>ML681964.1:75111469-75287166 GCA_007922195.1 Podocnemis expansa
CCACCAGCTCGGGGGTCCTGCAGCCCCAGGGGAGGTGGCTGCAGGGCACGGGGTGAGCCGCCTGGGCTGTGGCCACCTCCCCCGGGGCTGCAGGACCCCCGAGCTGGTGGCGGGTGAGCCGCGGGGCTCGCAACCACTGCCCCCGCTGAGCCTGGGGCCGGAGGGGCTGGCGGGACCCGGCTCCCCGTGGCTGCAGCCGCGCACCGGAGCCGCTCCGCCAGCTTGGGGGGCAGCAGGGGCGTTAAAGCCCCTGGGGCGCAGTGCCCCGCTGCCCGCTCCTGGCGGGTGCCTGCAGGGGGCTGCGGGCACCCGCCGGGTGAGGCGCGGTGCCTGCAGCCCTTTGCAGGCACCCACGGGGTGCAGTGTGCCTCTGCACTGCACCCTGTGGGTGCCTGCAGCCCCCAGAGGAAGCGAAATAGCAGGTCCACACTGTGGACCTGCTATTTCGCTCCCTTATTTCGAGGACACAGTTTTGTTATTTCGAAACAAGTTCTTTCGAAATAACAGGTTCTTTCGAAATAAGTTATTTCGAAATAGCTTCTTTCGAAATAACAAAACTGTGTGTAGACATAGCCTAAATGAATAAGAGTGACTAGATAAGAGAGTGCAAGACACAAGGCGTAAAGAAAATGGAGCAGCTGGACGGTCTATTATAGTGCAGTTTTCTGGCAATATAGCAGATAATGAGGAGAGATTCAACAGAGTTGCAGCCTGTACTTCAAGTGAGTGACTTTGCTGAAAAAGAAATAAACAGCAGGTAGCTCCTTCTTTTGAATCTTATGTAGCTGGGAGTGCTAGATATTTAATATCAAATGCACTGAAGTCAGGCTGAGTAACCATGCTATAAGGTGATTGTGAAGAAGTGTGAAGACTGCTACATACCCAAGCCAAATGAAATCTTGAGAATTACAAATATCACATGAGAACTCAGAAGGTGAATCATTTGAGAATTTATACTGGATCTCAAACTGTTGAGCCAAACATGTATTTAACTCACAGATGACTCATAGGTACAATAATCAGAGATCAACTACTGATGGGTGTTTGAGATACAAAGATGAGGAAACAACAGTTGGAAGATCCAGATTTCCCCCCACACACTAGGGAAGGCATTTTTTGGAGAAAGGGTTGATGCTAAATATTTCTCCCTGTTGGCTGCATCAGCAGGATTTTGACAAATCCCCTTAGATAAGAGTAGCACACATTTATCATAGAATTGTTAAGACTTAAAGTGATCTTGAGAGGTTTTCTAGTTCATCTCCTGCAGGACCAGGCATTATACCATTCATGACAGGTGTTTGTCTAACTTGCTCTTAAAAACTTCCAGTGATGGAGATTCTACAGTCACTCAGTGCAATTTATTCCAGCACATAACTATCCTGAACTTTAAGATTTTTTTTCTAACATCCAACCTAAACCACCTTTCTGAAGTTTAAACATATTGCTTCTTGCCCTAGCCTCAGAAGTTGAGAACCATTTTCTCCACTTTCCTTATAGCAACCTTTAATATACTTAAAAAGTGTTATCACATCACCCCTCAGCCTTTTCTTCTCCAGACTAAACAAACTCTGTACTTCCAATATTCCTTCATAGGTCATATTTTCTGGACCTCTAATCATATTGTTGGTCTCATTTACATTTTCTCCAGTTTGTTGATGATTTTCCTGCACCATGGCACCTAGAATTGGATACAATGTTCCATTATGTATTTTTAATACTCCGCATGGAAGATGCTGCATTTGCAGACCGCCATTCAGGTGAAAATCTGCACCAGACGTATTTCACAGGATAGTGCTCCAAATATTTGAAGGTACAGAAGGTGCTAAGCGTATAGTGATGATTGGGAGGACCAGCAGAAGAACATGAGTAGAGGTTCCAGATGGCTTTGGAAAGGGCTAGGACAATGAGATTAAAACTAAATAAGCAGAAATGTAAATTTCTGAGATATCACATAATTGGGGGGAAAGACTCTTAGGCTGTATTCACACAGCACTTTTGTTTCGAAACAACCCCATTGTTTCGAAACAAAATAAAACACGTTCACACGACACACTGTTGTTTCAAAACAACGGGCTCCCATTGTTTCGAAACAACGGTGTTGTTTCAAAACAAGTTAAACCCCATTTCGGGGCGAAACAACATTGTTTTGAAACGACTTGTTTCAAAACAACGCCGTGCGAACATGCCGTTTCAAAACAACGGCGTTGTTTCGAAACAATGGCTTGACCTCCCTCCCAGGGTGCTCTGCACCCTGGGGAACAGGAAGTTCCTGTCTGGGAGTGCCTGTCAGGCAACGTGGTGAGAGCCAGACAGCCACATGGCCTCACAGGCAGGGTCCTCTTCTGGGGGGCGACGCAGGGCCCCAGTTTGGACAAGGGATGATGTCCTGTGTCTCTTGGGGGTCTGGCAGTGGCCAGACATTCTTTCCCGGTTCCGGTCATCCCACCTGGAGGACCTCGCAGACCTGGGGGACTGAATGGAGGCCTTGACGCAGGCCTGGCACCAGCAGCAGGGGCAGCGCCAGGACTCTGCCCTCCGCCTGCTGGAACGGTTGCTCGAGATTGACGCGGAGATGGTGGCGGTGCTGGGTCACCTGGCTGACCAGCTGCTGGCTGCCCTGAGGGAGATCGCCGCTAGGCTGCCTCCCCCACAGCCCACCACTGGCGCGCCCCGTGAACCACCCCACCGACGGCGGGGAACTGAGGGAGGCTGTGGGCACGGTCGGGGCATGCCACCCCCCCGGAGCCCCCCACAGGCCAAGAATGACCCCACCCCTGCCCCCTGGACTTTTGCTCCCCTTCCCCTCCCGACTTGATGCCCCCTCCCTGATACCCCCAAAGTCCCCTTTCCCTGCCCCAACCCCCATTGTATTTCTGACAGTGCGGGTGGACGGGTGGGGCTGGCTGTGGGTGACTAGGGGAGAGGGTGGTGTGGGGCAGGGCAGGCCTGGCCCCTACAGTTCATCCTCTGTGAAGGAGAGCCGGATAGCATCGCAGATGGAGATGGCTCGCCGGGAAGGCTGCTGTCCTGAAGGCACAGGTGCAGGCTCTGCGAAGGTCGCAGCGAGGAGTTGGGCCTCTGCCTCCCACGCTGCGTGGATGGGCTCTCCCCGCAGGTCACAATAGTTGTTTAGGGCCACGCATGCTCCAATGATATGGGGCGCAGGGTCCTCTCTGCCAGGTGGAGGCAGGTGAGGAGGCATCGCCAGCGGGCTTTCAGGTGGCCGAATGCCCACTCCACCACTTGGCGGCAGCTGGTCAGGCAGCGGTTGAACTGCTAGCAGCTCAGATCCAGGGGCCCCGCATATGGCCGCATGAGCCAGGGCCGCAGGGGGTAGGCCGCGTCAGCAACGATGAGGACGGGCACTTCTACCCCCCCAAGATTGATGTTGTGCGGGGGGAAGAAGGTGCCTGCCTCCATGTCCTGGTAGAGGGACGAGTTCCTCAGGACCCGGGCGTCGTGGGCCCTCCCTGGCCAGCCGACGTAGACATTCTGGAAGATGCCCTGGTGGTCCACGAGAGCCTGCAGGAGCATGGAGTGGTACCCTTCCGGTTGCAGTTCTCCACAGCCTTGTGCTCTGGGGCTCTCACGGGAATGTGGGTAGCGTTGAGGACCCCCGCACAGTTTGGGAAGCCAAAGGCGGCCATTCCTGCGATGGTGTCCTGCAGCTGCCCTGCTCTCACCAGGCGCCGCAGCAGGACGCGGTTGATGGCCCTGGTGACATCACGGAGGATGTCAGAGATGGTGGACAGCCCAACCCCAAAGAGGTGTGCCACCACCCTGTGGGACTCCAGAGTGGCCATCTTCCAGAGGGTGATGGCCACTCTTTTGTCCACAGGTATGGTGCGCCTCATGGGGGTGTCCCTCCGACGCAGGCGTGGGGAGAGTTCGGTGACCAGGACCGTGAAGCTGGCCCTGGTCATCCGGAAGTTCCTCCGCCACTCCTTGTCGCCCCGGGTGTGCAGGACGACGTGGTCCCACCAGTCTGAGCTGGTTTCCTGAGCCCAGAGCTGGCGAGGCACTGAGGGGTCAGGGGCATGAGCTCTGCCCGACGGCCCAGGAGGATGAAGGCCCTGGGCGAGATCTGGGCATCCTGTGGGTCCGCAAACAGAGTGCCCTGCATGTGCAGGGCACTCTGCAGGCGGGTAAAGGATCCCCGGATTACACGGCGCTGTGTGGGCTGCCGGGCAGTGTCCATCGCTTGCAACACGCTGCTAGCCTGAGTGGACAGGGAAGTGAGGTCGGGGCCGGCTTTTATAGGAGTGGCTACCAACATGGCCGCCGACATGGCCCAGGGAGGCGGCCATGTTGCCACACCTCCCATGATGCCATGCCCCTGAAGCGAAATAGCATGCCCACTGTGGGAACATGCTATTTCGATTCCCGCTTTTTTTCTTATTTTGAAATAACATTTTGTTAATTCGAAATAAGTTATTTCAAAATAAGGCGTTATTTCGAAACAAGTTGTTTCGACACAACTTATTTCAAAATAACCGTGTGTGTGAATACAGCCACAAAACATGGAGTCCAAATAGATTCTGAAAGAGTTAAGGGAATTGTATACGTGCCACCCCCAGTGGTCAAAGAAAGACGGCAAAGATTATTAGGGATGAGCAAGTTTGTAGAAAGCTTATACCTAACTGGCCTGATCAAACCAGCAATTTTAGAGCCCTTGTGTACAAAAATAATCAATGGACATGGGATGTGAATCTAGACAAGGAATTTAAAAATTTTGAAACAGCTAATTGAGAGGGCTGCCATCCTTAGATTTTATGATCAAAAGAGGTAGATGAAGATGTCCTCAAAAGAAGGCATGGGCAACTTTATCACACAAGCATGATCACCACTGGAGGTCAGGGCACTCCTTAAAACTGAGTGTCAGGACATGCCCATTTAGAAGGAGGCTCCAGTTTCTGTGCATGCTTCTAAGACCTTTCATGTGTTTATCGATAGGTACCAGTTATTGCTGAAACAGATCATAAGCCTGTAATAGCCATTGCAAAGAAAGGACTGGCTCCCTTCGCAGAATACAGAGACTGTTTTTTTCAATTGCATTTTTATGATTTGCAAATACAAAGGGATAGATGTCGTGATAATGGACACTCTATCTAGAGTTTTGGACAGTACGGTAGCAGAAAATGGTTCAGAAGCTGACATACTGCCTCTGAACCTTTTAAAGAATAACTACCCAGGCTTTGACAAAAGGTGGTGTGCATCTGCAGCCACCACAGCAGAAGACAAGACTTTACAATGAGGATTCAGAGCTATAACATTGCTTTGACCTGGACAAGACAAATCTACTCCATATTTTCACAAGAAAGAAGACCTTTCAGTGATGGCTGGTAATTTCTTTAGAGGCAACCAATTAAGCATTACCACAGTGTTAAAGTTTAACTTGCTTATTTGTATTCACATTGGACATTTAGGAATTAAAAATTATAAAGGAAAGATCAGAGATGTGTTGTATGGGCCTCGTGAAGAAATATAGAAAGAAACAGTTAAGAATGTGAAATGTGTAAAAAATTGACTTAAGCCTGAGAAAGTCTTTGATAGTACATCAAGAAGTTTTAGAAGCTTAGGATAAAATTGGTATTGACTAGTTCAATTATACTGGCAGAGATCATGTTTTTATTTTAGATTATTACACACATTTTCCAGAGATTGCTTTACTGAACAATACCATGCCAAAGCATCTAGTGACACAAATTAAATCAGTATTTGCTAGACACGGTATTCCAGCGATAGAAATGTCAGATAATGGCCCACCATATGCAGGATACGAATTCAAATAGTTTGTGAGAAATTATGGTATTAAAGCATATTACAGCAAGTCCAAAAGATTCACAACCAGGTGGTCAGGTAAAAAGTGGTTTTTAAAGAATAAAGCGGCTATTAAAAGAATCTAACTCCAATGTTTACATGTCATTGCTTACTTAGAGAGCAATACCTTGAAACATGGGTTGTGTCCCACAGAGACTCTGCTGAACAGAAAACTAAAAACTAGACTGCCTTATCTTGTAGAAAATTATGTTGAGAATGAATATGGAAAACAAGGTAAAGGGATTGAAGAAAGCAATGAAAGACAACAAAAAATGGACTGTGTCAGAGGTTCATGAGAACTAGAGTCCTTGCACCCTCCAGAGGCTGGTTGCATATATGCTATTAATTACTGAGAACAAAAGAGATTCGTTACCCATCCAGCAGCTCTTAGGTCATTCGTGAAGGACAGACTTACCAAAGGAACAAGAGACATCTACAATGAAGAAAGGGAGGATAAGGAGGAGAAGTCAATGACTGAAAAAGAAAGTGAAAGGGAGCATACGAAGAAACAGCAGATGATCAACCAAACGATGCAGAGATAGTACTGTTGTCAAGTAAGTCAACCAGATTGCACAAACAACTTCAGAGACCATCTGAGAATTGTTTAAATGGTCTCAGTCCAAGTCAAGTTGTAATATAGGAATTGTATACAGTGCTGATTATGTATTTTGATTAATGTTGATTAAGATCTTCAATTGGAAAAAGGGAGATTTGAGGAAACGTCCCTTGAAGGGCTACACCCAATTTAGCTGAACAGATATATTAGGGAGACCTGTGAGGAGTTCTGATATGACGACCTAAGAATTAATGCCATTCTCAGAACTGCTGACCAAATCTTCCAAAAGTCCTGCCTGAGTCTCCCAAGCAGTCTCCAAACAATGTGTTTTCAATGGTGTTCCAACCACGTTACCTCATCACACTATAATCTTGTTAAAAGACCATTTGTTATTGCAAATCAGATTAACACATTGCAAAACTTATTGTGTATTCTTATTGCCAAGAAGGCTAGAAGTATGTTGGGCTGCATTAATAAGAACATTGTCAGCAGATCCAGAGAAGTGATTGTTCTCTGTGTTTGGCACCGGTGAGGCTGTGTTCAGTTTTGTGTCCCCCACTAGAGAAAGGATGTGGATGATGGAGATATTCTAGACAAGGGCAACCAAAATGATTAGGAGACTGGAGCACATGACGTATGAGGAGAGGCTGAGGGGACAAGTTATTTAGTCTGCAGAGGAGAAGAGTGAGGGGGGATTTGATAGCAGCTTTCAATTACCTGAAGGGGGATTCCAGGAAAGATGGAGCTGGGCTGTTCTCAGTGATGTCAGATGACAGAACTAGGAGTAATGGTCTCCAGTTGCAGTGAGGAAGGTCTAGGTGAAATTTTAGGAAAAAATTTTCCCTAGGAGGGTGGTGAAGCACTGGGATGGGTTACTCAGGGAGGTGGTGGAATCTCCATCCTTGGAGATTTTTAAGACCCAGCTTGACAAAGCCTTGACTGGGGTGATTTAGTTGGGGTTGATCCTGATTTGACTAGGAGGTTGGACTTGATGATCTCCTGAAGACCCTTCCAGCCCTCATCTTTGATGGTTTTACAATATGGCTTCATTACATCTATTCTTCAAAACTGACCCTAGTTTGATTCATCCAGTGGACAAACTGCATTGTAACTGGTTCCTGCAAGATAGTAGGTTTAATAACCTTGCTCTAAATTTTAAGACCCAGATCTTACACCTCTCAGTCCACTGAGCCAAGGCATAGCTGCAGTATTATTAATAATTCCACTGAATTGAATGGGTTCTCTGAGAGAGTGGGGTTGTGCACACAGCTAAGTGTTTGCTGGATCAGAACCCAGATTGAAAACCATGCCCCAAACTGGATGTGTTTCGCTTGATTTCCCTGTTATCTTTTCACTCTGCTTTCCATGTGTTGTAGTCAGAACTAATACTTTTCTCATTGTTCCCTTGGCAAGATCTAAAAGAAGGCAATGAAACAGGCTTAACTGTTATGTTTACATTTGATAATTCCAGTGGTAAAATTTTGGCTTCACATAGTCAGTGCCCAGGACCTTAATGTTATCAGTGCAATGCAACTGTATTTACCTAAGCTACCCACCGCTTTTCAGAAGCTGTGGGAGGAAAAACCTGGCCCAAGGCCTAGTTGTGATCTGTATTATTATAAGAAACCATCCAAACAGTAAAACAAACAAGGAGTCCTGTAGCAATTAAAGACTAACAAATTTATTTATTGCATGAGCTTTTGTGGGAGAAAATCCCACTTCATCAGATGCTTTGAAGACGGGGGAACTTACAGAATGGGAGGAAATAAATGCAGGGAAGTGTAAGTCAGGTCATACTAACAGCAAATCAAAACAGTTGTAAAGATTCAAAGGCTGGGGAACAGCATATAGAGGGAGATAGGTCAAATCACCTGTTATAATGAAAGAAAAATCCAATGTCCCTATTAAGTCCTGAAGCATTGCAACCAAATTTGGAAATAAATTCAATTTCAGTGGCTTCTCTCTGAAGCCTTGATCTTGTATTCATCTGCCTGAGCATCACAATTAGTAAATGGTCAGTAGAGTGATCAGGAAGATTGAAATGCTGACCCCACTGGTTTTAGAGTGTTGTGATTTCTGATGTCAGATTTGTCCCCATCTATTCTTTTGTGCACAGACTGTCCTGTTTGTCCAATATAAAAGGTAAAACGGCATTTCTGGCACACAATGGCATAAATTACATTGGAGGATGAGCAGGTGATTGAGCCTGTGATGGAGTAGCTGGTTTTATTAGGTCCTGCAATAGTGTCTTTTGTAGACATATGTGGGCAACATTGGCAGCGTGGTTTGTTGCGGGGGTACTTGCCTGTTTTAATGGTTCTGGTTTTGCACTGTAGTTGCTAGGAAGTATCTGTTTAAGGTTGTGGGGCTGTCTGTAAGCGAGGAGAGGTCTGTCTCCCAAGGCTTGAGAGAGTGAGGGATCATCTTGTAGAATAGGCTGTAGATCCCTGAGGATGTGCTGTAGAGGTCTGACTTGGAGCGTGTAGGTGGTGACTGGAGACGTCCGTTGTTCTCCGCCTTAGGCTTCTCCTGCAGTAGTTGACTTCGGGGTGCCTGCCTGGCTCTGTCAATCTGTTTCTTCGCTTCTGCAGCTGGCTACTGTAGTGTTAAGAATGCTTGATAGAGATCCTGAAGTTGTCTCTTCTGTGCCATGGAAGACTCATCTCCATTCCCTGCATCCCTGACATTGGACACAGGGTCACAATGATTGTTTTAGAGCCCTTTCACAGTGTAGAAATATCCAGGGGGTAGCTGTGTTAGTCTGTGTACAGCCCAAAGAAATCAGTTAGTCTATAAGGTGCTACAGGACTCTTGTTTTTGCTTTCACAGTGTGGTGTTCAGTACCGTTCAGTCTGATATCATTAGCGACTTTGGTTTCTCAGTTTACTCCACCTGCCTGGCCATCAGTGACTCCAGCCCTGTCGGTATTTTCGTTCTCATCTGCTGTGCAAGAAGTCACCTCCCTGAGCAGACAGGATTTTTTAGCCTCTTCAGCACCTACTCTTTGGAGAAAATGGTGGTTTGTTTAAAGGCAAGCATGTTAACTCCAACCATGCTGATTTGCACTAGCTGAGGAACTATCTAAGATTCTCCCTTCCCTTCAATGATTTCAAACATGTTGTGGGCTATAAGATCTTAGCAGGTAAGCACCTAGTAAAAACTGACAGATATTTCCTCGAGCTCAGGTCTGCTGTTGATATCGTGGGCAGAATCAAGAAGGAATATGAAGGCTGTTCTGCAAAAGCATAGTCAGTAACGGGGCACCTCGTCACAAGTGCCTCCCGCAAAGTGAGCATCTTGGGAGGCAGAGAAATTATTTTCAGTTTGGCTTTAAAAGAAACCAAAGCAAAACAAAACATGCAGCGCTTTTCCTGTAAAGATGGAAAAGACAACAGAGGATGTGAGACATTTGTGCCATTGGGGCCTGTGATCAGGGCCTTAGGTCATCTATCTATCTATCTATCTATCTATCTATCTATCTATCTATCTATCTATCTATCTATCTTTAATGTATTTATCCTCACAACACCTCCTGTGAAGTAGGGAAAGGCCAATGTGTTTGCAAAAATTTCTTGTCAAGCAATTTTGAATTAACAAACCTCTAAACACTGCAATCTGTTCACAGATGGTTTGCAAATAGAAAAAAAAATAATCCATCAATTCATACAGGGTGGAAAGACACATGGATGAAATTTATTAATTTTTATTTGTGTTGCAACTGCTCTCAGAAGCCCAAAATGCAATCAGAGCCCCGTTGCACTAGGTGCCTTACAAACAAAGAGTAGTACCTGCTTACGGTCTAAATAGATAAGGCTGCCGAAAGGTGGGAGAAGGAAAAGATTATTACCTTCTCTTTACAGATGAGGAAATAAGGGACTGAGTGATCAAGAACACAGTATTGCAAACACTCATGTTAAGTATATGAGTAAACCCAGTGGCTTCAGTGGGGTTTCCAATTAGTTCACAGTTAGGCAGATGCATAATTTTTTATAAGATCAGGACCTAGGTGACTGTCAAAGTCATGCAGGATGTCCACAGCAGACTTAATGACTGAACTGGTGTGCTGAGTCCCTGTGGTACTTTTAAATTCAAGCCCATCTTTCTTCTCTGAATGGACAACTTGGGCCATTTCCTAGATGAACAAAAATAAGAAGAAAGTGATGTCTATAAAAGGATAAAGATACGTGCACTGTGTGTTCATGTTGGAGATGGTCATTAGCAAACAAGTTGTTTTCATTCTAACCAGTGAATGGACTTGCTGTGTTGCCAAATGAATTGTAATGCACCATAATTACTAAATATAGGTTGTAAAAAAGCAATCACAGAGCACTGTACCATTGTTTAGATTTTCCACTGACGCCAAATGGCTGATTTTGTTATTATAGCTAATGCTTCTTAAGAGGTAATCAATGCCCTTTTTAGTGAAGGACCCTCACTACAGGAAGGATAGGGACAAATTGGAGAGAGTCCAGTGAAAGGTAATAAAAATGATTAGGGACCTGGAGCACAGGACTTATGAGAAGAGGCTGAGGGAACCAGGCTTGTTTAGTCTGCAGAAGAGAAGAGTGAGGGGGATTTGATAGCCACCTTTAATTCCTGAAAGTGGGTTCCAGAGAGAATGGAGCTGGGCTGTTCTTGGTGGCAGATGACCGAACTAGGAGCAATGCTCTCAAGCTGCAGTCGGGGAGGTCTAGGTTGGATATTAGGAAAAACTTTTTCAGGAGGAGTATGGTGAAGCACTGGAATGGGTTACCTAGGGAACTGGTGCAAACTCCATCCTTAGGGGTCCTTAAGGGCTGACTAGGGTGATTTAGTTGGGTGTCTCTAGACTTCTGATTGCCAGAAACTGGGAATGAGTGACAGTGGGATGAATCACTTGATAATTGCCCTGGCCTGCTCACTCCCTCTGAAGCACATGGCAGTAGACACTGTGAGAAGACAAGACATTGGGCTAGGTGGACCCTTGGTCTGACCTAGTCTGGCCATTAAGTTCTTCAGCTATGGGTTCTGAATGGTATGGGTGAGCCACGCCTTGACTTGGGGTGTCTGGTAATGGGAGTAAATGGAGGCAGAGGGAAGTGGCCTGTGTCTTACCATCCACGGGTTAGCTCTCCTTCAAGGGGAATATCTTGGAGTCCGTAATGTGACCATATAAATGTGTCATGGCACAATCCTGGGTATTTGACCACAACTTCAGTAAACTCCACGTGCATGTGATAAACTTCTGCTCCCCTCTCCTTGCCATTGGGGCATGGAGATGCCCATGTCACTCCCCTCCTCCAGAGCTAGGAGAAGCAACCATCTTCACGTTCAGTTTGTTGGTGGAGACCCATGGGGGAGTCTTCTTGATGAAAGTCTCCACTGGGAGGTTAACTTGGCCCCTAGCTGTCTGAGGCAATCTGCTGCATTCTTCACCTCTTCCCCCTTGTATGTCTCCTGCCTCATTTTTCTTCCTTCCCTGTCTCTGCCAAGCTGGCTCCTGTGGTTCCCTTCACCCTGCCTCTGGCCCAAAGCTCTGCCTCTGTCCACACAGTTTGCCCTGACGGCACCCTGTTTCGGCTCCACCCCTACTCCCTTCTGCCCCTACGTCTGTCTGGCCTTTTCTCAACTTTGAACCTCACCTCTCTGCATTCCTGTCAGGCCCCTCCAAGACTCTTTCTGAGAGACAGCCTCCTTGCCTGGTGCCACTGTGGAGGAGGAGTTTCAGGGAAAATCCTGCATAGCCCCAGACACCCATGATGGACATGTAGGATCCCAGCCGGTGCACGGACCTGAGTCTCATATTCAGTTCCTGAAGCTCGATAAGGCTGCTGCTGCTCCTGAGTTGAAAGCCTGCTCAGTGGGAGTGGAGCTTGGCTGTGACAGGTGATAAAAAGGCACTCGGTAAGGATGGAGCATGCTCGGTGCAGTTGGTCCATAAGTAGGTGACCATATGTTCTCTTTGGGCTTGGACTGTCCCCTTTTCAAGCCTGTCCTGGACCTCCTGACTTTTTTGGGAAAACTGGACACTGGTTGTGTTTGCTCTTGGACAAATGTCCTCTTTTGACCAAAAAGTGAGGTGGATCCCAATGAATGGGGCACAGAGGAGGGTTGGGAGGGAAGTGGCAACATCTGCCCCACATAGCGGGGCTCATGCATGCAGTAACAATAAATGGTTCCAGGGAGGATGGAGCTGGGCTGTTCTTGATGGCAGTGGGGGAGGAGCTCAGGGCATTTGTGTTTGGGGCAGGGAGGCAGCTTGGACAAGCCCCATGTGCGGTAGAAGGGTTGAGTGAATCTTGCATGGTGTCCCTTTGGGAAATATGGTCACTTTACACATAGTTGCTTTGTGGGGATGGAGCGTACTCAGCTGAGATGGAATAGTCACAAGTTTTAGCCACCAGCCTCCGTAATGCACTCTACAAAACCTATGTAAATGATGATTTTCAGAGGCTTTTAGTTTGACCAAATTGGGCTTGATTTTAATCAGAACAGCAATAGCTACCTCCCTAACTCCAGAGTGACACCTCCCATCCACTCCACTACCGAACTGAGTCTCTACTTCAACTGCTCACTGATGTGCCCATAACTAGTTTTTAACAAAACAAAACATCCACCCCCAACTGTATTCTTGAAAATGGCTGAACCATGTTTGCTTAAACTTTTAAATAAAGGAGGTTGAACATAGAAAATTTAGTCCCAAATGGTTAAAGACCAGCAAAGTTACAAGCTAGTGACAACAGGGGCTCGTGATGGAAAGTGTTATGCAACCTTAATAATAGGCAGCACCACTTCTACAAATAGCAGTGTTTGTCAAACCAGAGGACTGATCCTCAGAGTGAGCGCACATCTACAGCTCTGACAATCGGTATGTTACTCACCTTTCCCACTGATGACCGTTTGTTGTTTTCATGTATTCAGCCAAGTGACGGTTTTCTTCCTTTTCCATTATTCAGCCATCCCAACCCCTGTCTGTCACCGGACAGCACCTAGAAGGATGAGTAAGTAAAACTTTGGTATTTGTTTAGGATTGTCCACTTACTGGAGTGTGGAGCACAAGTATTAACCAAGCTAAATATATGAGCAGTGTTTCTACATTCACAGTTTGCAGCAGAGTAATGACAAGAGTGTTGTCTGCCCTGCTTGGTCAGCATGTTACATGTGGCCTCTTTATCAACATCAACATTGTCATTTATTATTTGTATTATCATGGTGCCTCAAAGTTGTAGTTATGGACCAGGATCAGAAGAAAAAGAAAGAGGTCCCTTGCAGGACCCTCCATCATGGACCATCTTTTTGTTTTGACCAAAGTCTGCAATCCAAAGTGAACTTCTCAGTAGACCCGACTAATGTTTTTTAATCTATCTATCTATCTATCTATCTATCTATCTATCTATCTATCTATCTATCAGGGTTTTTCAAGGTCATCTGTCACTACAGTATCTGAGCATCTTCCATGAAAATTAACCACCAAACATTCCTCTCTTTCAGCCCTGCCAGTAGGAATGTGTTAAATGATTATATGGGTTTGAATCATACATTCAATTGTTTTGCAAACTCTTCTACCCCATTGCTTGGAAAATGGCTAGTGTCAGGTGTTCTCAGAAGGACAGACTGCAAATACCGAGTAATATATAGGAGCCGGGAAAAAAAGTTTGTATCAGCTTTGTAGTCTCCACATGCAAATTTGTAAATAATGGATTGATTAGGCAGATGGAGCTCAAAACCATGTAACATAGATCCTGTATTTTACAGGACCAATAAATTTGTTATGTATTGCAAATGGCATCCTTTATGCAGATCTTTCCATCAGCTTTTAATGAGCTTCTTTTATCTTGTCTTGTACTGGCCTAAAACATTATTAGATATTCCCAGAGCTAGGGGCAATACATGGTGGCACTGGCCCTAGAATAGCCTGTGTGAGAGATTATGGTTTAGGCATCTGCAGGTCATTGGAGTATAAAGGACGTCTTGGTCATGCTGCCTTTCTCCCAGAGCCCAGGAGTGGCTGCTGTGTAGGAGATGCAACACCAGCATGAGGTCACTATGCAGGAAAAGCTTTTTAGTAGTATCGGGGTACTAATTTTATGCACCAGAATGATGCAAAAGGATGGTAACCATATATAGGTGTCAACTCCATGGGTGCTGGGGGGGCTGAGGCACCCATGGCTAAAACTACCCAGTGACGGTGATCATACCCCCAGGTTAAGATGATTGCTGCGGACAGGCAGCTCTTTCCCGTCTCACCTGTGCATCAGCTATTGATTGCACCCGTTAGCTGTTAATTAGCTTAATGTGGTTTATGGGTGCCTCCCTACTCCTGCAGGGGCTGAGCCACTAAATCACAGCACAGCCCCCTAGGCCTACTGCTCTAGCCAGAAATGGTGGGAGGGAGCAATTCCCAAATCATGCCCCACCACCCCAGTTCAAGGCTTAGGGACAGGGTTAGAAGTGGCCATCCTAGGTCATCAGGTCGCAGCTCCTGCTGCAATTTATGTGGGGCACACTGAGTTGCTGATGCCTCTTTCCAACCGCCTCCCCATATACCTGCATGATGTGCCCTATGGGCAGATGGTGTTTGTGGCTGCAGCCTGTGACTTCCCTCCAGGCTCCTGGTCAGACTCACAGCAGCGGGTAAGTCTCGGCAGAGTGAACCAAGCTACTAGGACAGTGAGTGTGCAGTGGTGGGCCCCTGGAAAATTGGGCACCAACTGGAAACCCCAGCTGCAGATTTCTAGGGAACTCAGTCCCAGCCCCTGAGATCCCCAGGAGAAGCCAGGATGGTGGCAGGAAAAGAAAGCCTCATCGACTCCTGCCTCCTGGGGAAGCTGTGGAGGGAGGGAGCTGAACCCAACATGCTGGACCTGGCAGAAGCCAGGTGGGGGAAACTAAGCCCAAGCACCTGGTGCAAGGTGGGGAAAAGCCCCATGGGCAGGGAGAGAGCCCTGACCACTGGCCCCAGTAGAAGTCTGGCAGAGGCACTCACTGGCAAAACTGTAAGTCAGCGCCTATCAGACTGACTGAGGACGAGGAAGACTCTGGAAAAATGAGACAGTAAGCTGAATGTATCTCAGGTAAATCTAATTTTAATTTGCCCAAAGTAGACACCCCAATTTACAAATTACTGTCGTGCAAGAGGTTCTTTATGCCATATTTAGTTGCTATATGAGGAGGACTCTCGGGAACAGGTGGGACCATATTAACAACCCATATATTCTCCTTTCTTCCATGTGCTCATTTTGGGTTGCACTCCTCTAGCTTTGGGTTGCAAAATCCCTTCACATTTCCAAAAACAGAGGCTCCCACACTGTCTGAAATGCTTTTCTATTACTGGAAGGAACATTGCCTTGTGGACAACAGTGTTTGGGTGGTCAAATATAGAGTATTCACCTTGGAAGGAACCAGAGTAGTTATTTTTTGTCTGTTTCATAATAGATTCAATCTTCGAAGAGCTCACCCACTGCTGTGAGCATGAATTCATGGGTTGTCAAGAATTTAATTGTGGGGTAAAATAAAACATTCTTCCTGGAAAAAGGGATGACGAGGTGGAGCAGTGGAGCCGGCTGACCAGAAAGGCAAACAAAATCAACCATGGACATTTATTAACATTTAAAATAGTGTCTTGGAGCGTAATGGGTCTACATGTGTGTTTGTGGGAGAGAGAAGTTTACATAATTGGCTAGTTGGGGGAGGGAATAGCTTCCAGACAGGTTGGACAAACAAAGCCAAGACATAGCCTGTAATTTTCATAATGAGAGAATTTGGAACAGGCGATTTGGGATTGGAGGTAAACTGAAAAAGTGACAGAATGGCAAGAAAATGGATGAGACCTACTTGGGGATATGATTCAGTTGAGAAAGTCAATCCTTTTCACTTAACAGAAAGGAGTTTTGATTCAGGCCAATCAAAAAATGAGGAGTGGGTGGAGAGGTTCTGGGAAAATGTTGATAAAAATTAAAACAATCCTGATTTTCACTGTGAACTGGATTAAATCACTTTGGAATCCCTTGAATTTTCATGCCAAAGTTCACTCAGAAAGTAGTCTTTTATGAAGATGAAAGCAAAATTCCTTCTCTTTCTTGCCTTCTTCGTTTCTGGCCAGAACTAGAAGGCAGTGATACAGCAGAAGAAGTTGTAACCCATGCTAAGATTATTATGCTGGGAAGTGTTAATGACTACCGATGAGTGGGTCTTTGAGCAATGGACTGCCAACATCATTAATACCACAGTAATGTCTAGGGACCTAAAACAAGATCCTGGTTTCATTGTGTTAAATAATATATATAAATGTCAAAAGAGATTATCTCTACCCTGAATTGTTAAAGGAAGGAAGTGATGTTATCTGCATTTTTCATATGGGGGAACTGAGGCACAGAGAGATCAGATGACCAAGAAGTCTGTGTCAGGGCTTGAAACTGGAGCAAGCCTCTTGACTCATGGTTCAGAAACATAACTATATTTCTTCCCAGTTACCTGGCTCATTATAGGCAGAAAAGTATTGAATATTTCACCCAGGTTTCCAACTTCAGTTTTTCAGATCCTGGAGATTGAGATGAGGTTCAGATTTAGGGTGTATCTAAATTTGTGGTCATTTTCACGAAGCAACCAATCTCAGGACTTTTGAAGAGTCATTCTTCATTTTGGGGAAAGGAATATGATCTCCCCTAGGTTTGTAAAGCACCATGGAAATTGTCAATGCCAGCAAAATGATTTTTAATAATTGGCTGAGCAAAGAGGAGTGCTACATTCAATTAGATGGCATTTCTCTGTCTCTCTGTCTGTAATTTGATAACTTTTGAAATCCATGTGTGATCAATTTCACAATTTCAGGAAATGTTTTAGGCATCCAGGTGCAGAACCTGACTGATTGCGATGATGTTTGGAATGCTGAAAAGTTTGCCGTCTAATTGAGCGGAAAGCCTTGGCATAGCTAGAGAACGTTCTAGAAGACTATTCATTCATCCTGGCTGAAGAGCTGCTCAGGATCAGAAGGGGAAGGTGATGACCTGGTCCAAAGATTTTTAGAAGTCACTAATTAGCTGGCATGAAAAGCCGGTTTCACCTCATTCAATATGGCAACATCTCTGATTGCCGTCAATGGGGCTGAAGTCCATAAGAGGGTCACCATTTGCCCATAGTCTGTCTATACGTGGGATTGAGGCTGCCCTGATACAGATTGTCAACACCTCCCACTGTTTTCAATGAGACCGAAGCCATCCGTGCCCACAGGCTTCACACGTGAGTGGACTAAGTAAGACACTATTAGGAGACTGGAACTGTGACCAATGGCAGAGACCCTCTTGATGATGCAAGAAGAAGAAAAAGAGGAGAAGAAGAATGGGGGAGTCAGGAGACACAAAAAGAGGCAAAGAGGGATGTGGGGGCTGGTGGGAAACCCTGAGGATGTGCAGGTAGATATGAGAGAGAGGAGGAAGAGACTAAAGGGGAACAGAGTAATGTGAGGAAGTGAAGGGAACTCTGCGTGTGTGTGTAAGATAGTGATGGGGGTAGGAGATGAAGGCAACAAGATGATACCTTCTCCAGCCTGAGAGTGGTGAGGGGAAATGAAATCCCCTCAGAGTAGCTAAGAGGAAGGACACACGTTTTGCATGTGTAGTTAAGGCTACATTTTCCCTCTTAAAATCTCACACACTTTGGGGAAAGATGATGTCCTCAGCAAGGTTCCCAAAACAGAAGGCAAACAGTGTCTCTACCCCCACATTTATTATTTTAGTGAATCTCGTGATTTTATGTGGTGGAAGGTGGGTTTGATTCTTGATTTTTGAATATGTGGGGTTGGCAATACACCTGGCATCACTGAAGGTTTGGGCGCCCACCCTGAGACACTTTAAAAGGCATCTGATTTTCAGAAGAGTCATCCTCGGCATAGCCTGAAAAGCTGTCAGGTCCCATTAGGCCCCTGAAAACTGATGCTCCCTGTTTGCCCTCTAAAATCCTTCACCCCTCTGGAAAATCTTGACCATAAATGATCTGTTTTTTGGGGGGGGAAGGCTGGAGGGTGGGGTTTTGGGTGGGGTTGCAATTGTGAAATGCACATCACTAATTCAGAGGCGAGACCTCACTCAGTTATACTGGTATAAATCGGGAGTAAACCTGCAGATGCCCAGTTTACACAGATAAAGTGCAATCCACTTACTCTGGGGAAGTGATGGGATCTCCTTCCTTGGAGGTTTTTAAGGCCTGGCTTGACAAAACCCTAACTGGGATGATTTAGTGGATGTTGGTCCTGCTTTGAGCTGGGGGTTGGACTGGATGACTTCCAGCCCTCTTTTTCTGTGATTCTTTGGCTCCCTCGATACTGTGCAAAATCTAGAGATTTCCTACATCTTCTTCCATTTACCAAGGTGTTGGGAGAAAATTGGTTCCCCAGAAAGAACCATCACTTCTCTATGTAACATACACAGTCCCCAGTTTCACTGGCTTTTCTGAGCCAGATCACATTTAACAGTGTCATTGAATTTACTCTCCCTTGGCACCAGCTATTCACCTGCCCACTGTCTATTGATTTATATTGTCATTTGCTGCCCACATTTCTCTTCTTTCCAGGCCCTAGTCCCGTTTTACTAGATTGCCGCCCTCCCTGACATTTGCAGCACTTCCTGCTTCAGTACAGTCGGTAAATGTTTATTCATGTGATTTTTATTCCCTCTTCCAGGTCACTCATGAAGATGTTAATAAAGGCTGAACTGCACACGCACTTGAGTTTATTACACTAGCCACTTTTCCATAACTTTGCAGTGCTGTTTATCCATCATTACCCTCCTGCTCTTTATTAACATTGCTTCAGTTAATTTTCAGTCTCTGTGGATGCCCACGGCCAGGTTGATTCCAATGTGGAAAGAAAAATTCCATGAGACATTTTCTCACATGCTTTACAAGCATCCAGATATTTTATAGAGAAATGAGAGTCTTGTGGCACCTTGAAGACTAACAAATGTCTTCAGGCATAGGCTTTTTTGGGCTCCAACCCACTGCATCAGATGGAACAGATATTTTATATCACTGCTTTCACTTTGATGTTGTCATTCTATTAAAAATCCTCCAGCACTCAAGTCTCTGTTGCCCTAGGAAAACTTCCCCAAGGCACTTACTACAATGCAAAGTGAGTATGAAACACCACCCGTTCAAAATAAGAGTTATTCACACACCTATTTTTTCACTAGTGTAAATTCAGGACAATGAAGAATCAGGCCCTACATTAATTTGTTCTTTATAAAGTTATGGCCCTTATAGCTTTTAGTTTCATTATATTCTAAAACAGGGGTTACCAACTTCTAGTACTTATTAATTATGGTAGCCTATGTGCATTCCTAATGTATGTAGGTGTAGTTCCATTTCAGTTGGTGGAGCTGTACCTTTTTACAGTAGGATTGATTTTGACTGAAAGTGCCCCCCCCAATTTTTTTTTAATTCTATTTGTTAGTGTAGGGGGAGAGAGAAGACAAAAGAGAAGCCCTGAGCATAGGGTATCTCTGTGTGCGTATGTTGTGGAAAGAGACAGATATAGCTGGAAGACATGGTGGCAGATGTTGGATTGATGTTACCAAATCTAGTTGAGTTTATGAAAATTCTTTTTCTTTCTTTCTTTCTTTCTTTCTTTCACTGTTGCCCATCTCCATAGTTTTCCATTGCCTTCTACAGTAGGCTGTCAATAATTAGATCCTTAGTAGATGTCATGTAATATCTGGTTCTGCTCCATTTCTGAGTTATGGAAACCCTGCTTATTTATATTCTGGCTAATTACCTGAACTCTCACCTCATTTACATCCATGCAACCACAATGAAGGCTGCACGGTTTCCCAGTAATGCCTGAGAGCAACATTTAACCCTTAAGGTACCATTCTAGTTAGAAAACAATTTACCAGTGTATGACTATGTAAAAATGACACCTTTTTGCTCAATCCTCTTTGAGCATCTTCAAGTGACATCTACTTTATGGCCATTGCTGTTTGCCCTGCTGACTCAATTCAGCAATGCTAGAGTGGGATTGATTTTATCATGCCCCACATTTCATCAGTACATCTGTCAGCTATGTTCCCAGTGAGCTGTCTTTCATCATGGAAATTGTATGAGAGGTGCGCAGTGTGCATGGCAGTTTATTTTCTGATCCCAGACTGATAGAGTGGCAGAGAGAGAAATCCTCTGTTGACTTGTAAACCAAGAAGATTTGCTCTGTAAGTCACTGAAACAGAGTAAATATGTGCAAGTGGGGGAATTGCCCTGCTACTGTGAGGAAGTTTCCTGGCTTATACACTTCCCCCATTGAAGAGTTGAAGATCTGCGTCCTCACTCCAATTAGCTTTACACAGAGACCTGCCTTACTGGGAGGACCTCTCTTCCGCTCTCCCATGTGACAAATACTTTAACTCCACTCAGGTCTAGCCCAAGACTCCTGGGAGACTTAACCGCTAGTCTTGCTGTGGTCATTTATGATGGTGCTAGGCTGTCCCCATTCCAGGGTGCTCTCTTCACTCTGGATGCTTCCCTGACCCACCAATCACTGTATTACATGCAAGCCAAATACAATGTCTTAAACAACAATTAACATAGAAAAATGGACTAAAATGGGAAAGGGTAAAGGAAACAAGTAACACTACCCCAGGGGCAGATGGTCATCCCAAACAGCATTTCTGGGACGTAAGGGAAGTTCACAGCCTGTTACTCACACATCTCAGGCTCTGGTTGTGGTGCAAGACTGCTGTGGGTCAGACGGTTGCTCTAGCAGTGGCTGCATGCTCTCAGACTTTAGGTGACAGGACCCTTCTTCCTGGCATCAGATCCTCCTGCCTCCCCACCCCCAGGTTTATGAACCTCTCCCAGTTTGGTCTGCAAGACCTCTTGACTGGAGGTTTCTCCTTGTGTTAGACCCTCTACCTAAGGTCCCCTTTGCTCTCCAGCTGCTCACCTCACCTGGCCACCGACAGCTCTAGTTCACCTGAACCCTGGACACCTCACATTCTCGTTGGTTTGCCAGCCCTCTCAGTTGGGCTGACCTGGAGCATTGGCCTCTTCTCATTGGCATGGGGGCAGGGTCTTGATTTCTCATCAGACTTTCTCTTTTCTACTGGGAGTTGCCAACAAGAAACCCCTCAGAGTCTCAGTAAAGGGCCAGCAGCACCCTTCCATATGAGACCCATGATGTTGCTTCTATGGAGCCCCTCTTCACTATAATGACCACTTCAGTATGACCATGTTTAGTTCCAGTCCCTAAGAGGTTGGTGAAAGCTCAGAGCCAATTTGCACACAGTGAAGAATGGTATCTGGAGCAATTTACTCCTTTTTTTTATGCTGAATAGAACATTATCGTTGTAATGCAAGGCTATGCTTCCTACAGGTTAGGGCTTATATTTTAAGGTGCATGCTGGCCCTTAATAGAAATAATGCACAATTGAGGGAAGAAGCAAAAATCTGACAGAGCTTCCAGTGTTTTGAATTCTTGTTTTCTAGCATTCTCAAGTGCAGCATCTACCCAACACCCACAATGGATGTGTTGGGAAGGGAGGAGGATGGATGGGGCACATTGCACTTCACCTGTTCCCAGCTGTCACTCAGTTCCTTAGGGCCTTTTGGCAGCTGAAAGTAAGGCAGTGCCCCCCTAGGAGAGGCCCAAAATCCTTGGCTGGTGTGTGAATCCAACTGAGACTTGGAACCTAAGAATTTGGCCCACCAGCTAGAACCAGCTGAATTCAGACATAGCCGAGGGCAGATTCCTTCCTTGGCAAAACCTTATGTGACTCCAGTGCTCTATATGGTATCTAGATACTATGCCAAAGGGTGTGTTATAATTATCTAAGATACCCAATAATCTGGCATTGTCGCCTAAGGCTCAACAGAAACAACCTGACATGATCCAAAAGGACACGTTGTGCTTTCATGGTGTCAGATGTCACCTGGTGTCTTTCTGTGCCTGGATCCTTGAATCTGCTGGCACTCTCATATGTGGCTCCAGTCAAAAAACAGCTCTGCCAACTTCTGAGAGCTGGCAGGCTGGTCTTGGAGTTATGAACCCTTTCCAGCAGTAAAAGAAGCAATAAAACTTGAAAAGAAGTTGAAAGGAAACTTCAGAGAAATGCTCCTACCTGATGGCAGAGGAAGCAGTGTAAGGCTTCTGAAAGAAGCTTTGCTTTCAATAGCCAAGGCTCAGGCCAACAAAACTGGTCCTGCTTTGAGCAAAGAGCTGGGCTAGATGACCTCCTGAGGTCCCCTCCAGCCCTCATATATCATGATTCTATGATTCAATAACACTTAAAGATTAACTTGGGGATGAGCACATGAGCAATCCACTGACTACAGGGACTTCAATGTATTGGGACTTAAGGGAATTTCATGTCAGCATTGATGTATGAGGATTCAGCAAACACAATCACTGACCACGTCAGATGCCAGGTTAGACCAATGAGAGGACAGCAAACATGGTCACACATGGGGGACACAAGGTCGTCTATGACCACTGTGGGCCATTGCATCCTTGTTTTGCACTGTTCACATATATGGTGTGAGGTGTTAACAGGCCTTAATTCAAAATGGTTAATAGCAATGTGACCAATCTATCACCACTTTGTTCTGTCTTGGGCTCTTGTTTCTCAGTTGCCAGGAAGAATGTGATGTGCTCTCAAGGTTGACTTCAATGTGTCTTTATGCTGTTTGCACTGGCCACCATCAGAATAGGTGCCTTGCTTTTACTATCCATAAAATATGGCCTGGAGTATTCTCAAATTGGTCCTATCAACAAGATGGCCAGACAAAAGAATCGTAGAATACTAGGGATTGAAGCTGGAAGGGACCTCAGGAGGTCATTTAGTTCAACCACATGCTCAAAAAGACTAAATCATCCTAGCCAAAGGGTTTTAATTTTTTTTTTTCACACTTGACCTTAAAAATCTCTAAGGATGGCTATTCCACCTACCCAGGTAATCCATTCTAGTGCTTTACCAGTCTCTTAAGGAAAAAGTTACCCTAATATTCAACCTAGACCTCCCCTACTGCAACTTCAGACCATTGTTCCTAGTTTTGTCATCTGCCACCACTAAGAACAACCTAACTCCATCTTCCCTGAAAACCACCAGGTAGTTGAAGGTTGCTATGAAATCTCCCCTCACTCTTCTCTTTTGCAGACTAAATAACTCTAGATCCCTCAGCCTCTCCTCATATGTCATGTGTTCCAGCTCCCTTGTTGTCCTCGGCTGGACTTTTTTCAAATTATCCATATCCTTCCTGTAGAGAGGGTCCAAAAACTGGATACAGTACTCCAAATGTGACCGAATAAAGGAGAATAATCACTTCTTTCAATCCACTGGCCATGCTCTTACTAATACAGTCCAATATTCCATTAACCTTCTTAGCAACAAGGGCACACTGTTGACTCATATCTGCCTTCTTGTTTACTGTAATCCCAGGTCCTTTTCTGCAGAGTTGCCTCCTAGCCAGTCAGCCCCCAGTCTGTTGCAGTGCATGGGATTCTTCTGCCCCAAATGGAGGACTCTGCTTTTGTACTTGTTGAACCTCATCGGATTTCTTTTGGTCAAACCCTCTAATTTTTCTAGGCCACATCGTATCCTATCCCTGACCTCCAGAATATCTACCACTCGCTCCAATGCAGCTCAGCTTTCATGTGCATATTTTGAATGCCAGACATTGGACAATGATTCAAGATTTCAGGATTGAGAACCTTCTCCTACCATTTGACCCTGTAAAGAGACCTAAGAAGGCACACTTGGAGCTCATCAAACTTCCTAAAGCATGAAGCTGATGTGTTGTCTATGTCTAACAACCCTTGACAAGCTCTGGGAGCATAACTGCTCAGTAGCCATTCAGCTCAGTGCTTATATTGGTACCCCTATCATTTCATAGGCAAGGCAGTTACGTTCCATAGACACAGCTGCTCTTACACACCAAATGTGAAAGACACTGACCGCAGTGCAAAGATCCCAATTGACATCACTGGCATGGGCTGGGCCCTTAAATATTGAACAGAAATTCAGTGAATTTCCCTCTGGACTTGCACCTTTTTAAATAAATCACAGAACCAAAACTTTGGGTAGGGGAAGAGCTATTAGAGACCAGGAATGGGGTAAGAATGTTTTAGAACCACCAACCAGGCCCTCAGGTCACCTTACAAACCTAGGAAAGCCAATGATTACTGCTTGCTGAGGCAGACAAAACCACTTCTAACTCGGAATTCAGATCCAATGAACAGGTTTATTTCAGCATACATATGGAGTGCCACACCAACTGATCAGTTGGGGGTGACCACCCAATGTACTGGCTGCATGTACACACACCAAAGACTGTACACAAACACAGGCAGAATACATTTTTTAATACACAGGATGGCACTCTTTTTTTCAGTACTCCCTGCTCTGTCTTTATTATTAATAATAATAATATAAAGTTTATGATCAAGTATGAAACTCTGTATTACATTTTAGATAATATAGAAGGTTTATTTACTTATTAGCTATAAAAAATACCTATTAATCTTATGAACTTTCTTTGTTTTCCCTGATTGCATTTCCACTGTTCGGCACCCAAGTCAGGGACATTCCAAAAACTGAATACCAGGATATCTCATTAATCAAGAGGGCTTTGTTTCCATTTTTTCCCAAACTGGTAAGTCAAAGGTCCTATTGACAAAACTAAAAATTAGGCCAACATTATACATGTGCTCACATTACTAGCCAGTATACAATCTATTAAATATGCATAAGATGTCACCATCTTACATGAGGTGGCTTCTCTTCACCTCTTTACACATGGGTGAGGTCTTAATACATCTACTCCGTTCTCTTATTGCTAGTTCATAACTGTTCCTCACTGCATAACTTCCAATGCTTTGCTAAATTAAACGGCTCCATGGATGGGGTTCTTCTCTTGGGAAATTATTCTACAACCTAATCAATCTCAGCATTGGAAAGATAATCTTGAAATGCTGACTTACTTTGTTTGTCTTGTCCTAATTTCATCCCATTACTCTCTGGTATCCCCTTTATTGACTTAAATTGTCTATAGCTATTTCCCAGACTTTCACTCATTTGGCTGTTGTATAGCCATATATTTAAACCTTTGGAGTTGAGATTTTCAACTGACATTAACAGAGTTAGGCAATCACTGTCCATTGATTTTCAGTGGACCTGGCCATCCATCTCCTTTGAACCCTTTTGGAAACTCAGATCTTCATCTGTCCTTCCACTTTCCAAATGATTTTTCCTGGCTCTTTTGTGAGTAATCTCATCTGGTTTGCTGACAAAGCCCATTTTCCTGTCCCATCATTGCATTTCGCTCACTGGCTGCCAAAACATGGGCCGCACATAGAAATAAAACCTAGTTCTTTCTCTCATACCTAGTGGGAAGCCTTATAAAGAATCCCTCATTACTAAGCTTGCAGATGGCAGCAATTGTCTTTAATAACTCCTCTTTTCCTGAGATATATTATGGCTGGCAAACAAGCATCATTCAAGATTTGAATTCCCATGCTAAACAGCACACACCAGTGAAATATCTTTTATTTATGCAACTGTAACACAGCTGTAAAAAGACCACAAAAGCGTCAATGCAGTTCCTCTAATCACAGCATCCCCTGGCATAATTGCCTATAAATTTAGATGGAAACAGCCCTACAACGATGAACACATCCATTGCCCTCCAAGCCCTGCTGCTATTCCTCGTTCCTTTATAACAAAGGAGGATGATGGGTCTGCTTGCATTTCTTCAGTTTGTGAGAGTTCCTAGTGAAAGTTAACCATCAGTATTCAGCATTCTCAAGAATGGAGGAGCAATAGGAGTTAAACGTGTCATGGTGGAGGGAATGATGGGAAAGCAGCAACTAGTTCAAGTCATAAAAAGGTGGCTGAGAGACTCCTAGTAGCTAGTAGCTCTCATTCAGGCCAGGTACTCAAGTTAACTCTTTCCTACAGAAACTTCATGTGAACTTCTTTTGGGGCTGCTCAAATGTGGTGGCATACTTTATTTCAGAGGAAGGAAACATCTCAGATCTGCCTCATCTGTCCAGAAAAAAGACCTCATCTCAGGAGAAGCAAAAAGATCATCTCCTCACATGACAGACTGGGGTCAACTAAAATCAGAAACAGAGGCTCAAGGTGCTTTAGGAAAGACCACCGGGAGACACTGAGCAAGTAACCGCTCAAAATAAGGATCAACTAAATCAGGGGAGAAGGAAGAAAAATCAGAGACAGGAGTGGTGTGATTGGAAGGAAGGGCTGTCTAGTGGTTAGGGAGCCAGTCTAGGCCCACAATCTTTCTGTACCTCTGTTCCCCATCAGTACAATGGAGATAATAACACTCCTCCAGTACAGTTAGAAGCATCGCCCTTGCTAAAATAGCCACTAGGAGCAAACATCCTGCCCGAACAAATCAAGCATTTAACTCACTGCTGACTAAACATGGCTAAAATCATTGTATCAGTTGGTACGCTCTGTTAGTAGTGGATCCTCACCAGCTGCACCTTGCTCCACAGTACAGATGTTACGGCAAATATTCTACTGCAGTCAACTGTGGCTGACAGCTAGTGTAAGTTGGCAGAGCTCCACCGAAACCAATGGGGGCAGGTCATCAGTTGGGGTAGATTGTGTCTTTCTAAGTCAGTACCCCAGTTTCCCCACTTTCTTCCTCCAAAAGATTCTGGAAGACTTATTTGCAGTGTGAAGCATTCAGGACCGTACCCGTTCTAGGATCACTCTGTGCTCTATAGCTTTACTTTCCACCAAGGTCTGCTTGCAGAGGGAAATTCACCCCTGTGTAGAACTGCCAGTGCAAGATCTATGCACCACTCCTCAGAAATAGGGCTCTGGTTTCTACTTATGGCTCCCCAACCTTTTCATTATTTATTAACCTATTCATTAATCTAGTCATAAATTATTATAGGACCTAGGAGCCCCAGTTATGGAACAGGATCCCACTGCACAGTTAAACACTGGACAAACACTGAGCAAGCAGATGATAATCTAAGCACTGGTCACTGCCTAGTGGCATGCTCAGAGACCAATCCCTCTACTCCTTGAGGACGGGTGTAACAGCTCTTTGTATGGACCATATAAAGGGGCAGAGATGATTTGCGGCCACTTCTTCCCACTCCTATTGCAATATGTCCCTTAACAGCCACAGTCATGACTGCTTCTTATGGTCAGCCTACAAGGAGATTAAGACCAGATCCGTCAGGGTACGCAGGTGCCAGGCTTCTTGGAAATCACCATGTGGTAGACGCCCAAGGAAGTCTGAGGATCTGGACGTATACTCTTTCTACTACTCTCCTAGCTCAAGTGGCAGTGGCCTTTGCTTTTGGATTTTGCTGGAGGCCACAGCTTCTGTCCCTGCTGATGACCTGTAGTGGGAGCTGTTGAATGCACATCTAACATTTCCATTGACGGAGTATACCTCATAGAGAAAGAAGGGCTAATTACATGATCTCAAATATTCAACTGATGTTTTAGTGGAAATAGGTCTTTTTTGGGGAAGAGTCAGGGAGCTCAAAACACTTCGGATAATATCTCCCTCCGCCCCCCAAATTTCTGATTTCTGTTGTGATTCCTGGTTCCATTCAATAAATGGAAATGCCAAAATACCAGGGGGAGGGTTGTTCCATATTCTTTCTGTCCTTGCTGGAAACAGAAAATACCAGAACGCTTGGGAGAAAACAAACCTTGCTTTTAGGAGAGTTCTAGCTTCATTCTGTAGGCCCATGACACCAGTTGCATTTCTTCCCACCCTGGCATAACTTTCAAGTAATTTTGTTGAAGCTAACTGAATAACACCCCAGTGAAAGTGGACTCGAGAAATGCACAAAAGCTGTAGAGTGCTTACTGAACCGATCCAAATCTCCAAGGCTTGTGATCTTCCCCATCACCAAATGAGAAAAGAGGAGATCTTTAACCAACATCTCATTACTTTGATCTTGATCTGACGTCCTCTTGACTTCATTTGGCATCAGATCAGGGCCACAGAACATGTGACCAACCTGCCAGCTGAGATGCAGTCCAAATGGTAAGACATTGGTGAAAAACTTAATTGCACCACTAGCTTCTGGCCATGGCTTTCTCTATTTTACTTTATATTTTTTATTTTCAAATGCTTTTAATTAAACATTCAGCTCCATCCGGTAGCCCTGGACTTTTTCTGCTATTTCCATAGTAAAAGAACACTTCCCCTATATTAAATTCATTAAACACAGAAATACAAACTATTTTTTAAAACCCAGACATTCCTCATTTTATTATGTTCCCATATTTTTTAACTACTGCGGACAGGGCCCCATCTACAGTCACAGTCAGCAATGTGAGCCACGCTCTTTGGCTAGGAGAGTGGCTTGTAAAAATTTCCCTGGCTTTCAAGACAGAGCACCACAGACCTGTTTGCTCCTCCCAGTTCCCCTTTAAAGAGCTGGTGCAAAGGATGTTTTGCAAAGATATTTTGAAGCAACACCCTTTAGCTGGCAGGAAAAAGCATAGTTCATTGGACGTCATTGGAGCTCCTCTGGGTTACACCAGCTGAGGATCCATCCTTCAAGTCTTCAGCATCGCCAAGGGAAAGCCACAGAGGGAATTCTCCTGGCTTGTGATGATATTTTTGTTGTTGTTAATTTAGTTTTTATGAAGATGTTGGATCATATCCCCAGTTCCTTCCAAGGAATGATTGGCCTATGCCAGGAGAGATGGCATCAAGGTGCCCGTTATGCCTGATACTGGCCTGTCCAGACACAGAGTCAGTCCTCAGTGTAAATTAGAAAAACCTAAAGGTTTCTCTATTCTGGCTACCAGCAGAGCCTATTTAGGATGAGGATGACAGGTTAGTATACTAAGGTACAGAGAGTAGCCCCCAGTCATGCCTTGTTTTCCTTGGACTCCTATCTGGCTGGGAGCAGGTGAGTCACAGATACTATCATGGAAACTGTTTGGAAAGACCTGTTGCGTTTAGTGAGTCTATTTATAAATGGCACCTCCGTTACCACAGAGCTGAGCACCTCATCCTTGCATGGATATATTTCTCCTCACAGCTGCCCTGCTAGGCAGGTCAGGGCCATTACCTCATTTTTACAGGTGGGGAACTAAGGCACGGAGAGACAAATCTGCTTGCCACAGTAACAAAGGGATTGGACCTAGGACGCCGAAGCAGTCGGCTAGCACCCTTACCACAGACTCGTCCTTTCTTTGTCACAAGGCAGGCAGCCAACGCTTAATGTGCACCCCACATATTCTCAGAAGGCCACTTGGGGTCAGATTGCAAGTCCCAGTCCAGACACAGTGTTGTAGTTTTGGGATCAGTGTAGGTTGCCTAGAGCCACCCACTCGCCCTAGGAGGATGTGAATTCTCAGTTTGTGGAGTCATGGCAAGCACTAATCAAACTTGAATTTTAAAATAGACCATTGCTGCAATGTCACAAGCAACTAGCCACCTTTAGGGCACGTCTAGGACCTCAGATGGGCTCATGAGTGTGAGGCTGCCCCCTCGCGCAGTCATGGTGACGCATTACTGTGGGCATGTCAGCTCTTTGTGAGTTAACGTGGGAATGGCTCTATGGGCTGGGAATTACATTCCCACTTCAAGGTGTTGATGGACTCCTGCTGAGAACTAGGAATTAGATGGAGATCACAAAACAGCAGGTGGGCCACTGAACAGCTGTGATCTAGAAGTGATTTTTGGCTGCTAATGGCCTGGGATGAATTTGAATTGGTGGCCCAAGGTTTTTTTGAGTGCCCAGTCCTGCTTTCAATCTCTGGAGTCACCCAGGCCAAGTCTACATTGGAAGTTAGGTTGACCCAATTCCCTTGCTCTGTGGTGTGTAGTTAGATGTCTTAACCCCCGTGTAGACAGTACTAGGTCAAAGGAAGAATTCTTTCACCAAGCTAGCTACCTCCTTTCATGGAAGTGGGCTAAACAGAGCAACAGGGGAAACTCTCTGGTCACTGTAGAGTCCTCACTGAGACACTATAGAGGTGAAGGTGCCTATCCACTGAAAACATAGCCCTAATCTCCCATCTTTAGCCAGTAGCTTGAGAAAGAAACATCCAGTTTTAATGCAAATATCCTGAGCAACAAACAAGGGAAGAATATAATAATGGCAGTATATCAAGCTAGATGTTTCTCTAAGTTTCTCCAGAGATATCATTAATTACTTGACTGCAGATATAGGAAGACAGACCAGAATTTTCATTACTCATATGATTAGGAAAGGCTGTTGTCTTTACTCATACTATTATGCAAGGATGTTGTTCTGCAACTGTAAATCTCTGTGTTCTGTCCCTTATGGAGATTTTTGCCTATAATAAATTGAGACTGAACTTTTTCTCCCCTGTGTTCTTAATAATAAAATTCATCCAGTGCTGCTTGCCTGAGCATATTTTAATTAAAAAAAAAAAAAAAGCTTGAAGTAGCGGAAGAATTTGGTGTTTGGAGACACTGTCATCTGATCGCTCTGACTTGTTTGCTTTCTCATCAGAGGTATCGGCTGGGGCATGAGACCCACCAGCTCATTACGTTGATCTATATGGTTGTGTTGCCTCCCTTCTGGTCGACAAAGGGTAAGATTATTAAAAGCCTGAGTGGACAGTTTCTGTTTGAGTCCGGTATGCATGAAGTGGTCTTGTGATTACTGGCCTGGGCCAAATGAGCTCGATCTTCAGTTCCCAGTTTGGCTGCGGACTCCCATTCTGAGCGTGGGCAACTTACTAATATTTGATTACTAGCAAAAAATATGTTCATGGACTGTTAGATGGGGTTGGGTTCTGAGTCACTACAGAGAAGGGAGTCTGGCTGATATGCCCGTGCCCACATGCTCAGGGTTTAGCTGATTGGCATATCTGTGATTGGGAAGGAATTTTTCCCCAAAGGCAGATTGGCAGAGGCAGCACTGGGCATAGGTCACTTGTGGGTGGAGTATCTGTACCCTGAAATCTTTAACTCATTATTTGAGGTCTTCAGGAACATATCCAAAGGGTAGGGGTATATCACAGGAGTGGGAAGGTGAAATTATATGGTCTGTGTTGCTCAGGAGGTCAGACTAGATGACCATATTGGTCCCATCTGACCTCACGGTCTATGAATTTAAATCATTTTAATGTTCACCATCCCTAAAATAGTGGTTATACTATTTGCCTAGCTTATCAAAGCAGTCATGAGGGACTAAGATACCATGGTGATGGGGGCTAACTCACCATTTAATAAAGAGAATTCCCTGAAAATACTTCACATAGACGGATCATTTCATCCACTACTGGAATCCTGGAGCAAGATAACAACTTTACACTGGACATAAAGAAGGTTTCCATCACCAGCTGCAGGAAAGTTTTGATAACACATAGGAAAGTGTTTATATGAGAAGTTGGCCAAGGTTACCTCTGCCTTTTCATGAAGCAACATAATGGACTTCTCCTGTGCAGTAAAAGCAGTGAGAGTCCTGTGGCACCTTATAGACTAACAGATTTCTTCAAGCATAAGCTTTTGTGGGCTACAACCCACTGAACCTGACAAAGTGGGTTGTAGCCCACAAAAGCTTATGCTCAGAGAAATCTGTTAGTCTATAAGGTGCCACAGGACTCTTGCTGCTTTTGCTACAAACAGACTAACACAGCTACCCCAATGGAAATTTCTTGTGCAGTGTAGTTGCTTTGCACCCTAGAAGATTCATCTGCTGGAGGACTGCCTAATTGTATGTGGATCCTCAGCTGGCAGACAGTCGCCAAAAGTCCTATAATGCCCTCACACTTGATTTCCACTGCTGGAGGCACAACCAGTGAAAAGAGTCTCTGGCCAGAGCACTCAGCAGCAAAATGGACTTTATAGGCAATTGGATGTTGGGTGCAGACTTGGGCTATTCTTATTTATGTCAAGTGGGAGGGGAGGCAGCCCAGCTGGAAAACATCTTTCTTGCCCCCACTGCCAACTTGCACCATGTACCCCTTTCTGCAGTTCAGGGGATCTGGTACAGCATCTGTAATGATCCCTAATTATTACATGCCATGGATGAGAAGCATGATGGGCCTGATCTGATGCCTGGGAGAGGCAAGAGGAAGACTTCCATTGACTTCTATGGACATTGTGTAACGGTTCGTATCTTTACTAAGCCAAGATAGGGCTTGAGGGAGAAGTCATACCACTATAAACTCCATCCCTGTCCCTAGGCATTCCTTGCAGCTTCCCCATCATAACACAACAAACCAGACGGTCGTTAACTTTGTGAACTCGCGTTCCTAGGGGCAAAATTGCATTTCAGTCTTCTGAAAGCTTGGCTAAGGAGTTAAAATGTAATTGAAAATTTTCTTTCATCTGGTTTTACTCGCACTTTATTTCCAGCATGCTCCTCTAGATGCTTATTTGAAAGTGATTACTTTCAACTGCTGCTTAATCTGTGACATCCTCATTTTCATCCATGCATCACAATAAAGCTGATGTAATGAATGGCTGGTAATTTTTTATTTGAGCAAGGAAGCTAAGGAAAATTATGGCCCTATTACAATACCACAGAACTGGCTCTGTGTCTGCATTGATCAAATGCTTAACATTAAGTAACCAATTAAGAGTGAGGCAGCAAACATGGAATCATGTTGAACAAATAACCTTCATTCCTGTTCTTTCATTTATTTACTGCGGCTGCAGGCTGTGAGTGAATCATTCTCCCTTCTGCTCCCCGAGGAGAGGTGTTACAAAATTTCTATTCTTTGTACATCATCTAATTACCTCCCTGGCAAGTTTAAAAAAAAATCAAAAAGGAAACAGAAATGATAGGCACAACACGGGAGAGTGAATGAATCATAAAAGAATAAGAACTGCGGACTTTGATTCAGTGCAGTGCAAATATAAGATGGAAGAGGAAACTGTGCCTCATGATGTGTTTTGCTTTCCTCCAGTTTCCCCCCCGTTTGTTGTACTTATTTTCACTACAGTAGTACTCAGGATGTTAAGTGCTCTACAGACATATCACAAGAGACAGTCCCTGACACACACAGCTTACAAACTAAATAGATAAGGAAGAGAAAACAAAACTGAAGCAACATGCCAAAGGTCTTCAATGAAAGAAGAATGAGGAATGAGAGCAGCACAGTGATGGTGCTTACATTCCTTGGCTCCCAGTTTAATAGCCTATACTAGACCACAAGACTCTGCTTTTACTTGTCTTCTCATCCAAACTCTCCACTCACAGCCAGACTACAGCTGGACTTCCATCAGCCTTCTCTTCACCTTTATCCCTCTCTGACCAGATATGTGACTCATGAAAGACCTTTTTGCATCTTTTTGATGGTACTATGTAGTACAGTGGCTTCCAAACTGTGGTACGTGTAATGCCAGCGTTGCACAGACCATCTCCCAATGGTGCATGCTTCTGCGGAGGCTCGCCAAAGTTGCTCCAGTGCTGGCCCCACCATGAAGCAGCACACCATCCTGGACTTTCTGTCCCCTGCCCTCTCTGGTCACACAGTGACTGGCCAGGAGCCACAGGTACCTGTCATTGCCGGTGACGGTGTTTTATGTCGGTGGTACACAACACGGTAGAGCTTGAAATTGCTGACCTAGCACATAAGGTGTCTGCTGGAACTAGTGGCATCAATCTGTGAACCTGAAACTTCTTGGAGTCAATTAATTTGGAAGTAGCTACAGAAGAGCTAACCACCATGAAAAAAGAGCAAAACCAAGATATCAAACGGCTACCTTACCCCGTTGCCAAGGGGAGAGAATGGGCAGAAACGCTAACAAGTCTTACATGTTGGTCAATGAGCCCAAACAATATCTACAACTGCCACTACTGGAGTGGCATCAAGTGAATTATGGCTGTGAAGATTGCTTGAATAGAGGCAATAAATAAATCCAAAGAGGTTCTGATTAATTTGGGATAAGTATGCAAATATTCTGATGCTTGTGTAGCTAGCTATTATCTATAAGATTGATCTATATATCATTAGCATCAAACTGTTTGTCTGTGCTACCCATTTAATCTAGTTATCTAATTTCAAGAATGCCTACAGCATAATTTCTGAACACAAGATTAATTATATCACAATTATTTCATTATTTGGTCTGGAAAGTTTCTGAGATAAGGGTTCCCATGAGCTTTCCTATGCATTCTGTCCTTAGAAAAATAGCACCACACCAGCTACCTAGCATGATATTTGGGACTTCCTGCTTTCTGTCTTGATTGAACTTAATGATCTAACTGGTTTTAAAATGGAGCTAGACAAATTTTGGAATTCGATTGTGTGATGGGTTTCTCTGAGATAGTAGCTTATTGGAACTGAAGGCACAGGAGGTCCTGTCCAGTACTAGGTCCCATGTTCTTAATTAGAAGAAGCAGGGTGTATGAAAAAGTAATTTGAGACTAGATTAAGTAAACTGAAAAAAAAGTAAAGCAAACTGAAAGCTGATGTGAAGAACTTTATGCATGCATGCATGCATCACAGTTAGCTTGTGGAACTCATTGTCACAATATACCACTGAGACCAAGAATACAGCTAAATTCAGAAGAGGACTGGATGTTTATAGGGGTGGCAAGAGCATCCAGAGTTATACCAGTAAATGTTAAAAATATAAACAAGAGTTATGGAAGGGGATGTAAAGCCCCATCCATCAGGGGATAAGATAATCACTATCAAATGAGCTCAGGAAAAAGTTTTCTTGGATGTTGTTCCATATCTGCATAATTTTTCAGAGCTTCTTGCAGTTTCCATGAAACAGCTGATATTGGTCACTGAGAGGAGACAGGATACAGGACGAGAGGAAACTTGGATCTGATCCACCTTAGCACTTCCTATGGTCCTCAGTTAACCACTATGGAGACCCGTCTGATGTTCAACTTCAATAAGCTGTCATTGTGACTTACACTGTGCCAACACATTATTCAAGCAGGCCATGTCATTTGTTTTCTTGGATGAAGCACCCCTGTAGCTCCTTCCTAACTGAACAAAATTTTGCATTTAACAAATCAAGCCAACACACAGCTACTTTCCTGAAAAATTGTTTTTCTAACAAACAAGGTGCAGAAATGTATAATTCCTCATTGATGTCTGAGCTTTATAGCAAGCTGCAGGGTCTTTCACAAGCGACGGCCCCAAACGAGAGTCTGCAGAGAAAAGAATAAATACAAGCCCTCTTCTGGAAGAGACAAGGAACCGATTGCGTCTGCATGGGTAAATACCTGTGTGATTTGCCAGTGGAGCACCTCTCTCAGATCTCAGTCACATCAAGAATTAGTCTCTTAATCACGCTGTGGACTTGACCACAGTGGAGATAGTTCTGGTGGACACCAGCATTAAAGCGACCATAGTCAACTCTGTTCTTGTTCCCATAGAACTGCCGGGGGAGCTGGCTGTCCCTCTTGTACAATGTGGAGCTGGGAGGAAGATTGTGCCTCCTAAGGTCCAGTTTCCCTATATTTCCCCATTTGCCCAGTCAAAGGTTATGCCTATACTGCAAGGAAAAACTCATGGCATTGACTCTCAGAGCCCAGGTCTATTGACTTGGACTGCTGTGGTTTGGGCTTAACAAAAAGCAGCACAATGGAAAAAAATTGCTGTTATGCAACAAGGGGTTTGTCTACACTTGAAATGTTACCCTGGTGCGTCTACAGCACTGTAGTATGGACACTACCTACATCAGCAGAAGGACCTCTCCCAGTGAAGCAGGGCATCTGCTGCTCCCAGAGGTGGCAGCTAGGTTGACAGAAGAATTCTTCCATTGACTTAAGCCAAAGTAGCCCTCCATGTAGGCAAAGTTAACTCCATTCTGCTGTTGGGTAGATTTTTTTCACATCTTCGAGTCCCATAGTTAAGCTGTCTTAATTTTCTAGTGTAAAGCAGGCCACTGTAAGCTCCTGGTGGTAACTGGATTTCCATTTTCTGTTTGCACAGGGCCATGCCCAGTGAGGCTCTGATCCCTGTTTGGAGGCTCTAGGTGCTATCTGAATATTACCACTACTCAGAAGAGAAATAACAGCAACTTTTATTCCTAGGGCGCCCAAGGCATTTTGATCAACTATACCCAGAAATAACTTTACGCACCCATGCAATGCCGCCAGCTCGGTGCAGGGGCATAGAAGCTGAGTTCAGCCAGACAGCACAACAGTTTATGCAGCAAAGAAGGAGCTTGTGGTGAGCAGAATGCCATGACCCAAATCGGAATTTGTTTGGCACACTGGATTGAACACCCGTACAGGCCCTGAAAGTGCTGTAGGATTTTCAATGACCATGAGTGGTCAGGGCCTCAGTTTTACATCTCATCCAGAAGGTGCCATCTCTGTACTTATTGACTTCTGTTCCCATAGGTTTAGAGCACCTCACTCCCACTATGAGGGTTGAGAAGCATGAATCCAGCCATTTGTGCACTTTGAGCTTGCAGTGTAATTCGCAGTTTGGGGGACATAAGAGGAAGGGCTTTGACCGAACAGATGCTCAAAAGGTATCAGTGAAGCTGTGGCAGCATTTCAGGTGGGCTGGAGATGCACCCAGGGTCCTGGATGGGACTATGCTCATCTCACCACACTAGCTACACTTATATTTTTAAAATGGAGATAACACCACCAGCTCAATGTGTAGACGTATTCTTAATGGGATGGCAGGCACATGGCAGTGGACAAGGAGCTGGATACGAGCCAGCACTGTGCCATTATTGCCCAAGAAGTCTGATGATGTATTGAGCTGCATTAGTAGAAGCACTGCCAGCTGATCAAGGGAGGTAGTTGTTTGCCTCTATTCAGCCCTTGTGAGGCCAAATATGGAGTATTGTGTCCAGTTTCAGGTCTCCCACCAGAGAAAAGATGTGGACAAATTGGAGAGAGTCCATAGGTGGCCAGTGAAGATGATTAGGAGGCTGGAATACATGACATGTGGAGAGAAGGAACTGTTTTGTTGTTGTTGTTGTTGTTGTTGTTTTTGTTTGTTTGTTTGTTTTGGTTTTTGTTTTTGTTTTTTGTTTTTAGCAATCGGAAGAGAGGAATGAGAGAAGATTTCATAGCAGCCTTCAATTACCTGAAGGGGGGTTCCAGGGAGGATGGATCTAGGCTGTTCTTAGTGGTGGTAGATGACAGAACAAGGAGCAATGGTCTCAAGTTGCAGTGGTGGAGGCCTAGGAAAGCCTTTTCAGTAGGAGAGTGGTAAAGCACTGGAAGGGTTTACCTAGGAAGGTGATGGAGCCTCTATCCATAGAGGCTTTTAAGGCTCAGCTTGACAAAGCCCTATTTGGGGTAATTTAGTTATGGTTGGCCCTGTTTTGAGCAAGGGATTGGACAATAGGGCTATGTCTATGCTGGCCAATTAGTCTGGACTAAGCAGATTTAGTCTGGACTAAGCAGATTTAGTCTGGACTAATTTAGAGCAGGTCTACACTAGGTTTTACCAAGTTCGAACTAAGCAATTGCTTAGTTCAAACAGTAAGTCATGCTAGTTCAAACTAAGTGGTTAGTTTGAACTAGCTGCTTTTTTTAGTTCAAACTAACTTTTTAGTGCAAACTAAGCCTTGTGGCTACTTTGAACTAAACAGCCACAGTTAGTCCAAACAAGCCTAAGGTTACTTTGGACTAAACTTGGATTTATTTAGTTTGGACTTGCAAGTCTGAACCAAAATAAGTAGATGTAGACATAGCCTCGATGACGTCTTAAGGTCTTTTCCATCCCTAACCTTCTATGATTCCATCACCAACGCTCTTTCCTGTAGGCTGCTGAGGTTTTCCTTGGAGATCTCTCATTCCAGCAGAGGCCAGGTTTCACATCTCTCTGATGTTAGGAGATGGAGGAGACTCTGGTACAGGTGGTGGAGCTGCACAGCAACCAAAGGGAAGTAGTTTTTCATTGTTAACGGTGTGATACAGGCTGCAGAATGTGGCACCAGCATTGCAACGTGACTAATTTTCTCCCCCTTTGTCTACAAAATGCAATGATGAGCAAGGAAATGCAAATACTTTGCAGGCAACTGTGATGTCTGTCGGGTAAAGATGTCTTTCCCTTTCTGTGTCTTTTCTGTAACAAAACTGGTAACACAAGATTTTCTGGTAGTTTCGATCATGGACATTACCGTGTCCTAATGAGAGGCAAGCTAAGGCATTGCTGGCAGGAATAACCCAAATAATTGAAAATTTTTCATAGTCTTCATTTCATTAGGTCTGTGCCAGAGTACTAATTAAGAATAATAGCCAAGGGGCTGATCCAAAGCCTTTTGGAGTCAATGAGCAACTTTCTATTGACTTTCATGCACTTTAGATTGTGTTGTAAATCCAACAGCTGTAGGCTGGGTCAGGTCAAAGGAAAGCAGAGAAAGGATGAAGCGGTCAGAATTGTTAATGCTGTTTTACAGGGGGTGAAGTGATTGCTCTTGGCACAAATCACATCAGAAGGGATGTGGGCAATTTTAAATAGGTAGGTCACAGTGTAGCCCCTAGCTTAACCCGTGCTTGGCTGGCATGAATACATTCTTTCTTTATAGGGTTAGGGAATCTTCTTATTACAGATTTATAGACTTAGTATGAGTTAGCACAGCCATTTTTGCATTAATAGCTGGAACGCCAGATACCTTACAGGCCTGTGTAAAAAATATACAGAGGTTGTATGAAACAGTAAGGTCATAGTCATAAGTTGCACAGAAGCTTAGAAGGTAATATTAGATATGTTGGGACAGGTAGGTCTGATGAGGAGTGATGCCAAGATCCAGAGGCTATGTTTTGATCATGACGCTCAGGTCAGCAGACAGAAAAGAACTAGAGACTTACCAGTTTGGGCCCTAGACATCTAAAAGAACAGTGCAAACCTCCTCAGAAGATCCAGAAACAATAAAAGAGGAAGGTAAAAGAATGTTTTGGAAGGAGGACATGTGTCAATCATATTTACAAAACTGTCAACCAATAGAATAGAGGTACCCCTACAATTTGGGGAGAAAGGTCCCTTATTTGGAGGACCCAGACTGACCCATACTAGACAGGGTATAAATGGATCAACCTTGTGGCCGGGAGTAGATTTCCTAGCTTTTCTAGCTTCCTTGATTCCAGCTTTTGTGTTTCTTGGCTTCCCTGGCTTCTAGCTTTTAGCCTTCTATCTTTTGATCTAATTTTCTATCTAACTTCCAGCTTAAGCTTCAGCTATTATCTTAAGAAACAGTGACAGCTCAACCTTTCTTCCTACTAGTTACTTAGATTTTGCTTTAACAATCTAAGTAAATTAGTTATAGTTATTTAGTATTGCCAAGTTCTCCGCTGTTCCTGTCAAGTTGAGGAAATGTTCATTTCTCTCTCTCGACCAAGTTATCAGATAAGTGTTGAGTATATTAGCCTGAGGTTTCCAATATAAATCTCGGTGTGGTTTAAATCATTAACTGCATTATATTTCCTTGTACATATCAAAGTAGAATTTGATTGAAATTGGGTTATTGATTTGTTCATTTAACCTTTTCTTAATTCTTTGTTTATCATTGAAGCTTGTTGCAACAAAGGGTTTTGTACTTTATCTGAGACCATTCCTGTTGGGCATCCCAGCAGGTCGATCTTTTAAATTTTATCTGTGGCTGGATTTGGGCAAAGAACCCAAATTCTGTGGTAAGAGCTATTGGTATCCAAATCCAAATGCCAAATCTTAGAGAACCAGGGTACAACAGATAGACAGCATGGTAGGTATGTTGCTATCTGCATTAAATGCTGGCATGTGACTGTGCTCATTGTCCCTTCCTTTCACGATCCACTGACGTTTTCCCAGTCCTACCATCTCTGAGAGGAAATGGTGATAACAAGAGGCCTCACAGCTTAGAGGGGCAGCAGGCAGGTATCACAGAATTCCACTCCGCTGGGTCATTTATTTTTCAATTGGTGAGAAAATCATCAAAAGAACAAACATCCCAGCTGGTTTAAATGAAGTCAGTGGGTGCTGCCAAGAGGAGATCACAAGAGTGAGTGCCAGTCTCAGAGCACCATTGAGAAGCAGGGTGCAACCCCCAAACTGGTTTTGAGTAGCAAGTGTGAACGTCCTAAGCATCATAACAACCTAGCCGTGGGGTCACAGTCATATAGCGTTGGGTATCTGGTCCATCTTGCTACCTCTGCAAACTTGCCTTTGTGATAGATGGTACCTTACTTCAAAAATCATGACAGATTCAGGTTTCTCCCAGTCCCAAAGAACCAGTCGTTTATCCCACAATTGCCCCCTACGCCTCACAGTAGAGATGATGTTTGTAGCCAATACCATAATAAATTAACTAGAGGAAAAGAAGTGAGAGTTATTTGCAAAGTTAAAGCAGGCAAATATGAGGTACAGTCTTAGATTCCAAAACAAACCCAACATAGCTTGTTGCAATATGCAAGATTTCTATGTCCCTTAAACCAGGCATAACAGATTGGGGATCCCTCACTAATGCATAGAAATATTGACCTCTACAAATTTCTAGCAGCTATAGTTCTACGCTTCTTTCTGGTCAAGGATTTGTGCTGCTGTTCCTCAGAGTTCAAAATGATGGGACAAATGTTTGCACTCATCTCCTCTTCATAGGTCTGGGAGGTAGAGCAAATCGACAAAACCTTTGTCCTTTGTTTCATAATGTGTCAACCGGTGTCAATGGGTCGTCTTCTGTGCTGGACTGGCACTTTGCATTCATTACTGCTGCTTTGCCATTTGGTGAGTTACACAGTTAAAGGGTGACAACGCAAGCTCTCAATCTCACTTTAAGCCATGGGATATGGAGGTTATAAGTATGGTCAATACATAAAAGCATTTCCTCAAGTCTGAGCACATTCTTATACACTTTGGATGTATTTTAATGATGCCGTCACACAGCTGAGCCAGGTTGGTTTACAGCTACATGTTTGTCTCCAGTTTTGGGCTCCCCATTACTAAAAGGATGTGGACAAATTAGAAAAAGTCTAGCGGAGGGCAACCAATATGATTAGGGGGGTGGGTACATGACCTAGGAGGAGAGACTGAAGGAACTTGGCTTATTTAGTCTGCAGAAGAGAAGAGTGAGGGGGCAGTTTGATAACTACCTTCAATTACTTGAAGGGGTGCTCCAAAGAGGAGGGAGCTAGGCTGTTCACAGTACTAATAGAGGACAGAACAAGGACTTTCAAGCAGCAGCTGGGGTGGATGAGGTTGGATATTACGAAAACTTTCTCACTAGGAGAGTGGTGAAGCACTGGAATGGGTTACCTAGGGAGGTGGTACAATCTCCATCTCTGGAAACTTGTAAGGCCTGGTTCGACAAAACCCTGGCTGGGATGATTTAGTGGGAATGGTCCTGCTTTTAGCAGGGGGTTGGACTAGATGACCTCATGAGAGGTCCCTTCCAGCCCTAGTGTTCTATGATTTGTTCACGGTCAGTGAAGCCTAGGCATGAATTGGTCCCTGGTCTGTTGGCATCACAGGTCTGTCTACACTACATTTTGGAGGAAGCAAGAGTGAACTTCCCAGCCTCGGTTGATGAACTTGAGTGAGCAAGACTTGCACTGGCACGCTAAAAATACCTCAGAGCCTGAATTCCAGCAGAACCAGCAACTTCAAAGTACTATCTACATATATTTGGAGCACAACTGTATCCCGGATAGGATAAGTCTATCTGGGCTTTCTCCTAAATGCTGTGGGAACGTACCCAGTGGGGCCAGCTGGTTTAAAGTAGTCTGGTTCCACTGAAGTCACAGAAGCCACTTTGGACCACTGAGGACTTAGTCCAAAACTATATCATCAATCAACATCATCATCAGCTTGTCACATAGAAGGCGAATCAGAGGCTGTTTTCAGCCTGTTTAGTAAGATGTACAGCCAAGCACTCATTCCAGATTAGTTCCAAACTGCCTTGAGGTCCATATCCTCAGTCAATGTTGGTGATCATCTTTGCTGACTTCACTGGAGTTGTTGAGCACCAGCAGAGCATCTGACCCTTGATTTGTAAGTGCAACATGTTATTAAGCCATGGCCGGACTAGTGCTTTGGGAATCTGGTGCTGACGCTTTTGAGTTCTCTTCTTTATCTAAGCTTCCTCTGGGGTTGGAATTTCATAATACTGAAAACAGACACATTCCCAGAAGAGGGAGAATGAACCTTTGAGTATTCATCCAGGTGTAATTATTGGGTGTCTGGCAATTGTCCAGAGCTAAAGTGCTTGTAAAATCTCTGCTTTATTCTGTGTCCGGCTCCAGCTGGCTGTGCCCAATAATTTGAGCACTGCAGCCCACTGCTCAGACTTTGTGTGGAAGAAGTTGAGCCCCCAATACCACCACCTCTCTTTCAGGAGAAACTTGGCATTTAAAAACATCCCTTGACATTTAAAAACAAGGTTAGTAGAGTACCTGAGAAATCTTTACAAACTAAACTCATCATTACCCTTGCTCACCATGTTCAACATTTTTATCAATGACTTGGATGATGGCACAGAAAGCAAACTTATAAAGTTTGCAGATGATACCAAGCTGAGAGGGGTTGCGAGTCCTCTGAAGGCTATGATCACAGTTCAAAATGATTTGGACAAACTGCTGAAATGGTCGGAGATAATTAGAAAGAAATTCAATAAAGATAAGTGCCAAGTATTCCACTTAGGGTTGAACAACCCATTGCACACATACAAAATGGGCAATGACTGCCTAAACAGGAGAACTGCAGAATGGGATCTGGGTGTCATAGTGAACCACAAGCTAAATATGAGTCAGCTGTGTAATACTGTTGCAAAAAAAAAAAAAAGAATAAGAAGCAGCAAACACCATTCTGGGGTGTATTAACAGAAATATTGTGACTAAGACACAAGGAATGATTCTTCTGCTTTACTCTGCCCTGATTAGACTTGAGTATTGTGTCCAGTTTTAGGTGCCTCATTTCAAAAAGGAGGTGGAGAAACTGGAGGAAGTCCAGAGAAGGGCAACAAAAATGGTTAGAGGTCTGGAACATTTGACCTGTGAAGGAAGATTGAAAGAGCTGGGTTTGTTTAGTCTAGAAAAAAAGGAGACTGAGAGGGGATATGATAAGTTTTCAAATACCTAAAAGGTTGTTATGCGGAAGAAGGAGAAAAATTATTCTCCTTAATCACAACTGATCCGACAAGAAGCAACAGACTTAAATTAGAGCAAGGGAGGTTCATCTTATATGTTAGGAAAAAATTCCTAACTGTTAAGATGATTAACCACTGGAATAAGTTGCCTCAGCAGGTTGTGGAATATCCTATATTGGAGATTTTTAAGAGCAGGTTAGACAAACACCTGTCAGGGATGGTTTAAAAGTTGTCCTTGGTCCTGCCATGAATCCAGGGAACAGGACTCAATGACCCGTTATAGACCCTTCCAGTTTCCATAATTCTGTGTTTAGTTAATACCTGAGCCATCCTGTGTGGTCACTTGGTTCCTTGGAACGGCAGCGTCACCACCATCAGGAGGTGGCAAGTCCGCTTGTCCTGGTTTGTGTCAGTCTTGGAGCAACCTGCAGAAGTTAGTGCCTGCTTGAAAACCTCTAAGTGCTAAACAGTAAATGCATGGTTCCTTGTCTCATCTTCTAGGATTTGGAGTACTTGTTGCCTTTTCTCCATGATAGGTGGCAATCATGGGGCTTTCTTTGGGCATCCCAGCTTACATGACCACTGTTTGCCATTACCGAGATGCTCCATGTCATTTTCACAAAGTGCTGACTGCTCCAAATTGTACATTTTTTGTTTTGTTTTTGGCTGCTCAGTCTCCTTGTATGTTGGCAAATAGCCAGTGCCTTGGACATCCAGTTCTTCATGTTTTCTGCTGAGCGAACTGCGTCAGCAGAGGTCTTGCCGGTGCCCTTCGATAAAGAATGCTTATCGTCCTCATTTTACTGATCGGGGAACTGAAGCAGAGGCTGGCCAGGAAACACCCACGGCCCTGCATGGTGTGGATGACTCAGGAAGAAAGTGCAAAGTACTGGATGTTACTCCCCTTGTGTGCATCTCCTTTCCGAGTCCTCCTTGACCTCTTTCAGCGCAAAGCAAGAATGCTGACATCCTGTGATCTCCCTTTCTGCACTCCTCACAGCCTTGTCTGCTCAGATTAGTTTTATGGAAGACCTCTAAATGGTGCATTGTTTGAAGAGAGGATTTTATTTACTTAGCAGCTGGAGTCTGAAGAGCAGTTCTTCCCACAACTCCATTAAGCTGAATATTTACCCTGTTAGCACCTGGTGAATATATGAACCTAGGTGCTCAATCCAATGCAATTTATAAAGATGAGATTTTAAAAACAGAAACAGAAGATAAAAGCCTGTTTTGTGCTTTGCCACAGATAGGACTAATTCCATACTCCTTATGCAGGCAAAAGTATCTATTGATTGTAAGGTAAGACCCCTGGCTTCTCTATTCATCTAGGTACTTACATGGTCCTCAGTGGTGTAGCATCTGAGGACACTAAAGTCATTAATACATCTCTCCAGACAAGACGCTGATGAGGTATGAGTCCCTTGTGGTAGATGGGGGACTGAGATGAAGTCACTTGCCATAGGTCATGTGGCAGATCTGGGAATTGCACACATCTCCTCAGTTCCCAATCCAATGCGCCCCCTTCATTACAAGCATCATGTGACTGGGCAGGAGTGCAGGATCTTTCCTTTGCTGGCCGCTGATTGAGTGATTGTGGCCTGCTTTGCATGGCTTGTTTCTCATCTGTGATCTTCACAGTACTTCTTAAAGCAAAATCCTGAATCTGACGGCCAGGTTGTCCCTTTTGAGGATGTGGAAGAGAGGACGCAGAAGTCTTGGCACCTACATCTGATCTTCAGAGGATCACATCCCAGGGTGAAATCCATTCCAACCAGTTTGGGGAAAGACAGGAAGAGGGGAGGGAGAAGGACCAATGGCCCACCGTCCTGTGCACCATCCCAAACATCTCTTGACATCCTCTTAAGTCTGTGTCGCTGTACCACACCCACTATGGGTGTAACAGATAGCTGAAACTCAGGAGGAGTTTCCCAGGTTGGAGGCTATATGCAGAATCCATACATATTTATTGTGGTGCTCCATCCCTCCTAGCTGTGCCTGGGCCCCTATAGAGGAGAAGGAGTCCACTTTGGCTTGCAGATGCGGACTGTTTAGCAGAGGCAGTGGAGGCTCGTCTTTAAGACCCAGAGGTTGTAGGTTTGATCCATGTAGTGACCAGCCCAGCCAGAGCCACGGCTTAACATAGGCATGTTGCTAAATACACTTGAACCTCAGGGATGCAAACACCACGTTTACAAAGTGACCGAAGACCGTGTGGACCGAGCAGGATGAGCCCTGGGGAAAGACAGCTGACCGCTAGGGCTAGTAGCACAAAGAGGGTGAGGCAGCCCCTCCAGTTTAGCCGTAAGGCAAGAAACAGGAATAGGGCAGGGACCTGCTTGCAAACTATGCAGTGCTCCCAGGTGCCACCTTGGGAAAGATCTCTGCCATCCTCAGGACACTGACTGCAGGGTACTGGCCGGTTATGTTTTGTCCATCCCTGAGGCATTCTCACCTTTGAGCTTTTACTGTATCACTATGTGGACCCAGGAAATAAGATGACAATTAAGAATTGTTTAAAATGAGTTAACTCTGGCTGAAAGAGTGCCTTAGAATGACTGAATCACATAACACGCCTCCTCTGGAGTCTGCGTCCAACCTGCTCTGATCGTGTTTTCAATGTACTGCACTTTTATGCTTCTGTCTGTGGTCATGGCTGCCACTTTGTGTGTTAGAGGTGATGCAGCATGTCACAGAGGAAAGCACCGTGGAGCAACTTCCCTGGGACTTAAAATTAAGGGGAGGTGTAGGGGGAGGCGTTTGGGGGTTGTTGAGGTGCTCACTAAATTGGCATAACTGTTGTTAGTGGACAACTGGGGGGGATGTTGGGAAATTCAGGAAGGGTGTAGAGAGGGGTGTTAGGCAGTAACCATGCTCCCTTCTTGGGATGTTAGTTCCCCCTTCACTTAAAATAAAAAATATTCAGGCTTTTAGTGACTAGCTAAGCCATCCATTTCATATCACTAAAGGAAAACCAGAAGATGGTAGAAATGACACTGAAATTTAGGAAGCTGTACATGCTATTATGGTGGGAGTCCACCTGGATCTATGGGGATTTACCCCATCTAGGAATCTAGCTCATGAAGTGTGACGCACATCCTAACCACTTGTGATTCGCTGCATTTATTGTTTTTGTGATGAAGCAGATTTGAGGTCCCTGTGGGTCATCCGCGTCTAGGGTTTGCAAATCACCTTGAGGACCACTTCTCTTCCAAACTCCCTGTGTGATGTAGTCCCCAAGGTCCTAGTTCCAGTGGTGGGGCCAGGGCCCCAAAGCCCCTTCGGCCCCATTACCCGAGTGCTGGGCCTCCCCAGGAAAGCTCAGTCTGGGTCAATTCCTCCAGCCACTGTCCTGTTCTGCTGTCTCCTCCTCTGTGCTCCTGCCACACCCCAAACACACCCTTGAATGTCTTTCAGCTGCTTTTTATCCAGCCTCGTTGAGCAACCTAATTTCCTCGGGTGCTGTAATCAGCTTCTGGCTCAGGGCTTGCAATGACTGCTCTGTTCTGCCTGCCTTGGGTGCTGCAGTCTACCCCAACTTCCTGATTTAGGCTATGTCCATGCTTACGCAGTTAAATCGATTTAAGTTAAATTGATTTAATAAAATCGCTATAAAATCATTAAATCAATTTAAGTTAAATCGATTCAACATGTCCCCACTAGAAACTCAAATCAAACTAGCACGTCCATGGACAGGGCTTGCTATTTTGATTTATGAGAGGGGCACCATGGGAGGTGTGGCAAGATGGCCCCCTAGAAGAGCCATGCCCCACCCAATATATAGAGAAAGGACAGCACCCTGGGAAGGAGAAGGGCAAAACTGTTAAATCAAAATAACCGTTAAATTGAAATAACATGTCCACACTGCATTATTTTGAAATAACAGTTTCAATTTAACCATCATTTAGATACAATACTAGGTTTTATTTTAGGCTTTTATTCCTTATTTTGAAATGGGGGGACTCCTTATTTTGAAATAAGAAAACATAGTGTGGACATGCAATCTTTTAAATTGAAATAATGCTGGTTATTTTGATTTAAAAAATGGTAGGTTCACAGGATGTTCCCTTATTTTGAAATGAGAAGCTACCTCATTTCAATATTAGGAAAGTCATATCAATATAATAAAACCGAGTATTAAATTGATATGATGGTTAAATTAAAATTGTTATTTCAAAATAACACAGTGTGGACATGTTATCTTGATTTAACTGTTAAATCAATTTAACACTTTTTGCCTTTCTCCTTCCCAGGTGCTTTCCTTTCTCTATATACTGGGTGCGGGCATGGCGCTTCGAGGGGAAATGTTGACGCACGTCCCATGGTGCCTCTCTCCTAAATTGAAATAGCAAGTTCTGTTCATGGACTTGCTATTTTGATTTGAGTTTCTAGTGGGGACCTGTTAAATCGATTTAACTTAAATTGATTGAATGATTTTTATATTGATTGTATTAAATTCATATAAGTTAAATCGATTTAACTGGGTAAGTGTGGACATAGCCTTAGAGATCTGCTTCAGTACTCTGGGAATAAGGCCTTGGTAAGTCTGGGGCGGATATATCTGTTGTCCCATACTTTCCTGTCTCCCTGTGATCTGACTCGGCCACTTTTTGCACACTCTCCAGTAATTTTTGCTTGCAACAGGCAAGAACTGTAGAGGTAGCTATGGTGGAAACAAAGGGAATAAATAGTTCCAATTTAGGGTGAAGATTTAATAGGTGGTTTTACCAAAGCGGATTGCCTACAGAGATAATTTCCAGACTAATTTTTGGTACAACGCAGAAACACCAATAACATTGCAAACAACAAAGTCTAGACAGAGACATTTAAAAATTAAAACTACAGTAGCACTGACAACAAAGTGGAAGATACACCATATGACAAAATGTTCCTTTAGCCGTGGATGATGAGTTATATGCCATTTCTTCAGGAACTCTTTCCTATCATTATTGTCAGCGACTTGATGCTGTTCTTGGCTTCCCTCCTGTAGGTTGCCAAGGACAGTCTTCAAGTAGTTGTGGATGCTTTTGCTTATTAAAGAAGCAATTGCTTCTCATTTCATAGAGCCTGTAGTTATGGAGCCTCATGGAACAGTGCAAATCTGTTGGCATTCATACACCAATTTCCCTGGTTGGATTCTCAAACAAAAAAGCTGGATTTTATCATTTTCCTCCAGAGAACCAAGCTCTTCAGCCTACTGAATCCATCATAAGTTTGGAATAAAATCATTGGAGCCTGTAATTAGAATGTGGGCTTGTTTAACAGTGGGTAACATCTTTGCCATTAATGAGCTAATGCCTTTAAAATTTTTCAGATTCCTGCTTTGTTTTTTTGACAGATTATAAATATGCTCATACTTTCCTGGTTCCTACAGATGATTATATATTTAATGCCCAAGTCTCTGGCAGCTAATGGTGATGGATGGAGGTTCAGTCAACAAATGAGCTAGGCCAGAACCTCTGCTCCAGAAGATGATGGATCTGATATGAGCTGGCCTTCTACTTCCTGTGTTCACAGCCTACTGCTGGATTCTTCTCCTGCTACAGGAAAATTACAAGCCTTGGGCGTTCACTTGATGAGCCTGTTGCCAACTGCCTGCTCTGCCAGTTCTTAGCTCTCTTGGCAAGTTTCAGCCAGGACAAGTTCTCCTGGCAACAGTCATTAGACTCACAGAAGATGAAGGTTGGAAGGGACCCCAGGATGTCATCTGGTCCAACCCCTTGCTCAAAGTAGGGCCAATCTCAAGTCATCTCAGCCAGGGATTTTTCAAATTGCACCTAAAAATCCAATAAGGATGGAGATTCCACCACCTCCCTAAGTAACCCATTGCACTACTTCACAACCCTCCTTGTAAAAAGATTTTCCTAATGACCAACCAAAACTTATGGGTGTTGTTGGTGCTAGGTTTACGGGGCTTGAACCTTGGGTCCACTGCTGGGCTGCCTGCAGTGGCTGCAGCAAATGAGCCCCGAGTCCTAGCGCACTGAGCCCCGGGTCTTCCCAGGTCAGCCGCGCTCCTTCCTAGACCTCCTCCACTGCACCTTCAGACCACTGCTCTGATTTTTGTATTTGCCACCACTGAGAACATGCCAGCAGCAGCTCAGTCCTCTCCGGAAACCCCTTTATAGGTAGTTAAAGGCTGCTAACAACTCGCCTTTCAGCAGGGGCATAGCCGGACCGGTTTTTTTTTCTGAGCCCTGCTGATAGGCCTGTGACCGGAAGCAGGAATTTTGGAAGCTGTGGATGCTCCTGTCACCTTACAACTGGAGTCTCCATCAGTTTAATGATTCCCCTAGTTGCTTTCCCGAACGTCCTGCTTTTGGTCAGCAGGACCAAATCAGGGATCCAAGGGGCCTGGGACCTCTCCACCCCGACTATGGGGGGCAGCCTGTTTGGGGCTGGGCCTCTGGCCCAGCTGGTGCTGCGGGGGTGTCTGGTGCCTGCATCCTGGCCAGTGTGGAGGGGGTGTCTGGGTCTTGGGGGTCTCACAGCCCAGATGCTGCTCTGAGGGGACCTGTAGCCCTGGTGGCACCTGATGGGGTTTTGCAGGAACACAGCCTGGCCTGCAATGGGGAGGGGGGACCATGACTTGGCAGCCATGGGGGGATCCCAGCCAGCACCAGGGGGGCAGGACAGGGTGCTCAGGCCAGAGGCTGTGGTCCTCCTGTCCTGACCCCCAGCTGGCTGCTCTGTCCCACCAGATCCCGGACTTGCTGGAGCAGACTAGCCAGCCCGGTGCCAGAACAGCCAGACCGATGGTGGGCAGCCACAGTGTAGTGTAGACATAGCCACAGTGAGTAGCTTGGTACCACCATAATTTTCACCTGCCGACAATCGTAAGGGGGCCTCAGTCCCGGATAGGTAATGTCTGTTGAAGAAGTTGTCATCAGCCAGGAAGGAGCTGAACCGAGACTGAAGATAAAAGAAGGTGAAATACTACACAAAAGTACAGGTTTATCAGACCTGCTGCTTCAGATCCTCCTAGGTCGATCTGAAACACAGATTTTCCTTAAACAAGACATCAGGAGGCTAGAGGCATTTTGTGTGCATTGCCTGCAGCAACACTTGAGCACAAGGTGGTTTGATTTTATCAAGAAGCAGGATATACTAACAACTGGCCTCAGTGGGATTAAAGTCACCATTGGTCACTGCCAAGGGGCAATAGAGCCTGCCTCAGAGGTACCGGTTATGTCTATACTGATGGTAGAACAGTCAACCCTGCTGGATCACTTCACCTCAATCAATTGCTTGGAAGTGGAGATCCACTAATCCATCCCAGCTAAGAAGAGTAGTTCTGTCAACGAGTGAGCGTTTCCCATCAGCGCAGCGAAGTGAAGATGCTGTGGTAAGTAGAAGTTAGGAAGTCAACGGGAGATACGTAAGCTGCTTGCATATCTCCTGCCAAATTCCACCAAATTTCACATGGAAGATAGAGGTACACAAAGCATCTGCGTAGCAGACCCAGAAGGTCAGACTTAAGATCAGGTGAGGACACTGCTTGGCCATGGACTGGAAGCGGACTACAATTAACATGGATATACTAGGTCAGCAATAACCCTGTGGAGCTTCCAGATGCCTGAAATAAGGCCATGTGATGTGGCCATGGATTCTGCTCTGCTCCCTTGCAGTCTAAGTGCCTTGTCACTAACATAGTTGAAGAAGCAGCAGTGATGTCAGGAGGAGCCTCTCCCATCACACCGCTTTAGGATGATTATCTAGGGGAGAGTATGTGTCTTGAGGAACTTTATAGGGAGAAGCAAACTGCCTAGCCATCCCTGCATGGTTCCCTTAGGAAACCCGCAGTTGGAGCAGCACATCTGCAGAGCATGGGTGTAGTTTTGGAGGGTGCGGGGGGCATTGCCTATCCAAAGCTGAAGTGAGGCATGGAGGGGGCATGCAGGGTCATATGCCCTTTCCCTGTGATTTCTGCAAGTGTAGACCAATCCTGTGGGGCTTGATCTGCTTGCCCTAGGCCAGAAAGGGGGACATGTCCTTTCCATGATGCACCTTACCTCCTCCCCGGCATGTTTGAGCAGTGGGGATGGGATGCAGCAGCTGTTTCCCTGTGCCTGGAGCTCTGTCTTGGATGTCACCTGCCCATATAACTGTGAGTGCCTATTGGGAGGTCAGGGCAAGAGCACACGAGGGTGGGGTGAAGGGACAGTGGAGCAAGGGAAGAGCTGGATAAGGTGGTGGAGAGAAGAAAACCTACACTGAATCCGGGGAAGAATGAGAGTGGGATGGGAAAGCACTGCCAGCTAGGTTGACCAGCCAGCAAGTGTGAAAAATCAGGACATGGGTTGGAAGGGTAACAAGTACCTGTATTAGGTAAAGTCCAAATGTTGGGACTGTCCCTATAAAAATCAGGGCAGCCGGTAGCCCTGCTGTCGACAGCTGAACCCCCAGCCCTTAGAGACAGCCTTAGATAAGAGGCAGTGAGAAGAGTCGTGTTAGAGGAGTGAAGCTGATGGCTCAGGCTGCTGCTGAGATATGGATGATATTCAAGAGAAGGGCTCTGAATATTGTACAAGTCAGAGGAGCCATGAATCTGGGTACCAGCCTCTTCAGCCCTCATCTTTTACCCTTCACCTGCTGCTTGTAAGTAGTACTTAAAAAGTCTTTATAAAAGCCTTTGCGGTTCCCCTTTGGGCCAATTCTGAGACATTTACTCAGGGTGAGTAGGACCCTGTTCTTCAAACAGCTATTATGCTTCAGCTTCCAGTAGCAAGACATCCCAAGAGCAGGCTTTTTTGCCAGACAGCATGGTCAAGACACTCCTAGCCACAGAGTACTCATGGGTTAAATCGGCAAGATTGATGAAGAATAGGAGGGGAAACAGAGGGTCTGAGACAATAAAATGCCCCAGAGCAGCATTGGAGCCTAGGTCAACTGATTCGGGGTCATGGGGCTCCTGCTACAGGGTTAAAAATGACAGTGTGGACGTTGGGACTTGGACTGGAGCCCGAGAATGGAGAATGGGGATGGTTTTGGAGCTCAACAAGGAATGCTACACAGTTGACCTGGGTTCGGAGACTCGCAGCTGTGAGGCTTCTCTGTATGTGGACGCACCTAAAGAGGGGAAGCTGAATGTCAAAATTAGAATCCAGATCTTTTGCATCCCAAGGCAATGGCTACCAACTGGACTATTCCCTCCGTGACAGCAGTGGGACTGGTTACCAAGGAAGATACCACACAACATAAAGCTGGCAGAATTTGGCCCTTGCAGAAGCACTGATCCTTTCTTTTGGTTTGGGAACTACCATGAAGTCGTGCCCACAGATGAACTAAATAAAGCCAGCTCAGGCTTTCATGGAGGATTTCCTGTATTTTGTTTTTTATATATAAAAGTAAGCAAAACCTCTTCCTCTCTTTGGCCTTTCAGATTGAAAATTCTCAGAGATGGAGGAGATACGAATGAAAAGTGCACCTCCCCCCCACACCTCTAACTAACATCAACCAAAAAAATCAAACACCATCTAATAGGCAGGAGCTAAGGAAACCACAGTGAATTGATTTAATTGGCACCAAGAGCAAAGATAAACACTGTTAGTTTTCTGTTTGTTTTCCTGGCCCTGTTTCTACAGCATTTAAGTCAAATTGTCATTAGCTTCCAGTTGGCAGCCTCAGTTATTTCCAGTCAGTGGAGTTTATTAGGGGCCCTGCCGTAACATTAAAGCAAACAGTCTATCACAAGCCCTTCTTTAGAGGAAGGAAGAGAGATAGTGTTTAATTAGTGGCTTTAAACTGTCCTTCCGAGAAGACTCGGCATGAGTGGATGACGGGACGTGTTGTGGAATTAGACTGAGGTGGGTGGGTTGAAGACATCTAGGATGGCTTCTGGTGCATCCTGGAAGCACAGTCCTAAAATACTGCATGAGGGATGCTAGGAGCAGTGGTCTGGTCAGCTGGTGGAGCAAGAGAAAGGAAATGGCCACGTAGACACTGCAGGCCTGGTTGTCGCTGACGTGCACGCTGGCACGCATCAGGAGCAGCTCAGCTGAAGTTAGACCAGTCTGAAAGAAGTCGAGTGACTGAGGAATCGAGGCTGGGACTTCCTAAAGCTCCTAGCATTGGTCTAAATCTGACACTCTGAGGTCAATGGGGACTTTTACCACTGATTTCAGCGATAGAAGAGCTAGGGGTTTCAAAGACACTCCTACCTTTGAAAGGGCTGGCCTACCTTGAACTTGACACATGGCTATTTTGCCTCAAGTTCAGAGCATACAGGGGTCCTCAGTTCTATTCCCATTTCTGACACTGATTCAGCAGGGGTGAATTTCATCCCGGGATAGTGAGAGAGGCAGGCTTAGATTCCCGTAACCTCTTAAGGATGGGTTCAGGCTGTCTGCAGTGCGGTCTAGTGGCTAGAACATTGAACTGGGACTCAGGAGACTTGCATTATAGTCTTGACTCTGCTACTGACCTGCAAGTGACCCTGGTCAAATCACTTTACCTCAGGCCCTGTCTGTTCCTGCACTGGTGACCCTCTCTGTAATTAGCCGTATGCAGCTGAAGTTTCCAGCCTAATTAAATGATTAGGCCAACCTGGCCTAATCCAGCTCTTGCCGGGCTGTTGTGGGGAGTCCACCCCATCACAGTATACTTTCTGCCATTCTTGTAAAAGAAAAAAAACAAACAACACAGAGACCGATGTGGCAGAATTATCAGCCTTTGGATTAAAAAAGCCAGGGATGGTTTAAGAGGTATGTGGTCCTGCCATGAGTGCTGGGGACTGGACTTGATGACCTCTCATGGTCCTTTCCAGTTCCTGTGATTCCAAACCAGTTTGCACATTCTCAGCAGAGGTTCGTTAGAGTTTGGAAGCTAAATTCTCTGAACATTGCATCTGCATGGAGCATGCTCCAGCCCCTCACAGCTCCATTCCCATAGAGGAGATCATCCATTTCTCCTATGATCTCAGGGCAAGAAGCCTGGTGGTAGAAACCAGGTGTGAGAAGTGGGTTAGGGGAAACTGGGACTAGCTGATCAAGGAGAGGGATATTGGGGGACAGGGTGGTGGTGCCTGCAAGCCAGTGGGACTGGGGGAGTAGACTGATCGCTTGTGAGGGAGCAATGGCGGCATTGGCACTGGATGTCCAATCAGACTGAGGAAAAGACCAGGGCTTGGGGGGAGAGAAAAATGGGATTATCTTGTGCACTACTGTGTGTCACAGGAGATATAGCTCTATCCACAGAGGAGAGCAGTGGCATGAGACACCATACTATGACTCCCATGTGGCCCCATTGTGGTGCTGGAGGACACAGGTAAATATTGAACTGGCCCAGGTTCATAAATTTAACACAGATTTTCCCATCCCACCCCACCCAAAAAACCAGAAAATTTCAACAAAATCAGCAGTTTTCTGAGGAAAAATTAAATTTTGTGGAAACCTGATTTGTCCTAGAAGCACCAAAACCCTCCAATATTTCCAGAGGAATTCCCTGACCAGCTTTTCTAAGTATAGGATGAGTGGTAGAGTTGGACACTCTGTTCCCATCTAGTAAGCTAACAAATAGTTTTAGTGGTAATGTTTTTGGAGGGCTGTAGCGTGATGCATGCATATCTTGTTGCATTGGATGAGCCTATCTACTGACTTCTCAGAGATGCTTTGAATCTTTATTACCTAATGTTTGTCACTGATCGAAGACATGAAGCACTGTATCCATTTGCCTGTCTTTATAGGTTATTATTATTAATTAGGTGTGTTTTGATACCACCAAGTTGACCCAGTCATGGAGTAGGACCTCAGTGTGTTAGGTGCTGTAAAAACATCACACAAAAGGAGAGTCTCTGCTCCAAAGAGCTTACAATAGTTACTTGTGTTGTTTGGCACGGTTAAAGCAGTGCTGAACTCTGCCTGTGTTTATGGCACAATATACTGGAAATGATAGACAACCATTTTATGTCTCTGTATGATGGGGATTTTCAATACCTTTTATAGGAGTATATATGGGTCCTTGGGAGTGCAGGCAGGCCAGCACATTAAAATTCCATGCCCATGTAATGTGCAAAGGAGGCGTAGCTTACAAGCACACACACTGGCTGTGCATACTGAGGGTCAGCCAAAAGGATGTTCCAACCCCAACTGAGCTCCAGCATGCTGAGCATAAGTGGTGTCTTGGCCTTTTGTCTCGCTCTCTGCACAGGGGTGAATCGCACCTTCTGTTGCATGCACCTTCATGGCAAAGCGGCTAGTTTACCCAACTCCACTCCATGTTGCCTGTGGCTAGTTGGAGGAGCATGATGAATAGACCAATGTTTGGATGAAACAGGGATCATCTAAGGAGTTCGGAGAAGGATCCATTTTCTCTTTGGTTCTTGGTCCGTGCTGCAGTGGGCATTGATGAGGAAATTCCAAAGAGGTCTGCTGATGGAGTAGCAGCAGTAATGGTGGTGACTGTAAATGCTCAATCCTCCAAAGCCTTTGGGAGCCAGCTCTTCTTGAAATCCATGGAACTTTGAGACCAAGATCTTCAAAGGTCAACAGGTGTCTAAGTCTCATCAAAGAATATGACCACAGCTCTTGGATCAGTTCTTGAGTGATCTGGCTACCCTCCCTGACTATCTGTTGTATTCTGAGAGGTGTGTAACATCTCCTGGAGATCCTATGAAGGGCTATGTCTACACTGAAGGCTTAATCGACTTAAGCAACTCCATGGCTACATTTGGCATTTATTAAGTCGACTTAAGGGCTTCCTTAAGTCGTCTTAACAACTCCCACCCTTCAAGTCGACTTTAAGGGTTAAGTCAACTTTATTAAGTCGACTTAAAATGTGGCAATTTGAAGTCAACTCAATAAAGTTGACTTAAGCCAGGAGATGTGCTTAAAGTTGAATTTATTAAGTTGACTTTATTAAGTCAACTTTAAAAATGAGGACTTTCTAAGTCAACTTAATAAGGTTGACTTTAAGTTGATCTTGTTAAGTCGACTTAACTGAGTCCTCTAGTGTAGACATAGCCAAGGTCAACCCTATGATTGCAAGGTGGCATTGAGATGGGAGGTTGTGAATCACCAGTGGAGTGGGGTTGGAGTGCCATCAGCAGAAATACTGGCAGAAGATCTGGCCTTTCAGCTGAATCTAAAACCTTCAGCACTGAATCACAGTGCCACTTGAGATAAAGGAATAACTCCATTGCTTGGCGGCCGTAGCTGATGTTATCCTCTAAGAATGTGACCCACTATTTAAAAGCAAATTGCATTTACATATGCAATGACAGGGGGCCTTGCTGTATTGAGTCAATAGCACCAGTTAAATAACAGTAAAAAGTATCCTCAATTCAATATGACAACTGTATGCAAGATAATTTCAAAGGCTTCACAAGACTTTTTGTTCAGTCAATGTAAAATGGAAAAGACACACTAAGGAATTGGACCAAATTCATCACTTTGCAGAGGGATGGGGGAGCGGGGGAGAGGAGGGAAATGAAGTCCAAACCTCTCAAGTCCTTTTTCACACATGGAACAGCATCTGAGCCAAGATTTCCCTTCATCCTTTCCACCATCAGTTTTCCACACACCGAATGCTGCAGAATTACACTTTCTGCATAACAATTGCGGTTTCCAAAAAAAATTTTCACACTTTCGCCTGCTTGTTTCAAGGGCTTGTGTTTGTTTATTTTTGGCGTGTTCAGGGAATTTTCAAGCCCCGCTTCAGGGATTTTATGATTCCAGTGGAAAGTACACTGGCATACAGTGAAAAGGGCCTGATGCTACACTAATTGAAAACTACAACTGATTATTGCAAGAGCAGGATTTTGCCCTTACTTTGAATAGTGTAATTCAGATCAGCAAAGAATTTCCAATAGGGACAGTCAGTGTCTCTCTTTGTTGGGTCTTGCTTGTGACTCCTTAATAGGGACCTGATTAAGGGACAGTGCTGGGCTTTCACTTTCTGAAAAGTAGGCCACTGAAAGGGTCTGCAAGCTGAGCAGGCGAGAAAATGAGGTGCTTGAAATTGCTAGTTGCTTCTGAAAATTTCAGCCAGGATTAAGTACTAGTTTTGAATGGGGCTCACTAATACAATGTGTATACTAAAGGACTTTACAGAGCTAACACACTATTATTGTCAATAGCCCTGTTTATTCCAGCGATGCCTACAGGCCAATCAAGAATAGTCCCAATTGTGCTAGGTGCCATGCAGACACAGAGCAGTAGAGACAATGGATGCTGCAATAATGATGATCACCACTGCCAACCCTAAGTCCTCAAAAACCACTGGTCAGGCTCCAAAAATAATGAGAGTGGCTCAAAAACTGTGAGATTTTTAAATTAAAAAATATAAATTGTTGGTTCTTTTTATTTACTTTCTGGTTATGGGAGTTTTAGGATGTATTTGGGTCATATTTTAATACATTTCTTCCCCGCCTCGTAGGCTAGAATTTTAAATTTTTTTCTGGTTGATGAAATCTCAGGTTTTCATGCAATCTGTTAATTCCAGCAGCTAGAGATATCAGTTTAGGATAAACAACAGATATGAAATACTTAACGATGAGACTGAAAGAGGTGACAACACTGAATGGTGATCATTTTTGGAGCTTGCTGAAAACTTTTTGAGGCTGAAGCCATGATTTTCAAACACTTGGGGTTAGTAAATTGGCTGATGTTACAATTTTCTTATCTTGCTTGCTTCATAAATATATACACATGGACATCATATTTGAAAACTTTATATAATGCAGAACAGACTATATCTTTCAAACTCCCAAGTGTCAGGACAGGGTGAATAGTTTTAAATAGTTCCAAAACCAGCATTTGTTCATCTCATTGGGCCAAAATTCCTTAGGAGATGTAAAACTAATAACTAACCATAAGGAACATCCTGGAAGTCTGGAAATACAAGGGTTTTTTCCTGCCATATTGGATTTAGTGACGGTCTTTACGAGATGTTAAAGCTCCACGCCTGTTCAAGTCCATGGTATCTGGTTCACTTTGTGAAGGGCACAGACCGTGCTTGGTTTCAACTTAATGCCTACTCTCATACTCTGTATATTTGTTGGTGTTGTTGTGTAGGGTTATTGCACAGCTGGGTTTTCTTGGATGTGGCTTGTTTTCTGATCTGCCACCCTCTGCCTGATGGATTTTTCAAATGTCTGGGGGTTTTGCTGCACAGACATTGCAGCTCAGAAGGAGACATCTCCAGGTCCCGATTGGTCTCTCCCCTGCAGCTGCGCCTGTTAAATCCCACCATCCCAAGCCTTAGCTCTCAGTTCTGGGGATGGGGAGAGGCCTGCAGCGAGGTACTGCCTGATGGGTAGGTCCTGTTTCCTGGGTTTGTGTCAGCTGTCCTGCCACCATGACAGGGCCTCATTGCGCTAGGTGCTGCACATCTATAATAAAGCGATGGGCCAAAAAGCATATAATTTATGCATAAGATGAGAGACAAGTGATGTATACAAAGATAGACCAGGGAAGCCCAAGGCAACAATGAGATTTCAGAACTATTGCTCCAGTTCCAGTCTTTGGCCCTAACATTCTCTTTTTTGTTGTTGTTGTTTCCACATCTTCAACCGTTTCTCTCCCAGTAGTTGAATTAACGAACTGATGGCTGTCAGCCTTCCCAAACAGTAGCCTCTCTCAGTCACTAGCTCCATTTTTAGGGAGAAGCAGGAATAAAATGCAAATTAACAATGAAGCATCTGGAAAATGATCTTTGGGTTGGTTGCCAAGCAGGCCGGTAAATGGTGGCAATCACATCTGCAACAATCAAAGCTTTTAGCTGTCCTTTGTGCTAACGGGTTTGATCCTCTGGATCATTTATGGTGGAGTGCACATCCAGATATTAAGTCGGCCACAATCAGCTGTCACTGCTCATCAGTTTCAATGGGACGTTTCTCCTCGGAAGGGAAAAACTGAACGCCAGCTGAACTGTCCCTATCTCTCGACAAATTGTCAATGCTTCTCATCTGCATCAACTCATTTGATTGTGCTTCCCATGACAAGCACAGACCTGGACCCAAAGAGAAATGCTACAACTCAGAACCATTATAAGTTGTGTTTCTTTTGCCTTGGGCAAATTTATCATAGCTCTGGGTCTCTGTTTCAGTCTTTCTGTTGTGAACCATGCACTAGAATCCCAACAACTTTGATACCAGCTGCTGACGTGTGTGTGGGAAGTAGGTTAATTTGCATCTGTAGTTAGGGGCAGTTTGACAGTTTGCTTCGTATTATTCTGCAAACTTGTGATTGACAGTTTCTGACAGGTCAAGAGGCTTTTGTTTAAATCATGCCGGTTATGCCCTTGAGAAATAAATGATTTCACAGCTGGAGACCACACCTTGCCTTCCAGGGGGTAAAAGGGGAGGAGAAGAGACAATTATCAATTACAGAAAAAGTGTTCTCTATAATCTTTTGTATCAATCTAATTTTATTCATTTCTATATAGATATTTGCAGGAGTCTGGCTCCCCCTGTTCTCAGTCTAAACACGGCAAACAGAATTGCTCTCAAGGAGCCCTGTTGGATGAGGAGTATGCATTAGAAAAACAGGCTCCCAGGTTCTGACGCTGGCCCCAACATTGTTTTATATATCACTGTCCAGAGAATCTTGGCTGAGCAGCCATAATCTTAGTGAAATCTGATAAAAAGCAGCTTTTTGAAGATGAAGCCAGCCTCTGCTTAAAGGCACAAAATCACATTGAGATGAACTCAAAGGATGGTCTTGTGGAAAATGCTCTGTAGTGGACTCAAGATAGCTGTCCTCAGATATTCTCGGTGACCCTGAACAAGTCACAGCTTGTTTCTGTGCCTTAGTTTCCCATCTGTCTTCCACCTTTTGTCTACTTAGCTCAGCCTCTCTGGATTCTGTCCTTTCTTAACTTCCGAATGCTTGGCTTTGCGGCCTTCATAATGCAGTTTGTAATTTAGCTCTTGTGTGTAATTTTATATACAGTCTATGCTGGTTTATCCAAAATCCTACCATCCAAACCCTTTCCTTGTACCCTCAGGAGGCTCATCCAGGGGGATGAGGAAAGGATTTGGGTAAGACGGCAGTTCAGATAATAGAGCAGAGCACCCCTGCCAGGACTACGAGGATGACGAAAATAACCCAGCCGCGTGGCATGGGACACAATCTTGCTGCTGAATGGCCAAAAGGCTCCATCACTCTCAATCCCTGTCCAAGCTATTCTGATCATGGGGAGTATCCTACGTGTATACTCCTCAGTACATTAGTTCTTGATGTATTTAGTGCCTGGGCTTTCATGCAGCCAAGCAGGAAACTGTTGGCCTCGCACTCTCTTTAACTACAGGAGAATTATAAACATTTATCTCCTCATCACGTTTAGTGTCGAGCACTTGAGGAGTGGAAAGCGGGTGGTGTTTACGAGTGCATTTCAGTGGCCTATAACAGTTTAGTAGAGGATTCAAGGAAGAGAACAGTATCCAGATGCGGTGATAGTAGAGTTGTGAGATGACCAGATAATTGTGGCTGTCACTCCTCTGATGAAAAATGCCATGAGATTATTAAAAGTCAGGAGCGGGCAGCAGGCGGCTGCAGTTTTGCATCTCACATGAAAGCAGGCAGGACCGTGGAGCTGCTTTGTACATGTATTTACCTTCAGCATGTAGCAACATGACTCATGCACGAGCTCTGTTCTTTGGTTGAGACGTTTCCTCTTCCATGCAGAAGAGGTCCCTTCGTGAGCTGCCAGCGTGGGCGGTACCCATGTGAAGGCAGGATGTGCATTAGCGTTGGCAGAGCACGAATACCAACTGTCAGCCCCACCTGTTGGATGGGTCATGGAGCAAAGATGCCAGAGCCTTACTAGAAGGGTGAGTAATCGGTGCTGGAAACACCAGATGATTTTCCAGGCTGTGGTATTTTGGACAGTTACAAGATGACAGCTTCTGTAAGAAGTACAGTAAATCTCTGGCCCAGAGGCTGAAGTCTGTGCATGTTATTGCTGGTTGGAGAAGCTGGAATCCAACTCACCAGCACTTGTCCTAGGACCATGCATCACAGGATAAAAGGAGAACCCTTGTGATGGGATAATATTTCCAGAACACTACACCCTCTTTAAGTCCTGTTTCCATACCGGGACTTAAAGAACAGGGTTCCCAGAGATCAGAAGAACCTCACAAACCTAGAGATGGCCCTGATCATTCCTCTTAGCTCCAGGTTATGGAGATCTGTCACACACTCACTGCTAGCCAGCAGAGCAGCTCTTTAAAGCATGCTCTAGTCGGTCCTGTTGGCTGACGGTGGGGGAGCGTCACTCCTGGAGGTTAGAATGGGGATGCATCAGCCACAGCTCCTCCTCTCCACTATCTTTGCAACTGATTCACTCAGATAGTTTAAGATGAGATGTTCATATGGCTGGCCAGTTCCTATGAACATTGATGGCAAATGGAGGTCTTGGGGGAGGTCTTTGACCAGTCTTAGACTGTCTCTTCCCCACTTTGTCCATCTGTAGAATGGGAACAATAGTGAAGCTGCAGCTGTATGGGGCTTCACTGGCTCTGAGCACCCAGACCCCAGGCCCCCTGTACAGGACATTGTGAGGCTCCACTGGTGTCCAGAGGGTACTTTGAAATTGCATGTGTATGCGCCATGTGGTTCCTCCGCTGCGACTGCCAGGATGGGTTTGTGGGGTGCAATCAGCTATCCTCTACAACCTCAACCAATGTGGTAACCAAAATTTTGCCGGGAAGGGGGTCTGGATCACTTGCCTGGTTCATGGAGTTGCAGTGTCGCTCCAGTTTGGCCTGACTGCCCCACCATCATGCCACCATTACTCCAACCTGCTCTGGTCAGGAGCCAGTGGGTGGGAGCTGGGCCCCTGCCTCCTCGACCCATTGCAGCCTCCACTTTCTTTCATATGTGCCATCAGCCAGCCAGTGGTAAGGTGAGGATGCAGCATGCTCCACGGAAGAGGGATTCAGTAGCTGAGATCCTCCTCCTGGATATGCCACTGCCCTGCTGTGCCTGTCCTTCAATGCCTCAGTTTCCCTATCTGCAAAATGGGGATGAGGAGCCTGCTTTTCTTTGGAGATCCATGAAGAAAAAATGCTCTCCAGAGCTAACTACGATCACTGTCATACACTCCCAAACTGAGCTGTATTCTGGCCAGTTACCTACAGGACTGAATAATGAGAGGTAGGTTTGTCCAATAGTTAGATGCTGTATTGGGGCCCTGGAGAGCTTAGCCCATTTCCCTCCTCTGCTAGAGACTTATCGGGCGACCTTGGCAAAGTGTGTAATTTCCTGGGCCTCAGTCCCCCATTTAATAGCACTTCCCTACCTATATTGAAGACAAATACACTGGCGATTTGGAGGTGCTCAAATTTTGTGGGGATTGGGCGTGCTCAGTGTCAGAGCCCAAGCCATTTGCCCTGTATTGGGATGGAAACTTTGGTATAAACTGGCATCATGCCATTGAAGTCAAAGGCTGCTTCCTCCAATTTGCAGCTGTTGAGGCATTGGTTTCTCATCTCTAGTTAATTAAACATTGTGACATTGTCCAGATGTGCGGGTAAAGGCCTGCACCATTGCACACTGGAGCGGCGTGCGTGGCTATTTCAGATATGACTTGTAGTTTTCTACAGAGCAGTATCTCTTCCTGGAACTTTCCATTGTACCCCGGGGGTTGGGTTTCTCTGAAGCTCAGGCAGTCTGTAACACAGGGGAGAGATAAAATAACAGAGACAACCAGCGTCAGTTCTTCCATGGGAAATGTATCTCTTCTTTCTTAGAACTGCATTCCTGCTGCAACCCATTTTAATTGAAATCGGATTAGCTGTCTGTCACAAAATTTTTATCCCCTCTTGCCAGATTCCAGGAAACTGATTTTTGGTGATTGGTTATGTATTTTTTTCTCATGGAAACTGCTTGGCGATACATGGGATTTGCGGCTGCACAGGCAGATGCAGCATCTCATTGGCTTGGGAGTTGAGCTTGTCTGTCACTGGCAATCTTAAAATCGAGCCTGGGATATGCTCTAGTTCAGTGGTTCCCAATCTTTTCAGCTTGAGAGACACAAATATCATTTTTCCAACACTGAAGAGCCACCGGTCTGTCAGCTCATGAAAAATGCATCAATGTGTACACCATTAAGGACTGCAAATCCGCACGTATTTGAAGCAAACATTCTGCTGCTACTGTGCTCATTTTTATATTCAGAATTTTACACCTACAAATCCCTCACAGTGTGTCACGCACCCACAGAGTGCACTAGTGTAGATGAGCGACTCTCGCTACACACTGAAGCACAGATCACTTGGCATCTACTGTGAGTCACGATGGGTTACACACTAGAAGGCACTGATTTGAGTCCTGCCCATCCTCAATTACGGTGGGTCCTGGTTGCTCTACTAGCAGCCCTTTCCCCTCTCCTCTCCCCACGTCCAGACAGAAGATGTTCAAAGAGATGGCTGCCTCTTCCCTGATCTCCCGTCTCCCTGGATGCAGTAGGAAACCTCACCTATCCTTTATCCCTGGGTGTTTCAACTGGGTCTCTATGGCTCTCTAGGCAGTAGCTCCTTTCTGCACCAGGCAGATGGGAGATCAATGTTCCCCACCATCTGGCTCCAGCAGAGACCCAGGCAGAGAGCTTTGGTATCTGCTAGACTATGGGAGGGGAGTGCTGATCTCCTGTCCCCTTGGCTGCGGCAAGATACCTGTGGTGGTCATGTATAGTGGTTAAAGTATAATCTGATGGGCCCTGGAACCCTCCTAATCTCTGGGCCCCATTTGAGCATGTGTGGGTCTCAGTCCAGGTAGGCATTTGCAACCACTTCTTAGTACCATATGCCCAGGCTCCACTCCCTGGCCATGATCTGGCACCTGGGCCCAATCTGTCATTGGGCTCCTGCCGCCACCAGCCTGGCCCCAGATCACCGGCTGGGGATGGGGACGGGAGAGGTGGGCACCTCTGTGGGCAGCCCAGGCTCAGTCCCCAGCCGGGAGAGGCAGGCCCTGCTGCAGGTGCCCCGGCCCCGGATCCCTGGTTGGGGCCGGGGCCAGGAGAGGCAGGGGCTGCCCCTGGCACTCGGGGCAGTGGCACTGGGACTTGGGGCATGTGCCCCATGTGCCAGGAGGCAAGAAAACCCCTGATGAAGGATAAGACATGCTTGGGTCTCTATTCCTTTGTGCAGCCACTCAAGGGCTTATAAAACCAGAGTCTGACACCAATTAATTTTAATAAACCTCCAGCTTTCTCCCACTCACAAAAGCTCTACTCTCCCCCACCCCATATCTTTGCCAAAATTGTTCCATGCGATACTACAGGTCAACAACACTCAAAATTCTCATTAGGGTGACCTCAACTTTCCACCACACAAGGTATAAAATGCTTATAAAACTTACAGTCCCCTTCTTCAAAGTGTCCGACAAAGTGGGATTTTCTCCCACGAAAGCTCATGCAATAAACAAACCTGTTAGTCTTTAGTGCCACAGGACTCCTTGTTTTTTTTGCATTTTTTTAAGTCTCCTTGCCCCACAAGAACTGTTTTGAATCCCCAAACCAGGACTCATTTTGCCACCCTCACCCCTGATTCATGCACAGTGATATGTAACTATATAACTAACAAGACAGTCTGGAATGGATCACCCATGATTTTAATGAAAGTTAAATAAACTGCAAGCAAGGTCACTCTATAGTACTTAGCATCCAATAAATAAAACAAAAGGCAATTCAGCATCTAGCCAGTGCACGCTCCTTCAAAGAAGCAGTGTTGGAAAGAGCTAGCGTTTGTTAAACTCCAACAAGCATGTTTTTATAAGGATTATGAAATTCTCAGTTTGTCTGTAGCAGAAAGGCAGTTCCACTCAATCTCTATTGGGTCCTATCACAAAGCAAGCCTTAAACCTTGAAAGTCCACCCCATCACTTTATTACCACTGTGACCCAAAGTGGTGCAAAAATCAGGACAAGCTGCAAAACCAGGGGTCAAACCCACAAACCACTGATGGGTGGTACTTAAACCAGTCGCCCAGTCAGTAACAAACCATGCTTCTGATTCTGCACTCTGGTCATCACAAAGCATAACAAAATAGAAACAGCCCCTTTATTGCACATCAGCTCCTCCAGTCCCCACCTAGCCACTGAGTCTCTTAAAGAAATAGGTTCTCCTGCTCCCAAAGGGCCAGCCACATCACCCAGAATACCATGCTGCCAGCCAATGCTTTAGTAACCACAACTGAAGGTTTAATATAAATAGAAAAGAAACAAAATATGAGAGATTAAAGGCTCAAAGTGAATCACATACATACAAATGATTTAGAGTTCATAGAAAGCAAGTTCTTGGGGAATCTGTAGTTTGTAGGTTAGTTCAATTCCTCTGGTAGACACCCAGCACCTGGGTGGGTCTCAGTCCTTTGTTCAGTTGTAGAGGAATTGTTCCAGAGGAGGGTGTTGGTTGCAGACTGGAGACTGAAGACAAAATGGAGCTGGGGCTGCTGCCTGTTATCACCTCTGGCCTTCTCCATGCTTTGCGGAGTCTTTGTAAGTCAAAATGGAGTTGAGTCACATGGGCAAGTCTTACAGGCTCAACAGGTTTCTCCCTGGGCCCACTATACCTGAGACCTTCCCTAATGGGCCATGAAGGAGACAATGGTTGCAGGCATCCATTCTGGAAAGGTCCAAGAATCAAATGACTTGGAACACAAATAGAACAAACATATTCCTAACTTCTAATACAGCTAGGACACTTATAGGCTATGTTCACACATAAACTCTTATTTCAAAATAAGTTATTTCAAAATAAAATCCTTATTTTGAAATAACTTAAATCAAAATAAGCAAATATTAAATTGAAATAAGGGAAAACTTCAAAGCGAAATAGCACATCCGGACACAGAACTTGCTATTTCACTTCAGGAGAGGGGCAGCATGGGAGGTGAGGCAACATGGCCCCCTCGCTGGGCCATGCCCCCACCCAATATATACAAAAAGGAAGGCACCCTGGGAAGGAGAAGGGCAAAAGTGTTATTTTGAAATAACTGTTATTTCGAAATAACATATCTGAACAGCGTTGTTTCGAAACAACCATTTTGAAACAATGGCTATTTCACTTTCAGGCGAGGTTTTGTTGTTCCAAAATGATGAAAGTTATTTTAAAATGACGGAATCCCATCATTTCAAAATATAGAAACGTTGTTTGGACATGACAATTTTTATTTTGAAACAACAGTTGTTGTTTCAAAATAAAAGCCTTGTGTGGACATATAAACCATAGAATCATTCCTAGCCAACTACAACTTTCCATTGGTACCAAACATGGCATATCACACATGGATTATTGCAAACATAAAATATTATTAATATGAAAACCAATAATGATTGTCTAAAGCCAGATGGTGTCACAACCCCTTCAAAAATCCCATTATTCTTCACCATGAATACTAGAAAGCAGTTACTTACACGCTGCCTCCCTGACCCTTACCTCCTCCTGGTCTGACCTGCTCCCTTCCCTCCTCCCTGCCGTCGACTCCCTGAAACTTGTCAGTTGCCTCCTCCCCATCCAATCTCCCTTCCCGCCCCATTGCCAGCTCCCTAACCTCTCCCCCTCCTGGTCCAACCCCCACCAGCCCGTGCCCCCCTGCCCGCCAGCTCCCTAACCCTTGCCTGCCCTGCAGTGCCTGGTGCATCCCACTTTATTCTCTATGCTGTGGCTGGCTTCAGCCACGCTACTGCAGTTGCATCAAGCCTGGCTCCTGGGGCTAGGGGACTTTCTGCAGGGTGGGAGAGATTTGCGTTGGCTGTGCTGCCCCTGGGTGCAGGCCCCTGGTGACAGCGCTGGAGAAGGCAGTGTCTCCGATTCGCCAGGCAGGCAGCAGAGGCTAGAAGGGCTTCCCCGGGAGCTGGGCTGCATGCACGATGCCAGCAGACAGGTCCTAGAGCATCCACTAGGCCCTGCGCTCTGTGCGATCCTGACCCTCCCTGGCCCCTGGATGCCCCCAGCAGGGCATGTAGCCATATGGAAATGCCCCTGGTGTGACCCCAGTGGGGGCTGAGATGCGGCCTGTAGATGCAGATCAGATGGCCCCAGCTGCTCTCCCCTCCTGGCAGGGGGCGTGCTTGTTGCCCCAGAGTTTCCAGCCCTGCGGCAAGCTGCACTGGGGCAAGGGAAGTCCCGGGAAGTGGGTGCAATTGCCAGGAAGAGGTGGTGCATTGGTGGGACCCAGCCAGTGGGGCTTAGGACCTGCCAGCAGCCAGGGCTGGGCAGAACCTGTGATCTGCTGGATTTTTCTATTTTTAGGGGCCCCAGAATGCTGGCTCCTCAAATTTGTGAGCCCTGGAACAGCATTCAGGGGCATTTCCCCCTTTCTTTAACTCCTGGTCTTGTAGCCCCAAAGCAACATGCTCTACCTGGGTCGTTAGTCAGTAGCATCCTTCTGCAATCAGTGGGAGGGGAGTGGTGGGCCCCTTTGAAAGACCATAGGCCACTTCTGACCCTGGCGAACAGATTGGGAACCACTGCTCTAGCTCTGCTGTAGGTCATAGGATCTGGTTAGATGGTAACAGCAAATCAAAGCAGTTGTTAAGATTCAAATCTGCTTTGATTTGCCATTACAGTGTGGCATGATCCTATGACATACACTTCCCTGCATTGATTTTCCTCCCATTCTGTAAGTTCCCCCAGCTTCAAACCATCTAGCGAAGTGGGATTTTCTCCCACTAAAGCTCATGCAATAAATAAATTTGTTAGTCTTTAAAAGTGCCACAGGACTCCTTGTTTGTATTGCTCTTGAGATGGGCTTGCTTAGATGCAATTATACATCTACCGCAGTCGTCACAGGCTTTGTGGGGAAATGAATGATCCATAGTGTCCGGAGCGCTCACCTGGCCTATCCAGGCCCCACCTCATCGCCTCTTGCAGCTCCAGGGGGTGGGATTGAGTGCCCTGGTCGAGTGGGCACTGGATAGAAGATCTGGGTTCTGGTTTGGCTTTGTGATCTAGAGTAAGACTCTAACTCTCTCTTTGCTCCCATCCTTTATCTGGCCTGTCATGATTGCAAACTCTTCAGGACAAGGACCATGTTTGGATAGTGCTCAGGGATTCCATATTCTACAGCTTGTTTCCTTTTTCCATCAAACATGCTGGAATTACCCCTAATTTGCAGTTGTGAAAGTCAGGGAAGAATCAGGCCTTTCTGTTGCTCCACTCAAATCCCTGCCTGATCTTTCCAGGCACCTTGTTATATCTCAGTTCTTGTGCTGTCAGACTCTGGTGCTCCATAACCCTAACCATGTTTCTGATTTTTCCCCAGCACTGGCCTCTCTTGCAGCCAGTAGTTTCCCAGCAGAACTCCAGGAGAGTTGTCTTGGTTTGCAAACTGAGGCAGCTGGCATTTCACCTTGGAAACACATCGCTCCCTGCACCCCTCCAAATACTAAGGATCCCTTGACAATCACTGACCCTGACACGTATACAGGAATAGATTATGGGTCCATTGGAGGTAAACTCTGAACAGGCCAAGTGGATATAGGTTCAATGCCAAAGTGATCTCCGGTTTCTATTTCTAAACCAGCCAGTTTTGTTGAAAAAGGAGGAGGGGGGGAAATCCCTTATTGGTGTAGATTTGCTGTACTGGAACATTTGGGTGTAGTTTGCAATTCGCTTTCAATTGGCCGATTGAGCCTCCTGTGGCTTCAACATAAAGGAGAGGGAAGCTATATTAAAAGTCGAGTCATGACAAATTTTCTGTTGCCATTGGCCAGGAGCCTCGGATGTGGGAACCGTTTGCCAGGAGGAAATCTTACACAGATGACAGTCTGACTTTGAGTACCTAGAAATAAACCAAGTCAAACCCGTGTGTGTGTGTGTGTGTGTGTGTGTGTGTGTGTGTGTGTGTGTGTACGTACACCTTCTCTTTAAGGACTCCTGTACGGTTCAGGAGAGAAACCTGAGCTATAAGTATGGGCTCTGCTCTGTATGAACAACATAAGACACTGGCTCAAACCCCTGGCAGGATTTAAGAGGAAACAATTCAGTTACTCTAGCGCATTTTTTTTCCCCCACCTAGAGTGACCTGGGATGAACTCTCACTGTGATGTTATTTTTCTCTTCCTGTTCAGGGCAGATTTACAGAGTGGCTGCAGTTAGATTAGGACAGACTAGCTGGCCAGTATACCTATCCGTACAATGCTTCATCCACTAAATGGCAGTCTCTTTTAAAACTACAACAGGCCTTTAATTAAAGGACAGCAATGCAAAATTTAGGGCTAAATTCTGAACCTGTCATCCATGTCGAACAACGATATACTTTGAGGATATAAGCACGTAAGCTAAGCAATGTGCAACTCACTGAGAAAAAAGGTGCAAGAATCTAACCCCAAGAGACTGACTTGAGTTTTCAATACTATTATTTCATTGGGCTGTCCAGAGTTCCCTGTCTCAATTGGCACACTCTCTTGTGCTAGGTGCTGTACAAACACATAGGAGGACACAGGTCTTGTCTTCAAAATCTTGCACCCTAACTCCTAAATCCTGGAAAAATATATTGAAGTAAAGCTGATTGTAAATCTTCCTTCCAAAAATGCTGTTTCATCAGAATTGAAATTCACTGATGAAAATCTTGATTTTGCTGAAAATTTTTCAAATTTTGGCCAGGAAAATCAAAATGAAATATTTTGCTGTGGTTGAATTTGACCTCAATCAGAATATTTGATTTTGTTGAACTGGCCAACAAACCAGTGTGCCCTTATAGCCATGATTAGGAGGCTGGAGCATGAGTTATGAGGGGCTTGAGGGAACCAGGCTGGTTTAGTCTGCAAAAGAGAAGAATGAGCAGGGATTTGATAGCAGACTTTAATTACCTGAAAGACAATTCCAGGGAGGATGGAGCTAGGCTGTTCCCAGCGTTGGCAGAGGACAAGACAAGGAATATTGGTCTCAAGTTGCAGTGGGGAGGTCTAAGTTGGATATTAGGAAAAACTTTTCATTAGGAGAGTGGTGAAACCAGGAATGGGTAGCCTAGGGAGATGGTGGACTCCCCTTCCTTAGAAATTTCAAAGGTGACACTTGACAAAGCCCTGGCTGGGACGATTTAGTTGGGATTGTACTTGGGGGTTTGTATTAGATGCTCTCTCCTGAGGTCCCTTCCAATGCTCGTCTTCTATGATTCTAAGTTTTGTTTCACATCAGTTCAATAAAACATTAAACTCCATTTTCCTTTCAGCACATTGCCTTACAGGAGTTGTACTTCAGGCCCTCATTCTCACCTAGGGCCAAAAGTTTCTGGAGGACTACATGTCCCTTACTACAATATGGCTTTCTCACTGTGTGGGGTTCACATGCATTATGAGAAATGTAGGGGAGCCAGGGAGTCTAACCTGCCAGAAAGAATGAGGGCATAGACCTCAGAAGGGACCATCAAGGTCATCTGCTTTGACCTACTGTAAAACGCAGACATATATTGAAATGACTTGAAATGAAACATTTTGGGGAATTTTAGCAAACCATAATAAAACATTAATTCTGGAGAACTTTGTGTTCCATTTTCATCATTTTGACATTTTTACCTCAACATTTTTCAGACTTTATGTTCCATGAATTTTTTAAAAACTTCTTCATTTCATCCCTGGAATGGGGTGGCTCGCCCTGTGGACTGGAGAATCTTGGGTAATGCTGATTATAGGATGAGCCCCACCTGATCAGAATTGAGCAGAAGGTTACTTCATTAATGGCAACAAGAGCCAGGCTTAGGTGGTGATAAAACCTAGCTGGGAAAATGGCTACAGGAAGCCAGGAGGAAAACTTCAGCATTTCTCAGCCAAACACTGTAGTGTTTGCTAGCTCCTAACAGCCAGAGATGGAAACAGCCCAGCCAATCAACATACCATCAAGGCCAAAGTATAAACTATGTTGGATGTTAACTGGAAGTACATTATTCACTTTCTGTGCAACTTCATGCAAGTGGGGTACCTGAGACAGACGGCTTAAAGCCCCAGCCTCCTAGATTGTGCAACCACACAGTGAGGACCAGTTCCCACCCCAAACAGTTTGCAAGATGAGGGTGGTCAGGGGGAAAAGAGACACAGACACTGGCACTGACTTTTCCATGTTCACACAGGAGGTCAGTAGAACAACTGGAACAGAGTCAGGTCTCCAAACCCTCCCCTGTCCACACTGCTACTCTTCTGACACAGTCTACATCTGAGGTATAAAACCAACCAATTGTTTCATAGAAGATTAGGGTCAGGAGGGATCTCAGGAACTCATCTGATCAAAGCAGGACCAACCTCAACTGAATCATCCCATCCAGGGCTTTTCAGACTGGTCTTTAAAATTTTTTAAGGATGGAGATTCTGCCACCTCCCTAGGTAACCCACCCCAGTGCTTGACCGCCATCCAAGTCAAAAAGCTTCTCCTATATCCAGCCTACACCTCCCCGATTGTGACTTGAGACCATTGCTTTTTGTTCTGTTGTCTACCGCCACTGAGAAGAGCCTAGCTCCATCCTCCTGGAACCCCCTTCAGATAGCTAAAGATTGCTATCAAATTTCCCCTTACTCTTCTTTTCTCTTCTGCGGACAAAACAAGTCTAGTTCTTTCTCCTTATAAGTCGTATTCCCCAGCATTCTAATAATTTTGTTCCCATCCAGTAGACTTTCTCCAATCTGTCCACAGCCTTCCTGCAGAGTACAGTATAATGGTGCCCCCTGTCCCACCTCCTATGTTCTGTTCCTAAATGACTCAGATCTTCAGGTTTCTGCCACTTCCCATGGGAAATGCCTGAGCCACATGCAGATAAATTACACTGCCTGGTGCACGGCATTTCTTCATAAACCCTTGTTTGTCCCACTCCTAAATTATTCTCCTCAGTGTGAATGCCCCAGGTCATTTTGTGTTGTGGCATAGCTTGGCAGGGACCCATTGACTTCAGATTTGCACTAGTGGAGGATCTGGCTCCCTTAAGGTTAAATGGTTGGAGATGGAATTCAGGCCAGCAATCCCCCTCTTTGCCACACATAAACCAAGCTAGGTATGCTTAGCTCAAATTCAAACTCTTCTTAATCATTTTGTTGCTATTCTCTGCTTTCCTTCTAACTTGGCAACACTTATGAAGGTGTACTTCAGCAACCGTCATTGACAGGGATAATGTTCTTCCTCCATGGGAATGCAATGCCTTGCCCCCCCAGTTCCAGAATTGCCATAATAAAGTTTGCAGTTGGACGTACTTACCTAACAGAAGAACTAATGCAGGACACATGGGCTCAGTCAGCAGGAGATGCACTGGACAAAGGAAACAGCTCTTGTTGGCACTGAATGATGCATAAAGGTAATTTGAGACACATGTTCTGGTTTTTGCCCTCAGGGAAGGGTGTCCTGGGACAGAGCGGGAAAGCAGAACAAATTCTCAGAAGCAATATTGCTAACAAGCCCCAAATTTGGGTCATTAGAACATTTTTAATGAGCTGTAGGGCATAAAAAAGTCAGCTGGGGAAAGAAAAAAGGCTGATGTTGATTGCTGAGATTAACAACAGTTGCCAAGATGGTGATGAGTCCATGGAAAAGAAAGCTGTCTGGGCCTTTTCAAAGGTGAATTGATGCTGTGGGCCAGGACGTGAAGAGCTAGCGAAGAAGAGGAAATGGATTCTGTTGAAAAAGGAGACGAGGGACTGAATTCTTATTTACACTCATGTTCCTTTACATTTTAAAAGGGGGCATAAATTCCATGTACCCTCACTTTAAGGTTACTGTCTGAGTTTGTAAAGGTAACTTAAACAGGATACGTTCCAAAGGGGCGGCCGTGTTAGTCTAGTTCAGCGAAACAAACAAGGAGTCCTGTGGCACTTTTAAAGACTAACAAAACGATACCTAGGTCTTACATGTCACTCTTCATCCATAGCTTTCAAAGCACTTTACAAAAAAGGTCAGAACTGTGAGCTCAGTTTGCTGGGTGGACTTACCCCGCATGAAAGGACTAACCATACCCTGTGGGTGGCAGAAGTCCTGTCCCTCTGGATTTGCTGGGCATGCCCTAACTGTTGCCTTAGGATAAAAAGGATCAGCCCAATTCATTCAGAATAAGACCACCGAGGAGGAAGGATGCCGGCTGGAGCTCGGCTGTGAGTCCCTTCAGTCTGGAGAGGGGGAACAGGAGACTCTAGAGACCAGTGGGATATCATTGATGGTTTGGAGACATCTGGGTATGAGGGGGTGTGGAGGGTCCGAGGAGCCCGAGATGACAGCAGCAGGGGGATGGTAGGAAGTAGCCCAATGATACTTGGGGAGTGGTACCTCCTGCCTGTGTGTTTAGCCAGGATCTCTGCTGACCTGGGAGAAGACCACCATCACCATGGACAGGACCCTGGACTCGTTGCGGTGGAGTCAGGTGGACCAGCATCCCCCTACTCCCTGCTTTGCCACCCCTACTGGGGAGACAAGAGTCCTTTGCCTCAACCCCAGGCTCATGAGGAGCGTGAGTCCCTCTTTCACACGGCAGCCTGCTACCTGCATAGCCCTAAGAAATGGGTGTTTATTGTCGCTGAGTGCTAGGCCTCACAGCCCTGATGTAAGGGTGCTGATTGCCTTCAACCCTTAGGCAGCAAATGGGTGGTCACTGTGACTTGTCCCTTTGAGTCACACAACTAAGGGGAGGCCAGCTGGGTAGACTGAAATTGTAGGGTCACTTAGAAACCTCATCACCCTCCCCACTTCCTTCCCAAAGGAGGATGGAGTGAACGTACCCCACAAGACCCATTTTACAGATCAGGAAACAGAGGCACATGGCAGCCATGTAAGTGGTCCAAAGCTGCCCAGCAAACCAATGAGGCAGGGCTGGGAGTAGAAGACTAAGTCCCCTGTGTCTCAGTGCAGTTCTTCCCCCTATTCATTTCTATGTACGAAAACCTGGCTCTGAGATGCAGGCCCTCTCAACTATTCAGATTGTTAATGCTCAGGATCTTGGCCTGGCATCTCTGGGGCTGTGTCTAGGGAGAGACATGATCTCTTATATGAATCAGGACATGAAATGGGGCACAACAGATGTGGCAGGCTCCTGAGCTCCACCCACAAATGAAGCCCCGGCCCCTTGAGACACCAGAACGAAGCACACGTGTGTAAACATTCAACGTGATTACGTGAGCTCTGCCGTGCTTGGCTTCACTTCAGCTGCATTTGTACATGTTCAGGGGCAGGGCTGGTTTATGGTATCAGCACCTTTTTTTAATAAATTCTCACAATGTTCCACAGCCAGGAAACATGAGTGTGGGTGGGATGGGGCGGTCTGAGGAGCAAAGCATTTAGGTGAAAAGCTGATTTATCTTTATGGAGGGTCCGAGGAGCAAATTTTTTAAGTGAAAAGCATATTACCTCTGAGGCACAATTCCTCCCAGGATGTTCCTGGGCACCTGGTGTCCGGCTACCAGCTACAAGATGCAGGAGGAGGCCAGGGCTGGAGGAGACATGGTCCCAAGTTCATTCAAGAGGCTCACAGCTGAGATCAGTAGTTTGTGCTGGTGTCAACCTGTAGGATCCGACTGGCGTCCAGGTGCATGAGCCGCACCAGTGTGTACTTACCCGAGTTAGCGGCAGTAAGATTTGCAGAACAGAAGCAGGATGAGGTGTGAAGAGCAGAGCAGGGGTAAGAAACTGAGGCAGGCTGAGGAGTCTGAAGCAAGAGTAGTGCCAAGGTGAAGAGCCAGGTGAGGTATAAGGAGTACATGGAAGGGTCTATTTGCTGCAGCAAGCCAGTTTTCCATCTAGCTGCACAGACAACCTCCAGGTCTTTCCTTCTAGGCCTTAAATAGTGAACGTGGGCCAATCAGGATAGGTGGTTGGCTCCACCGGTGAGAATCCGCAGACTGTTGTTTGCAAGGGTTCAGTCGAGCTCTTTTTAAGTGAGAGGCCCCACTGTATGGAGGAAGCCATTTGGTTTCCATATAAGTGCCAGAACCACCTTCCAGCCTCATTACTCCAGTGACGGTCCCAAGCTGTGCCAAAGCTGTTGGATGGCAGCCTGAATATGGCCCTCACCCAGGAACCAGTCTCCGTTGGCTCCAGGCCTGTGGACCCTCACCACTGGCCGTTAGCCAGGGCAGTGCAAAAAGCAGCATGAACCAGCTGTTAAATATCACTTAGACTCTCTACAGGAGTGGTTTTCAAGATGGAAATCAGATGCCTGGCTCTGATTGACTTTCAAAGGCATATTGTCCTTGGTGCCTTTGAAAATCTTCCCCTGCATCTTGCATTAGGACATAAATTGGCTGTTATTAGATTCCCTCCCCTGACCTCTGCCTATGATTTGTCCTTAATATTTCAGAATTGCTGTTCTCCTGAACTGAAATCATCAGCAGTTCTGTATTTTCACAGACAAGAGGTTTCAGAGTGAAGTAGGGTATCTCTCTTTGGAGACTGTTGTAGAGAGAGCAGCCCTCCATCCAAGTAGAGTGTGAAAGGCCCATTAGACCAGAACACCTTCTCTTTTTTTATAGATTAATTGGTTTTCAGGTCAGAAGGGACCGATATGATCATCTAGTCTGACCTCCTGCACAATGCAGGCCACAGAACCCCCCACAAGCTCCTGCAAAAGAACCTAACTGATGACTGAGTCATTGAGGTCCCCAAATCATGGTTTAAAGACATCAAGGGACAGAGAAACTACCAGAAAGTAATCCATGCCCCATGCTACAGGGGAAGATGAAAAACTGCCAGGGCTCCTGCCAATCTGCCCTGAGGGAAAATCCCCTCCTGACTCGGCTATGGCAATCAACTAATCTCTGAGCATGTGTGTAAGCAAGTATATATACTCAACAAACTTAAGCAAAGCCATTTTGTAGTGTTAACATTAGTGAAGCTATGTTAGGCAAGCAAGGGCGGTGAAAATCCTCTGACTAAAGACATGGAGGGTTACAAAAGGGAAACTTAACAAAACCACGAAACACTTGCTCATAGGCAACCAGAAAGCTACAGCCTTAACAGACATCTTGTGGGCAGATAGATACCTGCCATAAAGGGTCATGCAGGCCCCACAATGTGGGTCACCAGGTCTAGTTCTTGTCCTAGGCTGACATGGTGACATCAAGCCCCTCAAAACACACCTCCACTCCTTAGGTTCCCCGCCTAGCCCTGCCAAACTTGAGAATCGGAGCTTGCACAGATAAGTAATCTTAGGTAACTATGCGGATATTGTACGTGAACCAATAAAGCTTTGCCAATATATTTATACCCATAAATGGAATAAGGAAGTATAGACGCTGAAAAGTATACATGTTGCAAGCTTCTGTAACCAGGGGTCTTTTACCTGCCCTGAGGTAGGGAGACCCATTTGTGATCATAAATGCAATAAAGAGAATACCTTTTCACTCTTGGTGTGGTTATTGGCTCTGACAGCACCAAGCCAATCCTGGTACCTGAATTCTGGTAACATGTGGGGAAGACTCACCAACCAGCCACCCAAAAAATTCTCTCCACCAACTCATAACCCACCCATCTAACATCCCATCACTGGCTACTGCCATATTTACCACTTGCAAAGATCAGTTAATTGCTAGACTAGGCTATCGCACCAAACTATCCCCTCCATAAATTTAACCAGCTCTGCTTTGAAGCCAGCTAGGTTTCTTGCCCCCACTGCTCCCCTCAGACCATTTTTTCCAGATCTTCCCTCCTTATTTTAATGATATTCAGACCTCAGGGATACAGGACCCAAATTAGCAATCAATGTAACCTGACAGAGCAACAGTTCTGTGTATTCATCATTGCATTTATTGGGGAACTACTTTTCAGGGCAAAGCATTCACATCAGTTGGTGACCATTATGAGGAACTGGGCCTGGAAGATGAGTTAACAGAGTGGTTAATTGGTTGGGATTGGTAATTATTCACTGCAAGGCTTTTCTCATGCCAGTGGCCCTCTAACAGCGAGATACTCTGACTGAGGCTTGCGAGCTACAATTGGCTGTTTAATGTGTCCCCTGCAGCTCAAGAGATTAAAGCGCTGTGTGGTTTAATTATTAGCCAGTCTAAGTTATTAACTGGTCAGGATGCTTTTACTGTGTTATTAACCAGTTGTAGCTGATATTAGGATATCGGGCAACCATTTTGCTGTGATTTAGAGCCCTGCAAATCCACGGATATCCACCTTACATCCTCATCCGCAGATAGAACATGGATATCTGTGGACTATGTCTTGTGGATGGAGGTTGGATATGGATCCACTTATTTGTATCCATGCAGGGCTCTACTGTGATTGATACACACACACACACACACACACACACACACACACACACACACACACACACAAAACTTCCTCTCTTGTACTTTTAAAATATGAATATGTAGGAGGAATTAAACTCAGGTCTCCCAGGTCCTCAGGTAGCAGCTGTCTGTGGGAGGTCAGACTAGGTGATCATCATAGTCCTTTTAGCTATGAGGTCACAGAAAGACTAGGGAGTCTTTCCTTGATCTTTGTGTCAATCTCTTTTTGACGTTGGCAGGTATTTCACACAGGGTGGTTCATATTCCTAGCTTTAAATCTGAGCCTAGGAACAATAGTCAAAGAAGGAATCTGGTGATCTTGTGTTTGACACCCCGTTTCTAGCCTTCCTTCTCCCCACGCTAGCTCCCCTAGGGAACTGGTCTGTGATTGGAGCAGACACTATTATAATTTGTGAGAGAATAGCGCTTAAGCTTCTGCTCAGCTCAGAACTGGATATGCTGAGACACAACTCATGTGCCAAACAGCTTGCCCTCTAACCATAAGAAAAAGGATGGGAGGGTGTTAAACGACATATCTGGCCCTGTATCACCCTCTTCTGTCCTGCATCAGTTTCCCCATGGCTCAGTTCTGGTCTTCACTAAAAGTGAAGTTTGATATCATGCTGCTGACCTTGATTTTCTGCAGCCTGTTTCTCCACTGTCAGAGCATCACATTCAAAAATATGGAGCTGTAATTTGATCTGCTAATGCCAGCCCTGCAAAGTTGTGTAGCACTGAGGCTGAAATCTACAATTCCAGTGAAGGTTCCAGTAGCCAGAGAGCACCTTTTCCAGTCTCCTTTACCATGGCAACATAGTCCCTCCCCTGCTTGAAGCCCCTGGAAGTTTTCAATTATTTCTCTCTCTACATGAAGCACTGTGCCTGTTTGTGGTGTATGAGGTGCAGGAACATCAAGGAAAGCTTTTCCTGCTTTTTCTCCCGCATGGAAGAGGGAGTGAATGGAGGACGACTGCCTCCCCACAAGCTCCTGAGCCTATTACCCACAGTGCAATGCATTTCAGGAAGTAATGTGAGCAGTGGCAGACATCAGACCCCAAGCAAGCAATTTAGTGTGATCACACGTCTTCGCCTTTTGTAATTTGACAACCTAAAATTGAATTATAACCTCCCCCCACAATGTAGACAAGGCCTTAGTTTCTCTTAAAAAGTCCACAAAGTCCAGTTATGCAAGACATTTGCCCTTCTAGGGGTCTAGCTTATTATGTTCTGCACAAAGTCTTTCACAACAGATCTCAGGCTTATGATGTTTTCACCCTAGCTTCAGAGATGGCAATTGCACACATTTCAACTTATAAACATGCCTTTCTATGCATCCTGGAGCTGCTCCAAAGCTGTCTGAAGTTGATGGAAGTCATGCCTTCAGTTGGCTTTTGGCTTAGACCTTACATGCAATCGGACTTTGGTTATCTAACTCCTTGTTACTGGAAATTCTCCGTTTAAGGCTGCACACGTCCCCCAAGGTTTGATGTATTATTTGTACTTCTGTCATAAAGTTTAATGCCAGAAGGAGCCAACAGATCATCTAATCTGACCTCCTGTGTATCACAGGCCACCAACACTTCCCAGCACCCTCACACTAAACCCAACAACTGAACGGAGAAGGAAAGGTTAAATTGCGGGTGATGCCCAGACTTAGTATCAAAGGTGTCCATTGAAGTCAATGAGACTTTACTGAGTAGCTCCACATCTTGGACCCCTCTGTGTGAGGCATCGGACAAACACAACAAAAAGATGGCTTCGGCCACAAAGAGTCTTGATTTAATACAGAACAAGAGGTAGATACTGACAAGACTGATATGGGAGTCCAAGGAACCATGAGACAACCCTGGTCGGTCTGATAGGCTGTGTCCTCTGCAAGCTAGTGGCTTGATCATGGAGATATTTTTTTGAAAGCACAGTGGGAAAGGGGAGTTTTAAGGAGGATGATAAGGTAGTTTTACAGCTATCTGTGAGGAAAAACAACGAGAGTCCTATGGTACCTTAAAGACAAACAAATTCCTTCAGGAATAAGCTTTCGTGGGCTCTAACACACTTCGTTAGACGCAAAGGATATGCCCAAAGAAATTCGTTCATCTTTAATGTGCCACAGGACTCCTGTTGTTTTTGCTGTACACAGACTAACTCAGCTACCCCTCTGGAAATTATCTGTGTGGCGCTCCTCCTGAATATGAGAGCCTGCAAGGGGAAAAAACCCACCAAGGTGCAGGTTTGAAAGTTGAGTGAGCAATGAGAGCTTGAGTCCTGAGGGGAGCAGAGGGCAAGACAGATGCTTTGAAGTTCCACCCTGCCTGTGACATGGACATATGTGGGCCCCTTTCCTGTTTTGCCTGAGCATTTCACATTCTTTAATGCATTTATCCTTAGAATCCTTCTGCTAGGTGGGACTGTGCTATTATTCTCCTGGGAAACTGGGGCACAGAAAAACCATCTGAAATTAGTGGGTGTTAGACACCTAAATACCTCTTATGGTCTGACCCAAATGACTTAATCAAGCTTGTCCAGGAAACCAGTGGTGCATCCATGAATAGTATCCAGATAGTTCAAGTCCTAGCCTTGAGCACTAATCAGAGGACTATCCTGGGGTAGTGACTTGCTGAAATACCTCCTCGGCCCTGTGCAGAACCCTAACATCTTTGACTGATCTACTAACTCTTTTTACTCAGGAGCTGATGAAAACTAAATCTGGGCTGACTTTACAGTGCCTGCTGCATGCTACAAACTCAGCAGCTAAAGATAAGGCAGTCATCCCGTGTAAGGAGTAGTGTACAAGGAAACGAGTTTCCCCCCAGCTGAAGCTGCTATCCTGGAGAATTTATTTCCATGACTCCCAGGGAGATAGCTCAAGTACTCAAAGAAATGGATCTGAAATTAAATGAATTAAAGCAAGGCCTCTTTGATTGTGTTTACAGATGGAAACAGATTTTTTTCTTCTAACTTGAAATATCAATACAGAGTGTTCTATGAATCAGACCTTATTGATTCACAGAGAATAGATGACAGCAAATCACAAAGCCACCCCAGGAAGTAGCACAGCTACATAATGAACAATTGTGCGAGTGAAATGGATGAACCAGAACTGCTCTGAGTAAAACCTTTTGATTAACAAGCACTAAAAATGAGACTTAAGGAAAGCACAATGTCACATCAGCACTGGATGAGGAGGAATGCATATGGTGGGATGGGGTGTCCCCAGGGAGCTCTGCCATACTTTGTTCACCTGCCCAAGTGATATTCTTACTGGGAGAGTCTTGGTTCCCCACTAGAGGCAGGGCCACATGGAAAGTTTGAGGCTAGTTTGGCTTCTTGATAACTTCACTCAAGTTTCATTATGAAGGCTGTAGGACTAACCCACTCAGTAGGCACAGTGTTGACCTTTGTGCACATGAAGGTGGCTGGTTCTGACAGCAGCCCTGAGCTTCTGCAAGGGGAGCCCATGCTAAGCCCTATCAGCTGCCCTTTTGGGGGGTGCACCCACAAGCCTCAAGCCTACCTGAAGGAGTCAGTGGCCACAAGAAGTCCATCTGACCTCTCTACCAGTACTTTTGCCATTACCAAGCCCCAGGCATGTCACTGAGTCATTCAGCTCAGACATAGAACCATAGGGTTAGAAGGGACCTCATGAGGTCATCTAGTCCAACCCCCTACCAAAAAAGCAGGACCACTCTCACTAAATTATCCCAGCCAGGGTTTTGTCTAACCAAGCCTTCAATATCTCCAAAGATGGAGATTCCTCTACTTCCCTAGGTAGCCCATTCCAATGCTTCACCACTCTCTTAGTAAGAAAGCTTTTCCCAATATCCAAACAACAACCTCCCCAGCTGCAACTTGAAACCATTGCTCCTTGTTCTGTCCTCTGTTACTACTGAGAACAACTGAGCTCCGTCCTCCTCGGAGCACCCCTTCAAACAGTTGAAGGTTGCTACCAAATCCCCCCTCAGTCTTCTCTTCTGCAGACTAAATAAGCCTAGTTCCTTCAGTCTTTCTTCACAGGTCTTGTGCTCCAGCCCCTTGATCATTTTTGCTGCACTCCGCTGGACTCTTTCTAATTTGTCCATGTCCTTTTTGTAGTGGGGAGCCCAAAACTGGACACAGTATTCCAGAAGCGGCCTCACCAATGCCAGATAGAGGGGAATGATCACATCCCTCGATCTGCTGGCAACACTTCTGATACAGCCCAGTATGCCATTGGCCTTTTTGGCAGCAAGAGCACACTGCTGACTCATATCCAGCTTCCCATCCATCATGATCCCCAGGTCCTTTTCTACAGTGCTGCTACTTAGCTGATCACTCCCCAGCCTGTAGCGGTGCATGGGATTTTTCCATCCCAAGTGCAGGACTTTGCACTTGTCCTTGTTGAACCTCATGAGATTTCTATTGGCCCACTGCTCCAATTTGTCAAGGTCTCCCTGAATCCTGGCCCTCTCCTCCAGCGTGTCTACTGTTTCCCCCAGCTTGGTGTCATCTGCAGACTTAGTGAGTGTGCAATCTATCCCATCATCCAGATCATTAATGAAAATGTCAAACAGAACTGGCACCAGGACCAACCCCTGGGGCACACCACTCATTACGGTTGTCAACTAGACATGGAGCCATTGATTCCTACATGCTGAAACTGTTGATCTAGCCTGTTCTCTATCCACCTTACAGTCCACACATCCAACCTATACTTCCTTAACTTGCTGATGAGAATGCTGTGGAAAACCATATCAAAAACCTTGCTAAAGTCGAGGTATATCACATCAGTGGCTCTTCCCGCGTCCACAAATCCAGTCATCTCATCACAGAAGGCAAAGAGGTTAGTCAGGCATGATTTACCCTTGTGTGAATCCATGCTGACTGTTCCTGATCACTCTATTTTCCTCCAAGTGTTTCAGGATGGATTCTTTGAGAACCTGCTCCATGATTTTTCCAGGGATTGAGGTGAGGCTGACAGGTCTGTAATTTCCCAGCTACTCCTTTTTCCCTTTCTTGAAGATAGGAATTATATTTTCTTTTTTCCAGTCCTCTGTCACCTCCTCTGTTCGCCATGAGTTTTCAAAGATAATGGCTAGCGGTATTGCTATCTCATTGGCCAACTCCCTCAGCATCCTCAGATGCAGCTCATCCAGCCCCATGGACTTGTGCACATCCAGCTTCTTGAGGTAGTCCCTAACCTGACCTTCTGTCACCAAGGGCCTGTCGTCTTCTCTCCAATCTGCTATACCCAGTGTAGTGGGACAGGAGCTGGCCCTGCCTGTGAAAACTGAAGTAAAAAAATCATTGAGCACTTCAGCTTTTTCCTCATCCTCACAAGGATACCTGCCCCATTCAGTAAGGGACCTCCACCAGCCCTGATCCTCTTCTTGTTATTGACATACTTGTAGAAGCCCTTCCTGTTATCCTTCACATCCCTCGCTAGCCGCAACTCCAATTGTCCTTTGGCCTTTCTGATTTTATCTCTGCAGTCCTGAGCAATATCTTTATATGCCTCCTTATTCATCTGTTGAAGCTTCCACTTCCCGTAAGCTTCCTTTTATGCTTTAGCTCAGTGCAGAGTTCTCTGTTAAGCCACTCTGGGCGCCTTCCACATTTGCTGTTCTTCCTGTTCATTGGAATGGTATCTTCCTGTGCCCTTAGCAGAGTTTCTTTAAAATACAGTCAGCTCTCTTGGACATCTTTCCCCTTTAAACAGCCTCCCAAGGGATCCTGCCCATCAGTTCCCTGAGGGAGCCAAAATCTGCTTTTCTGAAGTCCAGGGTCTGTGTTTTGCTTCTTTCCTTTTTTTCATTAATCAGCATCTTGAACTCTACCATCTGATGGTCACTGCTGCCCAGGTAGTCATTCACTTCTATATCTCCAATCAATTCTTCTCTGTTTGTGAGCAGCAGGTCGAGAGGTGCAAGGCCCCTAGTTAGTTCCTCCAGCATTTGTACCAAGAAGTTGTCCTCAACACTCTCCAAAATCTTCCTGGATTGCCTGTGCACTGCTGTATTGGCCTCCCAGCAGGTGTTAGGATAATTGAAGTCCCCAGGAGAACCAAGGCCTGTGATCTAATTGTTGATTGATGTGTAATTGATCACACAATTAGCACAAGTCAAAAACAGCCCGAGCACATTCAGTTAACATCACCTGATGGGATCCTGGTGCCTAGAACTCTGCATAACTCAACCATGCACCAAAGAGGAAGGATGACCCTTTGGTCTTGGCCCCAGCCTGTAAACAGAAGATACCGCTACCAGTCCTTTGCTCTACCACTGACTTTGTGTGTGAATGTGGGCGAGGTCAGTGAAGCCCAGATATGGGTGGTTCAACTGGAGTGAGGCACCAAAATGCCTTGAAGGATCTGGGCCTTCATTATGCTTTGTCCCAGGTAGGAACGGTAATAATTCCTTGTCATGTTCCAAAGGGGCAGCTGTGTTAGTCTAGTAAAGCAAAAAAAGCAAGAAGTCTTGTGGCACTTAAAGACTAACAGATTTATTTATCGCATGAGCTTTCATGGGAGAATATCCCACTTTATCAAATGCTTTGAAGAGCTTTGAAGAGCTTTTCAAAGCATCTAACAAAGTGGGATATTCTCCCACGAAAGCTCATGCAATAAATAAACCTGTTAGTCTTTAAGTGCCACAAGACTCCTTGCTTTTTTAAATTCCTTGTCATGTGGCTTAGGGGTTGCAAAGATCCATATATCTGTTACACAGAGGTGCTTAGATATTGCAACAAAGAGGTCCAGATACAGATGTGGGAGTAGCTCTCAATGTTTCCTCTGAGAGGCACAATTCCTGTGCCCCAGTGGCTGATGATCTACAACTGGTCCTTGGTGATGGGCTCCCATGGAACTCAAATCCTATACAAGCATTAATTTCATCTGGGTTGCATATGAAAGCATGAGAAACAATCAAAGTGAGGAAATAAATGCAATGCAAAGCCTGCACCAGTTTGCCTGAAGGACCTAGAGCTCCAGAGAACAACTCCACTTGAGACAGGGGCTCTAGTAGGTGTTGCTAATTAAGAAACAGCAACTGCTTACCAAGATGATGCTGAATGTAGCGCCAAGCGCAGGAAAGCAGCCTGATCGAGTTTCTTCTCTAGCTACTCCAGACCAGCTGGTGCCAAGAGAAGGGGAAAAAAGTAGGAGCTATAAAATTGTTACACATTGGAGCAAAACAACCATGTCAAACATGAACAAGGTCCGCCTCCCATGCACAATGGGCCTGATCCGAATTCTGTTGAAGTTAATGGATAGACTCCCATGGACATCCAAGGGTTTGGATCTTGTCCAAAGTAATGGATAAACTTGGCCTCTCTATAAGAGTGCCTCTAGATTTGGCTGGGCCAATCAAAACATTATCCTCTCAAGAGTCTTTTGTTTGTATGAGGTTAGGCTCAGCTTGGCTTTTGGAAACAACCCTCATCACAGCAGGACTAGTGGCCACACATTGCATGGTCATGTGAGAGACCCCAGGAGGGAATTCCAAAACTCCAGGCCACATGTCCCAGCTAGTAATGAGAAGGGGTAGAAAAGCAGTCAAAACAGGATTACAAAAGTGATCTGTGCAAACAAATATGCCTCCTGTCACTGGGCCAGGAGAACAAAACATAGGCATTGTTAGAGACTCCATGTATATTCCAAATTTAAAAAAATAATAAATGAAACAAGAAGAGGACCAGAGAAATACCACTATGGCTAAACAACACAATAAAAGGCAGTTAGAGACAGCAAGGCCTCCTTTAAATATTGGTAGTCAAATCCCATTCAGGAAAGTAGAAAGGAGCATAAACTCTAGCAAGTCAAGTATAATTAGCTAGTTTAAGAATGAATTTGAAGAGCTAGTAGAAAAAAACATAGAAATTAACACTAATTTTTGTCAAGTACATCAGAAGCAGGAAGCCTGACAAAGATTGAAAGTGGTTACCGGATGAGCAAGGTGCTAAAGGATCACTCCAGGAGGACAAGGTTGTTGCGGAGAAGCTAAATTAATTCTTCCCATTGGATTTCTCTGCAGACTCTGTGAGGGAGAATCCCTCACCCGAACTATTCTTTTTAGGTGACAAATCTGAGGAACTGCCCCAAATTGAGGTGTCAATAAGTTTTGGAAGAAACTGATCAATTAAACGATAATAAGTCACCAGAACCAGATGGTATTCACCCAAGAGTTCTGAAGGAACTGAAGTATGAAATGTCAGAACAACTAAAAGTGGTGTGCAACCTGTTGCTAAAAGTAGCCTCTGTCCCAGATGGTGGGAGGATAGCTAATGTATACTGATTTTTAAAAAGAGATCCTGAGTGAATACTGGCAATTACAAATAGGTAAACCTAAGTTCAGCCCCCAACAAATAGATTGACATTATAACACAGAACAAAATTATCAGATCCGTAGAGTAAAACAATATGTTGGGTAAGAATAAACATGGCTTTTGCAAAGGGAAATCATGCCTCACCAATGTATTAACAGTCTTTGAAGGTGTCAACAAATGTGAACAAAGGTGACTAGCTGAAGTAATATGTATAGACTTTCAGAAAGCTTTTGCAAAGGTCCTTCACCAATGATTCTTAAGCAAAGTAAGCAGTCATGGGATAATAGGAAAGGTCCTATCATGCATCAGTAACTGGTTAAAAGGTAGGAAATAGAGGGTAGCAATATAAGGTCAATTTTCACAGTGGAGAAGAGATAAACAATGGGGTCTCTCAAGGACCCATCATGGAATCAATGCTGTTCAAGATATTCATAAACTAGCTCGAAAAAAAGGGGCAAACAGTCAGATGGCAATGTTTGCAGATGATAATAAATTACTCAAGGTATAAATCCAGAGCTAACAGTGAAGAACCAGAAAGGGATGTTCCAAAACTGGGTGACTGAGCAGCAAAATGGAAGGTGAAATTCAATGTAGATAAAAGCAAAGTAATGAGCATGGAAAACAAAATCCCAACTATATATAACAAACCATGGGGTCTAGGTTAGCTTTTACTACTCAGGAAAGAGATTTTGGAGTTGTTGTGGATAGTTCTCTGAAGATTAGGAACATTAGGAAAGGGATAGATTATAAGACAGTAAATACCTCTATATAAATCCATGGTGTAGTCACATCTTGAATACTGAGTGCAGCTCTGGTTCCTCATCTCAAATAAGATACATTAGAATTGGAAAAAGTACAGAAAAGGCAACAGAAATGATCATGTAGATTAAGAGTATTGCACAGTTTCCATATGAGGAGTGGTTAAAAGACTGGGACTGTTCCTCTTAGAAAAGAGATAACTAAGGAGGGATATGAGTGAGGTCTTTACAATTACGTCCGGTGTGAAGAAAGTGAGCAAGACAGTGTTATTTACCCCTTCACATAGCACAAGACCAGAGGTCATCCAATGAACTTAATATTCACCAGGTTTAAAACAAGTATAAGGAAATATTTCTTCACACAACACACAGTCAGTCTGTGGAACTCACTGCCAGGGGATGTTGTGAAGGCCGAAAATATAAACAGGGTTCAAAAGAGAATTAGATAAGTTCATTGAGGATAGGTCCCTCAATGGTTAAGAGCAAGATGGTCAGGGGTGCATGCAAACCTATATTCAGGGTATTGTTATACCCCTGACTGCCAGATGCTAGGATTGGATGACAGAGGATGGATGACTAGATAGTTTCCATGTTCTGTTCATTCTCCGTTAAGTTTCTGGTATGGGTCATTGTCAGAGGGTGGAAAAAGGACTAGATGGACCATTGGTTAGATCCATTATGGTCCTCGCTACGCTGTGATGTGCAGACAAGCTGGGAAAAGATTCCAAGTCAAATTATCTGCAGCAATCCTACCCCTCCCAGTTCCTCTGGCAGCAAGAAGGGTCTGGAAAGGTACCAGAGAGCCCCTGCTGGGTTTTCTGTGCCATGCTGGAATGCCCAGGACTTGCAGCGTCCACCTGGTTGGTTTCTGCACCACCCACCTTTCAGGTCCTAGTGTAATTAAAGAAGACGACTTGGCTTGGCTTGAACCCTGCCCTCGCAGGACCACAGCTAGCCAGCCTACTTTACATTCAGTCTGCTCTAAAGTGTGATGTGTTGAAAACTATTGCAGCTGTCTCTTCAAATCCTAAGAAGTTTTCAGGTCCTTCTTGCAGACTACGAGGTTAAGTAGGGAAGTGTGTGATATTTGCCCTCAGCAGTCAGTCTGCAAAGAGCCTGTTTACAGCAACATGGTGTATGTTGTGCTCCTCTGTCTTAGAGAGCAGCCTGCTTTGTCTCTCCCTCTTGTGCATTTTTGTGTGTTATCATTCAGGATTCTTCAAAATAAAGCCATGTTGTGGTGCAAGCTTCCTGCATAAGTATGTCATGTCTTTCTCTAAATCCTTCTGTTTTCTGTGAACATAGAACAGGACCACTGTAAAACCAGAGACTCATGGAGACAACCACACCTAGCTCCTCTCCAAGCCATCATCACCCGCTGTGACCGGCTGACAAAGGATCCAGCTACAATTCTAACCCTCTATATCAGAGCAATGAGAAGGGACAATTTCTTGGTGAGTGGGAACAGAAATAGACAAGAAACCAAAATGTGTCTAACTCCGAACAAAACAATAGCAGAGGATGAGACTTCCCCAAAATTCAACCCTCTCTCTTTCTTGCTCTTGCTATCACTCTCACTCTTGTTCTGTCTGTTAGATACAACAGTAACTGTACTAGGCTATGTCCACATGTACGTGCTTATTTTGATTTAATTTAAATTAAAATAAGTTAATTCAAAATAAAATCCTTAATTTGAATTAACTTAAATCGAAATAAGCAAAAACCTCAAATTGAAATAGCAAGTCCAGACACAGGGCTTGCTATTTCAAATTATCAGAGGGGCACCATGGGAGGTGTGGCAACATGGCCCCCTCACTGGGTCATGCCCCCACCCAATATATGCAAAAAGGAAGGCACCCTGAGAAGGAGAAGGGCAGAAATGGTATTTCGAAATAACACATCCAAACAGCATTATTTCAAAATAACAGACGATTCAAATTAATGTAGGTTTAAGCCATTTCAAAATAACGTCTCTTGTTTCGAAATGATGGAGCTTGTCATTTCGAAACAAGAAAATGTCATGTGGACCTAATCTTTTTTAAATAGAAATAACTAGTGTTATTTCAATGTAAAAGATACGTGTGGACATACCCCTAGAATCCTACAACCCTGAAGCTCTTTATACAGACTGGAAGGAATCAGGAAGTGTCAGGCAGGAAGGAAATAAGAAAAAAAAACCAAACAAGGAGTTGTGTGGCACTTTAAGACTAACAGATTTATTTTTCGCTTGCGCTTTCGTGGGAGAAAATCCCACTTCATCAGATGCTTTGAAGATGGGTGAACTTACAGAATGGAATGAAAATAAATGCAAGGGGGTGTAAAACATAAGATTAGGTCATACAGTAACAGCAAAGCAGAGCAGTTGTTAGGTTCAAACCCTGGGAAGCATGAAGTTAAATTACCTTTTGTAGTCGGAAAAGAACCCTTGCTCTGATTTGCTGTTACTGTATGACCTGATCCTATGTTTTACACCCCCTTGCATTTATTTTCATTCCATTCTGTAAGTTCACCCATCTTCGAAGCATCTGACGAAGTGGGATTTTCTCCCACGATAGCTCATGCGAAAAATAAATCTGTTAGGCTATGTCCACACATACCTCATTATTTCGAAATAAGTTAATTCGAATTAAGAAAAGGTTAATTCAAATTAAGGGAAAGCCTGCCTTCAAAACAGCTGTTATTTCGAAATGGTTATCTTGAGGCCATTTGGACATGTTGTTTCGAAACAGTGTTTTGAAACAATGGTGTTGTTTTGAAACAACATATCCAATATATCCAAATAACCATTTCAAAATAACAGCCGTTTTGAAATGAATGGGGTTTAAGCTGTTTCAAAATGACGGTTCTTATTTTGAAATGACAGAGCCTGTCATTTTGAAATAAGAAAATGTCGTGTGGACATTCAATTTTTTATTTTGAAACAGCCAGTGTTGTTTCAAAATAAAAGACTCATGTGGACATACCCTTAGTTTTAAAGTGCCGCATGACTCTTTGTTTTTTTTGCGGGACTAAACTAACACGGCTATCCCTTTGGAAATTGACAGGAAATAAGAAAACCCTCCTGTGACTCTCAAAGGAGAGCAAACTTTTTCAGACCTCGAAAAGTATTTGTGCTCTGGATGGAAGTTTGAGATTCCTTTTAGCCCACTCCAGGGCTTCTTGCACTTTTGTCTGAATTGGTGGAGACTAATTTGATGGCCCACTGGTCTGATTCAAAATTGCAGTTTCTATGTTTCTGTGTCTCAGTGGTCATTGCTCCCTTGTCGGAAAAAAACATTGGTTCAAAGCAGGGTTCAGAAACTTTTGTCAACCTTTCTGCCAGCCCTTCCTCCCCGACCCTTAACTGTTGCTGGGGAATCTTCTGTGGAAAAATAGTGGCGGCCACATTCAAATTTGGGAGCAAGCATGGCTGGAGTGGTGGGATGGAGGGTGCTCCCCTTCATGCTGCTAAAAGAAGCCGCTTGCGGAAAGAAACTGTCCAGAACAGCTTCTCTCGGTGATGCGCCTGGGCATGGGAGTCTCCAGGTTCACCACAGGAAGAAGCTGCCCAGAATGGCTATTTTTGGAGTGGCACCCCATGGAGAGCAGTCACTCCGTGCAGCTTCTTTGTGCAGCATGCCTGGGGCATGGGCATGGAAGGACCCCTTCCCAGCCACCCCTGAAAGAAGTTTCCCAAAGTGGATTTTGGGGCAGGACCAGCAATTTAGGAGACACCACAGAGGGTGCTGTATGACACTCTGAATGTGCTTGAGTGCCACTGTTGGCACACATGCCGGGGAAGCCTGCCCTTGGTTTAGAGGATGGTTTCCTCTATGTCTCCTCCGCTAAGGAAAACACTGAGCCATATAACAAACCTCCCATCAAGCAAATTCTACATCACCGAAATGCTCAGCCTCACAAGTCTGATGACATGGGGCCAGATTCTCAGTCAATGTAAAATCAGAAGGATTTAATAAAGTCAGTGGGACCAGATCCTGATCTCACCTGGTAAAAATCAATATTATGCCAAGGAGGAAGGTCCTCAGCTGCTGTCAAACAACAGAGCTTAATACTGTGGGTGGACCTATGATCAACATGAAGAAATGGCCCAAAGAGATTGGAAGATCTGGGGGCTGATCCAATGTCCCCTGGATCAGGAGAAAGGATCCCATTGACTTCAGGCTTTGGATCAGGCCTCTATTAGAGTCTGGAAGAGTTCTTGCCCTCAAATTTGTCTTCTGTTCATTCACCAGAATAATGGAAGATGTATTCGGAGGAACTGTGCATTCAGGCAGGTCTCTTGGATGGCTAGCTGGGGGTAAATCCCGAAGTCAGAGCTTTCAGGCAGACAAAAGTGATTAGAGAAAGAAATCCACACAGAGCCCCCAAACTTTACCAGTAAACCTTTGGTTAGTGCTACAATCGCCAGTGGAAGAAAAAAATTCCACACTTAAGGAGGGTCGGCATGAGTCTATTCTCTCTTTTTACTACAGGAGGTGAGAGTATGATCTCTTGCTGGTAGCTGTGTTCAAATGGGAAAGAAAGGGTCGAAAGTGTGACTGTCCTGGTAAAACAACCTTTGGGGATTCCATGTTTATCATCTAGAGCTTCCATAGTCTCCATCAGCCTTAGGAGTCAACAAAAGTCCTCAATGGGTTTTGTGGTGTCCCTCTATGGTCATCTAATGTTCTCTTCTCGACCTACCTGAGCCTGCAGGGTTCTGGCTGTTTCGGTTAGCCTGTGCATATTTTGGCAGATTACCCTAGGTCTGGGCTATATACTGGCTGTGAAAATGGCAGACTTTTATTTTAAGGGATTAGTCTGCCTACATGAAATCTCTTTTATTTGTGTTTTGCTTGGCTATGACATTCTCCTCTTCCTGCCTTTCTTATTAAGCTTTTCTATTTATGTGCTGTCTAACAGTGACTATTCTCTCCCCAAGCAACAGCTTCATTTCAGAGCTAGGTGAAGTTAGATGACAGACAGACAGGGATTTGGGTGAACTTATTTATTAAGATGAGTGAATGAAACATGTTTTCAAATAGAAACCATGTGTCCTCTGTTTTTTTATTTGAGACAAAAAGGTGGGTCTTGCAAAGTGGCACTCAGGACGTTGGCTTCTGTTCCCAACTCTGGCACAAACATCTCATGTGACCTTGTGCAAATCACTTAATCTCTGTGCTTCAGTTCTCCAACTGTAAAACACTGGTAATAATGTTTCCTTTGACCTATCTCCTTAAATAGCGAGGCCTAGATCCTCCAGATCTTATGTCCAAATCAATGGGAGTTAGACATCTTTGAGGACCTGAACCTAAGTTCTTTGGAGCAGGAATTGTCTCTAGCTAAGGCTTATTTGTATGCCCAAGTTTTGTAGCTTTCACCATATGGCTATAGTTAAAGTGATATGACTCGCCCTACTGGGTCACCCCTGAGCCACAGAGCATGATGGGTCATAAGACACAGTTAGCTATGGGTCTTGTGATATGTCCTAGGATTCGGCTGATCCTCAGGTAGGGATCACTCTCCTACCAGGTGATCTGATGGGAAATATATAGTCCACTAAGGCAGCGGTTCTCAACCACTGTGTCATGACACAAAAGTGTGTCTCAAAACAAAGGCTGAGTGTGTTGTGTGAAATAAGCCTGCTGCTAACAGCCTGAGGAGAGCTGCGGCATCAGGGTTATTTTATTGAGCTGGCCCTTTAAGAGCTGAAGCTGCAGCAGCTCTCTACAAGAGCCGCTGTGGAATCAGCTGTTTCATGGCCCCAGGAGCTGCCAGTCAAGCCTCTAGCTGCTGAAATATCCCTTTTACATGGAGATTTCTTCAGCGCCAGGGGGAGCAGCAGCGGTGCAGCATGTCATGCATAGCGGGGAACCTTCCCGGGTGTATCGCAATGGTGAAGGGGTTAAGAACCCCTGCCCTGAGGAAAGTAATCTTCCCCATCTCATCATGTCCTGGTCAGGAGTATTCCCACTGTTCACTAGCTCTTCCAGACTACTCCCCATGCTGCTCTAGCCCAGGTCTTTTTTAACACTAGCCAAATCAGTTTTTGGCCCAGCGTTGTTCTTGCATTAGCTGATTGCCTGGCCATTCTGACACTAGGATGGATGCAGTTATGATGGTATGAATGGGTTTTTACTGGCATAGCATATTTGTGGATGGGAAAAGGAATAAGCTATACTGGCATAAGTTACTTTTTCACAGGCATAGCTGCATCCACACATGCGGTTTTAATAATATTACTGTACTGTTTGAAAAAAAAATCACACCCATAAACCAGTGTAAAAACTATGTAGATCAGTTCCTGTAATAGGGGGCCTGATCTTAGCAGAGTATTCCTGATGCTACCGACATAGGAACAATAATTAATATTGTCTTTAAAAAATTATTGCTTTCTATGTTTCACACACATCTGTTTGATAGTAGAGGGGGATTTGGAGTTGACTGGTTTGTTTATTACTGCTCTTGGGAAGAAGATATTGCCGATTACCCTTGCTGATTTTTTTTTTCTTTTCTTATGGTGATGGTAAAATAGCCTTTTGGGAACTGATAGTGCTGCTGTGCTTTTCTGGACTGGTCAATTTCCAGTTCTTCTGAAATCTCTGCTCCCCAAAACATAGACTTCAGAGGAACTTCCAGACGTAAGGGCTTTTTTGCCTGGCCCCCTCAGTCATGGGCACCTGGTTCCACTATCTCTTCCCATCCAAAATGTAAAAAATACTAGAGCCAAATTAGGATAAAGAAAAAGTCAAGCACATGGAGGTGTGAGAATTATAGAAAGAGCCAAGGTACACAAAGGTTATAGACACTCGGAGAGCCGAGTTAAATGCTGTCACCCCCATTGTATCCCTTCTGCCAGCCACATTCAGAAGCAAGACGGGCTGGGTTCAGTATTTAGGAGATTCTTTCAACAGCACAACACAAAAGCAGCTCAGGCCATCACCTAGTAACCTGGGACAATTGTAAATCATCCTTTAGGTCCTTAGAGGCAATTCTCTCCCCTCTTGAAAGCACAGAGACTGAGCACAGAAAAGGGCCTTTTAATAAAAAAGGAAAAATGACCCAGTGTTAACTTCAGAAAATGTCACACGGAGGATTCACAGGCACAATATCATATCCGTCCCACATTGGGCAGTTTCCTTTTGCTTCAGGTTCTTAAGTCCAGCAAGAAGTTCCTTTAATGACTCCTCCCCTCACAGCCCCCCACTCACTGGCATCATCCTTAGTCAGGACAGACCCAGAATCTAGAAGGGCAGCTGCTCAGTTCACTTCCCAACCTGGCTGGGGGAGGAAGGAGGAAGAAAGTGTTTTGCTTGCTCTACTGTCTGGCCACTATGTTCCAGGTGCCAGTCACTGATTAGGTGCCCTCCAGCCGTTCTGCTAGTCTATCTGCCAACCACTGCGCTACCCGCCGTCATCTTCTGCCCCTACCTCCTTCTCTGCTATGACCTTTGCGGGTCGGTCTCTTGAGGTTCTACCCAGCTCTCCGATTCTCAGCTCTCTGTCGGAGCAGTGTAGATGATTTCCGCTCTAATGCAATCTTCTTAACTCTCTCTCTCTTTGAGCATGGAAGTGGGGACATTAAACCCCGCCAGGTGATCTTAGGTAGACCCCCACTTCTAGGGTGAATACCTGCCCCCCGCTGTATCAACCTGCACAGATCTCTGGCATCTGCACCCCTTGCCTAGCCAGCTGGGTTCAGATGATAGCGACCCTTCCAGGTCTGCTGCCCTTCATACAGTAAAAAGGACATGTCATTGCTCCTGAAATTGACTCTAAAGCAGTTTGTAACCCAGCACCAGCCAAAGGGTTCATATTAGCCGGTGGTTCCCAACCTTTTGGAGTATGAGGACCCCTTTTTAGTGTCAAAAAATTTCATGGACTGCCCAAATGATAATAGTTGTTATCCAGGACTGACTGCAGGAAGCAGTAATGCAAAAGGGCAGTGGAGGACCTGGCCTCCACCTGCTCCCAACGAGTAAGGAAATATCCAGGGTGAGGCTGCTCACAGCAGGCAAACAAAATTCATTTAGAGCAGAGGAGTCAAACTCATTCAATGTGGGGGGGCCACACTGGAGGGCAGGACACCTGTCATGGGCCATGTGGCTGCATGTGCTCCCCAACCCTTTCCCCCTCCCTGTTCAGATGGCATGGGCTCCTCTTCCCAATCACCTACCCCACAGGCTCTCCCACACCTTCCTTTTTCCCTGCCCTATGGGCCTCCCTTCCTCATGCTAGCTCTCTGACTCTAGCCCTGCTGTTCCTGGAGCCTGTCTTTAGAGTTCACTGCTGCAGACAGCTTCCAGCCACACCCCAGTCAGCAGCTCCATGGGCCGGATCAGTGCATTTGGGCCATAAGTTTGACACCGTGATTTAGAGCCCTCTCCAACATGGATTATTGGTTGGCAGTGGCTGGGGCCGGTTCAGGCCTGGGCTGCCTGCTGCTGGCCAGCAGCAGCTGGGGCTGGATGTATTCACAGACCCCTTCCAATAACTCTGCAAACCCCCAAGGGTCCCCAGACCACAGGTTGGGAACCACTGATGTGGGCTAAGTAGTCTCATCATGCTGAGCATCTAAGCAGGGTGGGTTTGCTCCTGCAAACACCAGCTCAGTATGGGAGAGTCCATTCAGACTCTGCTTACCCACTGATGCCCAGAGGACTTTTGTAGATCTGTGGGCCGACTGAGACTGGGTGAACAAGTGCAGCTTGTCCCCAAATGGGTTGTGCTCTGAACTGACTAGCCTTTCACATCATGGGACGGGCAATGAGAAGGTTGCATCTGGCTCAGGGTACATTAACATTGCAGTTGGTAGTGTGAACAGCAGATCACATGGAGGTACCAGTGCTAGCTAGCTCACTGAAAATAGAAGAAAGCACACCAAAGAGACAGCTTCAGTCCTGGTAACACAAACACCTGTGTGCCCAGGAGGGTAAAGAGCCACTTGAAGCCATGCTCTGCCACCCTCCCTTCTATTTTTAGCAAGCTAGAATGCAACCAGAACAGCTGTGTCTATATGAACTGCCATTCCTGCTCCTGGAGATGCACCTTAAGGAGAATCCCTCCAATGAATGAGCTGTATGAGTTCAACCTCTTCTCAGTCCCTCACAAATGCAAGTGCCCACATTTGGTGGAGCAGTGCACACTCTATCTACTTTAGATCCTTATTCTGCCCCATTACAGTGTGTGGGGTGCAATCCATAGCAAAAAGGGTTGTCACTACTTCCCTGCAATCCTGGGTGCCTTACACTGCCTGGCTGATGTAGCTCCCAACTGGAGGTGCCCACAGCTAACCTACAAGTATGCGGGTCAGAACCTGAGTTTCAGACAGTGTTGGTTCAGCTTTGACCCTGGCAGCCTGTCTGTGGCCCCGTTCTGTCTACAACCAGCCTTGGTTACAACTAGCACACTCCCAGCCTTGAATTTTCCTTGACCATGTCTCCTGAAGTGTCCAGCCCTTTCCAGACAGCTCAGGGAAATAATAAGGTTCACCGTCCCTTTAAGGAGACAAAAGCACATTACAGTGTATTGATGTAAGTGAAGCAAATATACCCTTCTGCTCAAACACAGCACAGACACAGTTCATAGTACAAAGAAAACAAATGTATTAATGACAGAATTTGGGTTAAATGATGGCACACCTGAGAACAACGTCAGAATGGGTTTCGAGCATATAAAAGTGAAGATGCAGCAAAGGCTAAAACTTACATTAGCAAGTCTCAGGCTGTGTTCAAGACAGTTTCACTCACCAGCTATTCCTCTTTGCAACTGTACCTGACTTTCCTTCAGTCAGGACCTTTCGCAGAAGGACAAGATGTTGGCTTTCCTTGTTTTCTTAGGTGAAAGATCTTTGCCTAACCTTGTTTCTCACTTGTATTTAGTTCCCAGAGACTTCAACCCCTTTCCCCCTTTGTTGAAGGACCCATCTTTCTCAGCTTGCAAGAACTCTGGGTCCTTGTGTCCATCTCATGATAGATGCCAAAGATGGTTTCTGTCCTTGCCTATATCTTCCAAAGTTCAATGCCCTTGTTTCAAGAGGTAAGATAACCTCATACTATTCTCTTGTTCCTGGGGCTTCCCAACCCCCTGAGTGTAAGTGGGCTTCCTTTGTTTGGACTCCTCTGTGCTTCATCTACATAGGAGACACATAAATGGCTTCTGCGTACACTTCTTTCTGGGAGAGACAATTTCATTCTTTATTTGGGCACTGACAATAAAACCAAATATCAATAAGTATCCATAATTCCTTTTTATAGTGTTTCTATATACATTTTATGATTATATTGAACAGCAGTATGCTATAGACTTTTATAAGCCCTTCTGTTGATAGACTTTTATAATTCAGTCATATTATATAACATAGGAACATAAGCATGGCCATTCTGGGTCAGTGATCCAGCTGGCTTAGTATCCAGTAGTTAACATTACCAGATGCTTCAAATGTCATCATCAAGTGCACACCTTATATTTAGCAGTGATATGTGGTGTACCTGTTTGAGATCTGAAAAAGAGTTCTGTGTGGATCAAGCTTACCTCTCTCATCTACAGAAGTTGAGGTAAAATATATTAGCTCACCCACCTAATCTCTGCAGTAACAGGGGCCACATTTGTCCCTTTCATATCAATGTCATTGAGACATTGTGAGACTGAGTCATTGGGACTGATTCCAGTCCCATCCTAATATAAATCAGAATCGATTCCAGTGAGTCCATCAACCTCCTCCTGATTTTCCTTGCAGTGATTTTATTGAGGTGTAAACTCTATCAGTTTCAGTGGAGTTACTCTGGATTCTAGTGTAATTTAGATCAAAAGCTGGTTCAGTGGAGTGACACTAGTCCACTTAGAATTAAAATAGTTGATTTTAAATTTAAAATAGATCATTCTTTTCTGTAATACCCTTCAGTATTTGACTTTGAATAAAAATATTTTTTTTTCCCCACTAGATTATAGGGACTGTCCAGAACTGCTCATTTGAAACTGTCCATTTATATAGGTTTTCTGAATGACCCTTGTGGATTTCACATAATTTCAGTTACCTACTTTATTCTTTTTCAGTTAGTATTATTTAAAATGAACGAGGGCCCAGAGACTGACTTCTGGACTTTTTCACTAGGAGGCTGGTGAAGCATTCAAATGGGTTACCTAGGGAGGTGCTTTGAGCCATACTTGTGCAGTGAGGCCCTAGGCAGCTCCATTTTCACAGTAACTTTAGAGGTGTGTGAGCGGTGTTTCAATCTCCCCTCTTCTTTCACCTGGGAGAACCATCTCCAGCCACAATCCTCTGGTGTCCACATAGGGAAAGTACAGCACAGCACTTTGGTGTTCACTGTTATTCATTATTAACATCCCCTGCAGTCCAGTCCATGAGGCAGTGTAGATACACTCTGAAAGTACAAATTCTGGGACAAGGACTCTCTTTTTGTTCTGCCTTTGTGAAGCACTTAGCATAATAGGGTCCTAGTCCAGAATTGGGACTCCTAAATGCTTTGGTAATGCAAATAATAAATAATAATTGCAATAATTAATAAAGCATTGATGCTCATTAGGGGAATACATAGTTCCCCCAGGATCTCTCAAAATCTGCTCCAAAATCTTTATTGGAAAATGACATATAAATCACTGTTAATTCTCTGTCCTGCTGTCAGCGAGTGCCAGGCACAGCTGGATTAATCTGACTCTCAATCTACACAGCTGCAGTTAAAATGCTACTGAATCATATCAGTAAGTGGCAGCAGAGTTTACTTAACAGGGCTAATCACATCAATAAGTGGTATTCTAAGTGGTAGACTCGTTTCCCAACTTGTCCTCAGAAGAGCCAATTAAATGGAAAATCAAATCTCTCTTCCCTTGTGCCTACTTCCCGTCCCTTTAGAACTGTATTTATTTATTTGGTCTACAGCCAAAGGTTTCCATATTTCCCAAAAGGAAAATAGGACATCGCATGAGGCCCACCTAAGCTCCCCACCTTGTGTGAGGCTCACTACTTCCTTCTGTCTCTCCTGCTCTGGAATTGGCTAAGGTCCCTCCCTCCCCCATCCCCGCTACACCCAAACGTTCCTTCATAATCTGTTTTTTGGCAAAGTGGGGCATTTGTACTGTTTGATCTTGCCAATTGATGAAAATGGGACAAATATACAGTTTTGCTAAAAAAGTTGGGGCATCTGGGCTAGATCTTAAACTGGGGACTGTACTGGCCAAAATGGGGTGTATGGTCACCCTTTACCAAAGAGATACTAGGCATTTTACAGATCACAAAGAGAGGTCCCTGCCCTAGGTATGTCCACACAGCACTTTTATTTTGAAATAACACTGGTTATTTTGAAAAGAAAAAAAAGATTATGTCCACATGATGTTTTCTTATTTCAAAATGACAGGCTCTGTCATTTCGAAATAAGAACCGTCATTTTGAAACAGCTTAAACCCCATTCATTTTGAAACAGCTGTTATTTCAAAACGGTTATTTCGAAATAATGCCATTTGGACATGTTGTTTTGAAACAACACCCTTGTTTTGAAACTACTGTTTCAAAACAACATGTCCAAACGGCCTTATTTCGAAATAACCATTTTGAAATAACAGCCGTTTCGAAAGCAGGCTTTCCCTTAATTCGAATTAACATTTTGTTAATTCGAATCAACTTATTTCGAAATAAGGACTTTATTTTGAAATAACTCATTTCAAAATCCTTATTTCAAAATAAGCGTGTGTGTGGACATAGCCTAGATTGCTTACAGTCTGGGCTAGAAATGACATGCAAATGATGGTAAATGCAAACACAAAGAGGAGGTGGGGACAGAGGACAGGATTTTAACAAGATTGTGTTCTATCTTAATTAGTCATCTATATTTTCATTCCACCATCTTTGTGCTATCTGTGCTGCAGATAACTATGCTGCTGTTAATGGTTGCATGGAGGTGGTAGGATGTTGTGTGCACTGCATTTTTACTTTTCAAGCAGTCTGCTAGTGGTACCTGCCATTTTGGGTCTATTTCAGAGGCAGCCTGTCACAGTGAAAGCTGAATACACTGGCTCTGTTCTCTTGAGACATTTGTTCTTTCTTCTCCCTTTCCTTTCCCTTCATCTAAAATAAATGTAATTGAGACAGAAAGTCTAGTGTCACTTTTTTGTGAATGGGCAACAGAAAATAAAGATAACAATATCTAAAAAAAACCAAACAAACAAAAAAAAACAAGATAGGTAACTGTTATATGTGCAGGACCAAATGTGCAGCTTGTGTAAACTGGCATGGCTCTGTTGACTTTGGTGGCACTGCACCAATTTACATCATGTGAGGATCTGCTCCATTATTATTATGATAAATTATTTATATTACAGCAGTGCCCACAGGCTCCCGCTGACATTCATTGACTCCAAGGCTAGAAGGGACCATTGTGATTATCTGCTCTCTCATGGGGCAGGGCAAGACTGCACTCGATCAAGGTCCCACTGTGCTAGGTGCTGTACATATTCCTGGCAAGAATTTGTAATAGACAAGGTAGACAAAGGAATTTTTACTATCTCATTTTACCTGACAGGAATTGAGGCCAGGAGAGAGATTAAGGCACAGATCCTAAAGATAATTAGTCCCCTAATTGTCATTGAAGCTGGTGGGAGTTGGGAACCTACATGCCATTGAGCTCTGGTTTAGGACTTGCCCATGGTTGCAAGATGTTCACACCCATGGCCACACTACCAGCATCTGTCACACCACATGTGTATTCCTGCTTCTCTCCCCTTATCTGCTACTCTCACTTGTGGCACCTGCTTAGAAGCATTTTGGGGCAGGTACTGCGTCTTCTGAGGGGTTTGCAGAGAAACTCAGCAAAAAGAGTCTCACTACTGATCAAGGCTTTTTCTGCTTTGCCAGGATTATGCCTTGAGCTGGCAAACAAAGACTCTTTGTCCTCCAACCCGTGCACACTTCTATGTCTCACTGCAAATCCTGTTTTCTAACTGTGATGTAACCTTATTGCCTATCCCCATATCGCCATCTAGCCGGAATGTAGAAACCATATTGCTCACGCCCATCCACTTACCAGAAAGATCTTCATACTGACCTGCAGAAGAAACCTGTGATAATCTCATCTTGATTGTTCTTACATGCTCCATTAGCAGGTTCTGATTTACTGGGAAAGGATTAAGTGGATTCTGCTGGTTCAGCAAATCGGGTAGCTGTTTAGTCTACCTGGAGGGCTGGAAAGAGGGTCTAGTGTGCAGGTTTAACAATCCTAGTGGAGGAATCCAAGGAGCTGCCAAGCCTGAGAAGAGGATGTGAGCTGATTTTTAAGTTGGAGGTGTAAAGTAGACTAATTCAGGACTGAAATATGGCATACTTTTCTAAAAGTGTGGTTAATAACCATTGGATGTCTCTCTAAAAAATATGCCATAGCTCAAATAGAAATTATGGGCTTGGGGTCGAAATTACTGGGTGAAGTTCCCTGACCTGTGTTATGCAGAAGATCAGACTAGATCCAAATGGACCCATCAAATCTGGCCTTAAAATCTATGAATGTTAGCTAATGGCTCTTTTGTTTGTTAATAAAGCCACACCCTGGAAGAATTAAATTTGGATTTATTACGCAAACTGCTGGGATAGGGACCTACACACTACCAGTTATCACTACATGGTTGGAAAATGCTGGCTCACTGATTGCATCCGTGCAGGGCAATAACCATTGACTGCCGTATCCTCAAAGCTATTTAAACACCTAACTCCCGCTGAAATTAATGTAAATTAACTGTGTCTGTAACTACTGCAGAGATCCACACTTTATTAATTTGTCCATCTTGCCTCATTGAACCCTTTCCCCATAGGGCTTGATTTCTCCAAAATGCCTGCATATGGTCTAGTCTGGATTCTGAAAAGTAACAAACAAGGCAGAATTGTTCAGACAGTGTTTCCAAAAGATTTTTCCCTTTTCTTCCTGACTTCCTTGTACAAAAACAGTTTTCCCCTCCAGTCTTCTTTGCGGACAGGTGGTCCAGCACACTCCAAGAATGACAGATTGCAAACTGAGCTTGGCACTGAGTAAAACAGAAACAGCTCAATCAGTTGATGAACTCTGCATATTATAAGTCAGAAGGTTTAACCATGAGCTGCTCCCTGATTTATCCAGAGGGCCTGAAGACGGCAGAATGGGATACAAGGGGCTAACCTTGAGGGAACATGCAATGAAGTCATGTGGTAGTGTAATTGATTTTTCAGTACCTGGTAACTGTGGTAAAACATAACAGTGAGTTGGGGAATAAACCTGAATGTAGAGGGATTTGCATTATGGTGCATTATACACTTTCAAAATTTGTGGCTCCCCATGGCATTTCTTCTGTACCAAGGCTTCTACCTTCCTTTCTGGGAAGCTGGAAACCTGGAAACTCTGGGAGTGATGCTCATCTACCAACTCTATCGCGAGGATCCTGGAAGGCCTGAGACCCCAGGGCTTCCAGGCTCCTTACTATGGAGCAATGAGGTTGGTGGTCTGGTCCACAACTCCAGGACAGCCCTAGCATACAAATTGCTCCAGTTCAGAGACATCAGAGCCCCCAGACTCACTGGCCAGCTGGGTCCTCAGGCTACCAAACTCCTAAGCTGGCAACTTGGGAAGCCAGTTAGCCTGCAAGTTTGGAAGCCCTATTGTCCCAGCCCTAAGGCAATCCAGGTACTGGGGCCACTGTTCCCTCTAAGCTGTGCGCATGTGCACGCGCACACAGGTCATGAAACCTGCGCACACAACAAAATAAAGTGCATACAAAAAAATTCAATAGTGCTAATATTGGTGCTCACAAAGAAATCGTTTTGCACACACAAAAGTTGTTTGCATACACAGTCTACAAGTAATTAGAGGGAACATTGACTGGGGCTGTCCCTCAAGGAAGGACCTCACCAGGGCAGCTGCCGAGTGAAACTGACATCATGGTTGTTAGTTTCACAACTGCTTGCAACACTCCTAATGCCATCGATAATTCTGCAGGTTGAAAAATTCAGAAGGGGAAAAGAGGGAATAGCAAAAAAAGAAAATCAAGAATTGCAGCTTTTGAAAGGGATCTCCTGTAAGCTTATTTGAAAGTTCTGACAACCATTTTTTCTGCAAAAAATATCCATCTCAGATATTTTGCTTTTTCATTTTTTTGGTGTTCTGTTTTATCATTTTTTGTCACCAGTTTTCCTGCTTCTTCCCCACTCCCCATTTGTTCATTTTGCCCTAAAAAGGTTGAGGGTGGTGAGAAAAGAAAGAGAAATGGGGGGAGAGGCAAAAAGGGAAAACTGGAAAAAATGAAGAGAAAAAGCTAAATGTTTTACTTTCCAATTTTGGAAAGATAAAAAAAATTAAAATAGCATAGCATATTCTGTTTCACAAATAGACAGTTTCAGCTTTAAAAATTATTTCTTATAAACGTTTCCACCAGCTTTAGTAAATGATAATCAAGCCACAAATGAATATAAAACCAGAGAGGCTGAAAGATTCCACTTATGCTAAGGAAATCCTAAAGCCATCATCCCCCAGTCATTCTAGACCAACAGCTTTAAGCTTCACTTGACTATTGTGTGCTGTTTCTGACCTGTCTCCAAGGCACATTTTCTGCTTTGAAGGTTTATTTTGGTCACTGACAGACTATAGGCACCCAGTCAGTTTGTCCTTGAAATTCTGCAGGCAGCACCTGTTGAGCATTAAAACACAAGACTCTGAAAATGTGCATTTCCCAACCAGGCACGAGGAACATGGAAAACTTTAAATTCAAATGAACTCTCTTCTCCATTAACTTTTACAGGGGCCAGCGCTCTTTGTTTCTAAATGTTGGTTTAACAACCTTGAGGTTGGCTGTTACTGGATCCCCCTGCATGTGGCTTCTATTAAAAACAAGAGCTTTGTCTGTCTTGACACCTTCAGCTTGCTTAAAAATTGTGACCTGCTAATAGACCCACTGGAAAACAGTTGCTCTTTTAAAATTGTTCTGCTTAGCTCAAATCTGCTCTTGCGAAGGTATTTTCCCCTTGCAAAGGAAGACATGAAGCATGGAAGAACTAATAAAAGAGAAAATAAAACTAATTAAACCTGAAAATGTGAGCTTTGGTTTCTCCTCACCTGGAAGCTGTTCTATACCCTTGATCATTTTTGTTGTCTCTTTTCTGAATCTTTTCCAGTTCCACTCTATCTTATTTGAAAAGGGAAAACCAGAACTGGACACAGTATTCAAGGGGTGGGGCTACCATGGGTTTATACAGCAATATTATTGATATTTTTTTTCTTATTTTGTACCTCCTTCCTAATAATTACTTTTCCAGATCATTAGCATGCATGCTGAACAGCATGGTTCCCAATACATATCCTAGGAGGACCCTGCTGTTTACCTCCTGCATTGCAAAAAACTGACTTACCTCTTAATTACTAAACTTTAACCAGTTACTAATCCATGAGAGAACCTCCTCTCTTTAGCCTATAACTATTTAATTTCCTTAAGAGATTTTGGCGAGCAACCTTGTCAAAGGTTTTCTGAAAATCCAAGTACAGCTGGATCATCCTTATCCACATAGCTATTACCACTTTCAAAAGAATTATAATAGATTGGTGAGACATGATTTCTTTTTACAAAAGCCATGTTGATTCTTCTGCAACAAATTATGCATATCTATGTTCCTGGTAATTCTGTTCTTTTACTAAAGTGTCTATCAATTTGCTCAACACTGAAGTTAGACTCACTGGCCTGTAACTAACAGGATCCCTTCTGGAACCTATTAAAAAAAAATAATTCGGCATAGCATTAGGTACCTGGCACAGAGACTTGTTTGAATTGTTTACGTTCTACTGTTAAATTTCAAAATTTTCCCTCTAGGGTCCAGCAGGATTCTTGGGTGAAAACCGTCTGGTCCTAGTGACTTATTACTGTTTCTCAGTTTGTTCTAAAAACTCCTCTAACGACATATTGAAGTGGGAAACTAGATAGATTTGTCACACAGAAAAACTAGCTCTTTTGTTGGTATATTCACCGCAAGCTTGGCAGCGAAGATCAGTTCAAGGACTTTATTTTGCTTCTCTGCAATAGCCTTGTCATCACTGAGAGCTGCGTTAGCACCTTGTCATCTAGTTCAGTGGTTTTCAAACTTTTTTTCCTTGGCCCCAGTTGAAAATAAACATTTATGCCTGTGACACGACAATTACATCTTTGAACAATGTATTCCAGTCTTTCAGTGGTGACAGCAAAGGGCACCGTGACCCAGTCCCTGAGATTCTGTGACCCGATACTGGGTCGTGACCCATGGTTTGAAAACCACTGGTCTGGTGGTCCCACTACCTATTTTGCAAGCTTCCTACTTCTGATATACTTTAAAAAATCTTACTGGAAGCTTTTGGGTCTTTAGCACATTGCTTCTCAAATTCTTCCTTGGCCTGCATTATTCTACTTTTATATTTTACCTGCAAGTGTTTGTGTGCCTTCCTACAACACTAGGTTTTGATTTCCAATCATTAAAGGACGCCTCTTTGCTTCTAACAGCACCTCTGCTACTGTGCTGTTTAGCCATGTGGTCTTTTGTTTTGTTTTTTTTGGTCCTCTTCTTATCTTTTCTTAATTGGGGTACACATGCATTATGATTTTTTTTTTATATCCCCTTGCTGCTTGCAAGTATAAAACCTTTGTGACAGCTCCTTTTAATATATGTAACATGAGACCTGATTTTTGACTAGTTCTGCTTTGTGAAGTTAAATGCTACTGGGATGGGTCTTGTTTGGTATTATTCCCCCTACAATGATGTTAAATTTAATTGCATTATGTTCAATATTACTGAGCACTTCAGCTATAGTCATCTCGTGGACGTGGTCCTGTGCTCCACTTACGACTAGATAAAAAATTGCCTCTCCCCTTGTGGTTTCCAAGACTAGATGCTACAAGAGTCAGTCATTTATGCCAAGAAAGTCTATGTCAGCATCATGCACTGAGATAACAAATATTTGATTTAGGATCATAGAATATTAGGGCTGGAAGGGACCTCATGAGGTCATCTAGTCCAACCCCTGCTAAAAGGATGAGGGTAACTGAAATATGAGGATGGCTGAAATCATTCACCATTATTACATTTTCTACTTTCCTAGTCTCTTTACCTCCTTTAGAGTTTCAGTTGGGTCAGGTGGTCGGTAGTATATTCCAACCATTGTACTTCTGTTTTTCAAACATGGAGTTTCCATCCACAGAGAATCTATAGCACCTTTTGTTTGCTTTTTTTATCTAATTTGATCTTACACCGTATTTTACATATAGCACTACTCTCTCACCAGCTTGGCATGCTCTGTTATATTTATTTTACACCCTGATACTTCTATGTCTCATCGATTATCATTGCACCTTCCATGATATCTAATGTAGCAATGTCTTCTTTTAGTCCAGGTACACTGCTTCACCAATCTTAGTACTTAAACTTCTAGTATTTGCATACAAGCAACAGTGCATGCCATTAATATTCATCGCTTTGATGGGAGAGGGAAGAAAATGGTTGGATTAAGTGAAACTACAGGGGTAAGAAGAATGCCCTAGTTACCCAGCTGGAATAGAGCCAGGCCATTGGAGTTAATACCTCTATGCCTGTGAAAATTGGCAGGGGATCCTTAATTGCTTGAAGTGACGAGGACTGACATTATATTTCATTCAAAAGATACCATCAGTGTGGTAATACAGGGTCTCTTAACACTGTAGGGGCCAGCCAGATCCTCAGCTGGTATAAATCTGCATAGCTCCATGGCGTAGAAGTGCTTCATAAGGAACATCTTCTCCTACTTAGTCATGCTCCCTCCCTTGCTGAAGAACTTACCTTTTCCACAAAGCATTCCCATTCAAATTCTGCAAAGGGCTTTCTTGCCTTTAGGAGAATATGGCACAGGATGTCTTAACAAGGAGTGGGTTTGCATTTCAATTTAAAACCATAGAAGCTTGATGCTCAGACAGACCGTATGGGCTAAACATTGCTTGGGGTCAGCCCTCGGGACAAGAGGGAAAGTTGTGTTGCTTTGGTCTCCACAGATAGCGAACTACACATGGGAGTCGATCATGTAACAAAGGGGGGTGATTTGAAAATGATGAGGGCATTTGGGCAGGAAGGAAGACAGCTGTGAGCTGTGCTCATTTATCATGATTGTTTGTGTTACTGTAATGCCAAGGGCATGGGAATTGCTGGCACTGGCCACTGAGGCTTGAACCCCAAGTCCCAGTGCCCCAAGTTCTGGCCCCAAACCCAGCCGGAGAAGTGGAGCCGGGATGCTGTGGTGGCGCTAGCTCAATCTGGCCCTAACCCTGACCCTGACCCTGACCTCGGCTGAGAGCCTGGGGCTGCTGGATAGTGGCAGCGGGAGCTGCAGCTGCCGGTGACAGGAGCTGGATCTGGCCTTGTCCCCAACCAGGCAACTGGGACTGACTCTGGCCCCGGGGCCAGATCAAAGCCAGGGGGCAGGACTCGCACTGCAGGGGATGGGGTTGGCATGGTTGGTGGGGGCCAAGGGCCTGAGTGTTTTTTGGGGCTAAAGACACCCCTGAAAGGGGCCTCAACTCAGATCAGGACCCCATGGTACATGGCCCTGTGGACACACATAGATATGCCAAATTGTGTACTATCTGCACAAAGGGAAATAATGTCATCCTGGTTTTACAGATGAGGAACACAAGCACAGTGAGATGAAATGACCCACCTGAAATCCAAAAAGAGGGTTGCAACAAAGCCTGGAAATGAACTTCAAACTCTTGGACCCCAAGCAGGGCCTTAACCACATGTCCTGCTTTTCTCTGTAGCACTGAAGACCCCTGGCCTTCATTTTGAAAGTGAACTTCAAAGGAAGGGCTTTCCATGCACATTCTGGCTGTCCTGACCTAGAGAAAAGAACTCCTGGCTTTCTTTATTCGTAAATGCTCCTTGTCTCCCTCTTGGCCTAATTTATATAGTTCTATTAAAATCTTTACAGCTTTGGGTTTGCAAGTAAATAACATTTCCTGAGCTATTCCCTATAATTAGTGTAAAATGTATACTTAATGTAGGGAATAGCTAGGGAGAACCGTGGTAAAGTTAATTGCCCAAACCTCTGTAAAGAATTTCTTGGTGACCTCTGTATAACAGTTGCCACTCTTGCTGACTTCGGTACTTTGTCCCACATTCCTCCCAGCCCCTCTGTAAGGGAATCCATCCCAGATGGTTTATTTGCTGCTTTGCTTACAGCCCATGACCTCCTTTTATTAAAATCGGCTGTAGGGTGTGTAGCCCATGAAAAGTTGACTTTGCTGAAATCTATTAGATTTAGGCTTTCCACAAGGGTTTATTTTTCTTGCAAATAAGGGTTAATATTGTGGTGGTTGCACATGGGTTAGTTAGAACACTGACTGATCAGCCAAAGATTGCCTGGAGTCAGGCAAAAGATGAATTACTGTTGCAACTAGTGTTCTAGCCAAACTATGTTTTATGAATAAGTCTGGACACCAGTCCCCTTATAGTGATTCAGCAAAAAGCCTGAGAAATTATGCATAAAATTAACATCTGCAAATTTCAGGCAAATTTTAAAGTTTCAAATGGAACAGCCCATTGAAGAAACTTCCCAAATTCAGCGCCCATAAGCATGTAGGCACATCAATCCATCTTGCTTCCCCATCACTTTTATGTCTCCCCACAGGCCACGGACATGACATCTGAGCCCAGGGCACCCAGAGTGCCTATCAGACTGCTAGAGGGGACCGTTGTCCCACAGCGCCACTCTGCGGTGGGGTCAGTTACAGCAGAATAAACATCCATGGAGCCCATGGCTTGCCTGCTGCAATTGACTGAGATCCCCGCGTCCTTATTTCAAATCAGCCCTTGATTAGCCATCAAGGATTAGCAACTTTTGGTTCCTGCTCTCCTTTACTGGCTTCAAACCAGTGACCCATCTGCCACCTCTGTCTCTTCACTGTGGCCCCCTGAGACCTCCAGGGGCTGCCCTCCCTTGAGCTTATGGAGGCCTTCTTCCCTCCCACTGGGTCTGCAGGCATTGGGATCAATGGGATAATTTTGGTCTTTCAGTAGCTCAGGTGCTTCTGGGTCCCCCCCCCATCGCTGCAGTAATGGGAGTCCCTTGCAAATCTTGAATGTTGCACCTTGACAGCCCTATTGTCAGGTAGGCCATGCCATTATACCCATGTCACAGAGGGGGAACCGAGGCACAATGCCCCCAGAGGTATTTAGAATCATGGAAATGGTAGCCTGGATGGACCCTTAAGAGGCCAGCTTGCCTATGCTCCTGGCTAAGCAGGACCAAATAAACCTAGACCATCCCTGACTGGGGCACATAGGGCATGGGCCCCCAATGTGTTCCTGAGTGCCCCCAACCATGAGACTGCCTGCCTGCCTTGAGGTCTGGTACACCTGGGAGGAACTCATCTGGGACCAAACTTTAAATCCCTCCCTCCAGGCTCAGGCAGCCTGTGTGGTGGTGGCAGTGGCACAAAATGGATAAATTCATCTCTGGGGCCTGGCCCCACTGGGCAAAGGGGCAGGAAAGAGGAGCTGGACATGACAAGGGAGGGGGTTCAAGATGATTTCAGTGGGAGTTAGAGCCTTACAAGGCATTAGATGCCTGAGGCCGTGTGACTGGTCCAAGATCCACAGGAAGTTTAGAGTAGAGCAGGCTGCTGAGCATGGTTCTGCCAGCACCGGAGGTAGGACACTAACTAATGGACCACCCATCATCCATATCATCTTTTCCGTCATCTGTAGTTCTAAATGCACCAGCGGGTGGCTACTGCAATGGAGTCCCTGCCCCCTCTTCATTGTGGGGACAGGTGGCTGTGGTGTAGATGAAAGCCCTGAATCACTCAGGAGCTCAAATGGGTTTACACAAAGTAAGTCAGCCTGTGCAAGTCCTTGCCAGGAGATGTCGTGAAGGACAAGACTATAACTATAAAAGAGCTAGGTAATTTCATGTAGGCTAGCTCCATCAGTGGCTATTAGCTGCTGTGGACAGAGGTGCAAAGCCATGCTCTGGGTGTCTCTAGCCTCTCGTCACCAGAAGCTGGGAGTGGACAACAGAGGATGGATCACTCACCGATTGCCTGATCTGTTCATCCTTTCTGAAACATCTGGCACTGGCTACTGTTGCATGATAGGATATGAGGCTAGATGGACCACTGGTTCGCTTCAATATGGCTGTTCTTATGTTCTCACGTCTATTTTTATCGGTGCCTGTGCCAGCTGCATCCACAGCTCCCTGCTGAAATAAACAGGTCAAGTCACAGCCCCACCGAAATTTTCTCTTGTGAATGGAAGAGTTTTTGTTGTTGTTTTATGACCAATGCCTGCAAGAAAGAGGCCATGACATGAATAGCGTGTTCAGAAATAGTCCTTCTTGCTGCAAGGGTGCGTGCAAAGCTCATCAAAGTAAATGGAAAGACTCCCATTCAGCGGTTGGGAGTATAATTAAAAAGCAGGCGGTGGGTTGGAAAGATGTCAGCTCCTGGTCCATTGGGGGTGAGGGGTCCTGCAGGGGGTTGGACAATGAGCTTGCCCCGTATTTGCCCCTTGGCAGCTCTTGGCCTATGGGGCTGGCCAAGCTCTCTGCTGAGAACTGTAGATATGGCACTCCCCTTCTCCTCCCCACCCTGCTATTTTCCTGGTCTTGGCATCTCTGGGTGGTCTGCCCCAGGGTGGTTTTTGCCGGGTCATGACTCGGGTAGCTGCCTAGCTTTGTGGCATATACTTCCATTGATTTTGATAGGTCCTAAGTGATCTGGGATTCTTGGAGCTGAATCCATCTAGCAGAGCCAAGTTAATCAAAGAGACAAGGAGAAGATGAAAAGCTAGCTTAGGCAGCCAAAGGCTGGGTTCTGGGGAGTTATAAATGTAATTCCATCATGATTGACCACATTCAGGATTAAAATTGCTCAGGAACAGTCCTCAGGGAACCTCAAAGCTGTAACACATGCCCCTGTGTTACAGTGGTGAAACCGAGGAATAACTTTAATCAACAATAGCTTTCCTGTGTGCACTGAAAGGGCCTAATAGGTTTGCATGGCCTGATTTAGTGGTTTGAGGGAAAATATCTAATGGCTGGTTACTTTTTTCTCATCTCTATGACCATGATGTCAAAATTGGTGGAAGTGGGGGGGGAGACATGTTGTAAAAGGCAAAATTAAAAAACCACAAGAAATTCATGGCCCCCATGCCCTGCCTCCAAACTCTTGCAGATGTGAAATTCAAAGCACGCCTCGTTCCGTAAACACTTCCACCTCCAGACCCTGGGACTGAGAGCCATAAATCAGGGGTGCATTGCTGAGAATGGGGAGGGCTGCACGTGGAAGGTTTCAAATGAGCCTGGACGTGGTTGGCTTGGTATTCTCTGCTCCATCTGAATTTGACTGACTAATGCCAGGAGGTGCAATTACCCCTATCCATCATCGTCTCCTGATAAGCTTATTGCTGGTCAGTTTTAATTTGCCACCCATCACCTGATTTGGGAAGTCTGCTCCACATTTCACAGCTCCCCACTGAAAGGAGCTTACCCCAGATTGCCTGCTTCCTTTAGTACCTTTTGGTTTAAAATTATACCGCAGATGGTAGATGATGAGAAAGGCAAATCTTCTAAATAAAGGGTTAGCTACTTTTCTTAAGCAGTGATGTGGCCCCAATCACCATAGTACCTGAACACCTTGCAGTTTTTAATACAGTTAGCCTGCTAACCCCTAGTGATGTAGGTCAATACTATTATCTTAGCTCATAAAGGGGAAATCAAGGCAGAGAAAATGGAAAGATCAGACAGAAACTCTGTAAGAGTGTGGAGCTGAATCTGGGTCTTCTAAATCCCAAATGGGTGCTTTAGCCACTGGGCTAATGATCCACCCCACCACCTGATGCTAGGTGAGTGTTTTGGGCCAGTTTAGTGCAGCACATTAAAAAAAAAAAAAGTATATTTTGACCTCATCACCCCCACAGTTAGTTAGTTAGTTAGAAAACCCTGTGTTTCAGACAGCTGTAAACATCAAGGAATGGACACAAAATGTGATGTTGTTGAAGCGAATGTTCTAGCCTGCAGGCATGTTTTATAAACAGCATTGGTTCAGCAAAAAAGCCTGGGATATTATGCATAAAATTGACACACGCAAATACTGTCACTTTCAAAGGGAGCAGCCACTTGTACTATTGCCCAAAATTACCATGTATCTCATGTCTAACACATCTTATACCCAATTTATCACTCAACTCCCACATCCCCTTCTTCAACTCGATTGATTGAAGGAAACCGGCTTAGGCAGAAAGGGTCATGGCTCATTTGAATTCCCCTTAATAAAAACAGCAGGATATTTCTTTTACAGTTAAATATTAAATCCCAAATCACTCACACCTCTGAATGGGCTCTTGCTATTGGCAAAAACTGCCTTTTAATAGACAGTTTTGTGGGAGGGAGTTCTATGTGCATTGAATACTTTTAGGCCTTGGTTAGTGTTTTGAAAAATAGGAAAGTTATTTCTGGAGTGGAGCCAAACAGGTCTGGAAAAACCTCCAGCTCAGGGGTGTTTCAGAGGCCAGAGGGCAGGAGATAGGAATCCCTTAGCGGCCGATAGTAATCAAGTGCAATGTAGTAGCGACCTGGGGGGTCATTTCACTGCTGCTGCCAGCGTGAGAGGAGTTTGAAGTTCATTGCAAAAAAACAAACAAACAAAAAATAAATCTTTGCATCTTATTATCCTCCATTGAGCAAGTTGCAAAGTGAGTGTCTTCTCAACAGTCCGGCAGAATGGCCTGTTCACCATCTTTCCTTGCTCAGTTTCATTGCAGTGACAGAGAAACGCTTGGCTGTTTTGGCACCAAGGACAGTTGACTATAGCCGTAGTTCCCAACCCTTTTGACTTAAGAGACACAGATCTAATTTTTAAAACCATGAGGGACCACCAGCCTCTGCTAGCAGATCCCCATGCTACTCGTCTCCACTACTGGATTTTCCTCATGCTAAGAGCATGGCAGTGACCCATGTGAGACACAAGATCATTGCTCACCTTCCAACTTTGCCAGAGTACTTCGGCATTTGCTTTACATATATAAATATGGGGGAATGTGGTTGGGTTTGGGATCTGTTCTCGCCTTTTGCTATGGCTATGTTCACACACAGGGGGTCATTTCAATACAAGTTGTTTCGATACAAGTTGTATCAAAATAACGCCTTATTTTGAAATAAGCTAATTCGAATTAACAGTTTGTTAATTCGAATTAAGGAAAAAGGCAGGAATCGAAATAGCAAGTTCAGACAACAGTTATTTCGAAACGAGTCACTGTTGTTTCGAAACAACATGTTCAGATGGCATTGTTTTGAAACAATCGTTTTGAAACAACGTTGTTTCGTCCCCACATGGGGTTTAAGTTGTTTCAAAACAAAGGTGCGTCGTGTGAACATGGCCTTTCTTATTTCAAAACAACCTCTGTTGTTTCGAAATAAGACTGCTGTGTGAACACACCCTATGTCACTTTTCTGTTTGGATGGAAAAGCAGAACAGAAGCTGCTCAAACTATCCTGTATGTGCACACTTAAAATGAAGTTTCAGGGCTGGACACTTTCCCAGTTTTGGCCAGCTGTTGTTGTGGAGTATCCAGGTTTAACTACAGAAGCAATTAAGGTGTTGCTACCTTTCTCAATAACACACAACATGGAGCATCATTCTCTGCTGTAACAGCTATGAAGACAAAGCTGAGGTCCCAAAAGGAAGTGGAGAATGATTTACAAATTTGCTCGTCAACCATCTCAGCAAGGAGAGACAGACTCTGCAGTTAGAAGCAGGCACACTTGTCTCACCGATATCTGTCTTATCTTACTATCTTTTATCTTTAATCTTTATCTTATTATCTTTTTCATAAAGCATTGCTAACCATATGTGGTGATATGAAGTACACATATACTTTTGCCCATCAGTTTCTTAGCTGGCAGGTCTGTGATTAACGCTGTGTTTGACAAGGTGCTTGTCAACAAAAAGAAAAGTTGGAAAATCTCTGCCCTGCTCCAGTTAGAGACTGCTTGGTTGAGAAACTGCTGACTTGTTGTACAAGACACAAACCCCAAACTGGTTGTGTTTTCTCATCCGCTTTTGATGTTGCTGCTTTGCAAGGGATCATGTGGGTGAAGATATTTGCTGAGTGAGTCAAGACTGGGCCTGTGGACTGTGAAAAGACCCTTTGAAAAAACATTTGTCCTCCCTTAGGAAAATATTTAGTCCATCCTTTACCATCCCAACATCCCTTCATTTTGGAGTGGGGAGGAAGTTCACGGCATTGTAAGTCATGGTAAAATGCACAGGCCTGGACCTTTTGAGGAAGCCAGGACTGTGTGAGGAAATGCCCCCTCTCCCAGAAAGCAAATCCATCTAGAATGGGCAAACCAATCCATGTTTGATGGGGGGGGGGCGAAATATGTTTTCTTTGTCAGCATCACTCTGTCACCAGAAGATTTTGGTGTCTTTGGTTTCCTTCTTCCATACAGTAGCTCACTCTTCCTCGATGTTCTAGCTTCTTTCCCGTATAGAAAAGGAATCCTTTGGACAGCTGCTGAAGAGAAGGAGAGTAAGAGAGGACCTTCCCTTAAAAATAACTCATATCTCCACAAAATCTCTGGAGAAGTCTTCCTGGGGCATAGCCCTGAGATAGATCAGCTTTCATGACTAGCAGGTGTTTTGAAAAAACTAAAGAAAAAAAGACATCCAAGACATAGCTAGAGATCCCTCCTTACAGTGCACACATCCTCTGTTAAGAATAATGATTGTTGGGTTCTATCTGACACTGGACAAGGTATTTCCTTCCCAACTTAAGTTATATAAGGCAGGACCACTCTGCTTCTGAGCCAGAGGGCAACTGGGAACCTAGCCGGTGTTATTATTTTGCCTAAACACTGTGACTAAGCTGGGTTCCTGCCCCAGCCCTCTTTGCTCTGGGGCATTCTGGACATCCCAGATTCCACTGGCGTTTTTGCTTCCTTCACGCACACTCTGCTCACGTGCACACATGGGCTCTTGCAAAAATGCATCTGCCATAAACAGAAGCATGCTTCTCCTTTAAATAAACCTGGAGCATGTACTCAGACACACCTGGAAACTGATGCCCCTGTGCACTCCTGGATTCAGACATGTGCATGCACGCGCACGCGCACACACACACGCCAAATTATGCATATTGCCCACAGACTGAATAATACATCTGTGGGGCTGGGTGCACAGACGTAGATACATGCATGTGGTGGGGCATTTGCCCTGCACTGGCTAGGAAGGGGTTAAGAGGCCTTTTGGCACAGTAGCCGATGGACGGGGCTACTGGATAGCCAATCAGGGCCTGGAAGCCCAGTATAAAATGGAAGCACCATAGAGGCAGTCATTCCTAGAAAAGGAAGAAAAAGAAAAAGCCTGGCTGGCTGGCTGGCTGGCTCACTCGCTCGCTGTCCTGTGGGTTAAACGAAGGCAGCACCTTGGACTGAGCAGTGCCTGACTGTTGGGACTCGGAGTGAGCTGGAGGTCCTGATACAAGAAAGAGTACTGGGGCCGCAGGGAAGACTATGGAGGAGTTGGGGGGAAAGGAGGTGAAAGTGGTCTGCACATAAGGTTCCTGGGCTGGGGCTTGGAGAAGTGGGCTGGCCCAGGTCCCTCCCTGCCTCCCTCAGACCACCAATGAAGTGATGGTGGAGCCGGGATTGCAGGGAAGTCCCCCATAAGGCTGGGAGACATTTCTGGCCCTGACGGGTGAGAGGAACTGCCAATGGACCATAAGAAAAATAATAGAGCACAGGCTACAGATAGGGTGTTGACCAGAGCAAATTCCCCAGAACACCAGAAGGAGGCACCAATCCAGTGGTGGGTGAGTGTGACTCTGTCTCAGTGCGGATCTGGACACTACTACAGACAAAAGATATAATCATACATGTAGCCACTCTTGTAAATGCAAGACACACATACAAATGCCTGCATGTACACACACCTAATTCAAACACAGTTATGTGTGCGCATGTGGAGTGAATGGAATTATTTATTTGTAGGAGAGATGTTTCCAGATTACAGTATCATGGTTTGTGAGTAGAAAGGGCATGCCTTACAACGCTGGTGTGGCTTGGAGTTCATCTGATTTCAACCTTGCTTCTACCCCACACAAGCTGCACAGCAAAGATGCCTAGAACTGGGTGAAAATTTTCAGTTGAAACTTTTTTTTTGCAGAGGTTGCTAAAAATCTAGATTCAGTGACATCACAAAAAGTACCAAATTTATGTACTTTTTTTCTGACTAGCTTGTATCAAAAACTGCAGTGCAAACTGCTGAAAAAGCAAAAGTGTTTCATTTTTTAGATGAAAGCGTTTGCTTTTTCCATCTGAAACAACTTGTTGTCTCAATTTTCTTCAATTTTGTTTTTAGAAATTCAAAGCTATTAAACAGTGGCTCAAATAAAAACAAAGCATATTTTCTAGTTGAACAAATGCTTCATTTCACCTCTGAATTTCTTTTTAACTTTTTTTGATTGATTAATTTTTTTAAATAATTGCTTTTCACTCAAAAGGATTTTTATTTCCAATTTTTCAGAGTTGCCAACACACTGAAAAATATCTGCTTTTTGTACCACTCTATTTACAAATCGAATCATGCAGCCTTGTCAACTAGGTGATAGCAGCCTGCTATTGCAGCTAGCTAGGGGAGATACCCTTTTAGCTCACTGTCACAAAGTAGGGTGTGATCCAGTCCTTTGAGAGGTTGTCACCCATGCCCTGTAATCTGGGGGGACTTGCAATGCCCTGAAGTTTTAGCCAGAAACCAGGACTTCTCACAACCTGCCACAAGCATGCAGATCACTCTCAGATATGTTTGTGTAATTATAGTCTGCCAGTTACACCTGAGCTCTCACCAACCTTTCTTATATCTTCAGGTGACCTCAACATTCTCCCAGACCTAGAGTTTCCCCCAGAAATGTACATTTTGTTCTGTCTAGCTGGCTCTTGTACAGCGCAAATATGTAAAGTCTGTTATTATTTTAAGGAATACATATATCTGATTCCATTACATAAAGTCAGACAGATACTTCATTTTAGACATACTGAATTAGATTAAACAGTAAAGTTTATTAACTACAGACAAAGATTTTAAATGAGTACAAGTAATGAGGCATAAAAGTCAGAAATGGTTGAAAGAAAAATAATCTTAAAATACTTGTTACTGCCGAAGTTCATAAGTAAGTTAGATTCAAGAAAAGTTTCTTCTTGTATGCTTCCAGCAGGATTACTGACCAAATTCTTCAAGTCAGGACTCTTCCCCAAGAGTCTAATGGTTCTGCATTGTCTTAGGTGCAGAGAGTGCAATGGACAGGAATACAGAGAGATCCCTTGGGTGTTTGTCCCTCCTTGTTATAGTTTCATTCCCCCTCTTGTACGACATTTCCAGCTGGCATTGGAGACAGAGTCCATGTAAAAGGATGTTCCCCGCTGGTTTTCATTCACCTTGTTGAGCTTCCTTTTTTTCCCCCTTCTTGTTTGGTGACTTTGTTTACTGCTTAGATGCAAATTAAGCAGAGCCCATTCCTTTGTTTAGGACAGACCTACTTGCCTACTTTTGCCAGGGCAGGGCTGTGAGGTTTGGAACATAGGTTGTTAACCTTGTACGTGGGAACCATATAATATCACCTGTTGTTGCCACACATATTTTATAAGGACAATGTTGACCAGTTAATTATTAGTTTACAAATGATGCATTAAAAGGCATGCCTTGAGTAAAGATTACAATAGCATGTAGGGTGTGCTTATAGGAATGTATTCCATCACACTCATTTTAAGAGGCCCATGTGACACTGCTAAAGGGATGGGAGTAACTCTGATCTGAGGAGTGAGAAGTTTGTTATATTAAAATCTGACAGTTCCATCTCTGACAATAAAGCAGCCCCTGAATTTTTATCCACTGCTCTGCCCTTACCTTTATTTTTAGTTCTTTTGGAGATTAAGTGCTCACTATCTCTTTAAAGTGATCGTGGGCACAGAGCTCTCTGTGGCTGCTTCATATAAGAGAGTGCATCTTAAATTAGCTTCAGTGAGCTTCCACAGCTGGCTACCCTGTTTTCTCATTGAAAGAACTTCTATTAAGTTTTCAGCTGGTGACTATTTTAATCCCAGCCAAGGAGCAGTGTGGTGTTGTCAACATACTTATGACACATTCTCAGCCACCCACAAATGCATTTGCTCCTCACTCAATATAGCCCTCACTGAGAGAGAGTATTTGTGAATTATTCTAAAAATAAAAGTGTGACCCTAAGATCCCCTCAAAGGCAACTGGAAAAGGGTTCACCATTCTGTAACAGGAATTTGTATCAGGCCAGGCAATCTCACCACATGTAACATATTGCTTTCATGGTATTTATTCAAAAGGGTTGTGAAGTGTCTAAGAAAAGCCTGTGTTGCAGAGTCTCGTAATCATTGTGAGAGGTAGGTACAGGTGACATGTAAGGAGTAATGAAAAAGTACTGCAAATATATTTTAGTGTTTTGTCTTAGGCAGGGTTTGCAGGCATATTTTGCCAAACAAGGACATTAATCTGCATCCACCTGTTTGCCTACATTCATGTGTAGATTACGCATTGTAAATTAACACAATGGGAATGCATTTGGCATAAAATCTTGGAATTGGAGGACTGGATGGGGCCTCAAGAGGTCTTTCAATTCAGTCCCCTGCACTGAAGCAGGACTAAAGATTTAAAAGAATCAGTGCTATTTGCACCCATGAAAGATGGATCCCAGCCAGGTTGGGTGGTGAGTCTGGGAGACTGCTCTAGGAGATAAATTATTATAGACATGGATTTTAGCTTGTTAAATCTACAGTTAGACTCTAAGAAGTGTGTTATCCTTTTTTAATATATGTAGCCATTTCTCTTTCCATGACCCATATTCAGGGCTTGTTTGCCCTTACTGGTCCATCTATGGTGCTGTAACACTTAGGGCACATCTACACGCACAGTTTTATTTCAAAATCAGTCCTTTCGAAAGGGCTTATTTCGAAATAAAACTCTTATTTCAAAAGGGTCAGTTTCGAAATAAGGAAAACCGTGCAATCGCAACAGCCGTTATTTCAAAAGGGATATTTTGAAATAATGCCAATTGGACCGCTGTTTTGAACAGTTGTTTCGAAACAAAGGTGTTGTTTCAGAACAACAGGTCTAACGGTGTTATTTCGAAATATCCCTTTTGAAATAACGGCCGTTTCGAGCGGGGAGGTAGGTTTTACTTTTTTGACATGACGATCCTTATTTCAAAAGGACAAGGTCCGTCCTTTTGAAATAAGGAAATGTCACGTAGACCTAATTTTTTTAAATTTTGAAATAATGAGTGTTATTTCAAAATAAAAGAGCCATGTAGACGTGCCCTTAGTGAATCATAGAACTGGAACGCATCTCAAAGGGTCATCAAATCCAATCTAATCCGATCCTCATTCAGAGCAGGACCTTGTATTATAAATGAAACCAACACCAGTGGACAAGCTTCTTCCATCAGCAGAGACACAGGAGCTAAATCAATGGCAGAAATCCTCTTGTCAACACAGCACAGTCTACACTGGGGGTTAGAGCTATTTAATTGCATTGCTCCAGGCTGTGGGTTTTCCATATCCTTGATCAAAGTGGTTATACTGATGTAGGTTGGTAGGTTTGACTGAGCCTCACTAGCTCTTAAATCCTAGCCTTAGAGAATAAACTTGTCACTGGTTTCATTATAAGCATGGCCAAGTTCCAGAGGGGTAGCCATGTTCATCTAGTTCACTAAAACAAACAAGGAGTCCTGTGGCATTTGAAGACTAACAAATTTATTTATTGCATGAGCTCTTGTGGGAGAAAATCCCACTTCATCAGATGCTTTGAAGATGGGGGAACTTACAGAATAGGAGGAAATAAATTCAGGGAAGTGTAAGTCATGGGAACAGGTCCCATGTATGCTGTTCCCCAGTGCTTGAATCTTTAAAACTATTTTGATTTACTTTACAGTGTGACCTGTTCCCATGACTTATGCTGCCCCGCATTTATTTCTTCCCATTCTGTAAATTCCCCCATCTTCAAAGCATCTGATGAAGTGGGATTTTCTCCCACAAAAGCTCATGCAATAAATAAATTTGTTAGTCTTCAAGTGCCACAGGACTCCTTGCTTATTTTATTATAAATGTGGTTCAGCTTTGTGATGTTATAAAGGACCTGCATTGTATCAACCAGGCTGTGTGTATGCTGTTCCCTTGAGGGCAGCAAACTCGATATTCGTGTGAGTGTCCGGTAACACAAGCTAGATACTATCAGGACAATCTTAGGGATGCTCTGGGGTGGAAGCACCTACAAGGCAAAGTGAGCGCTGGCTGAATTCTGAGAAGATCATTTGGATGGCTAGCAGACTGGTGGTCCAGTCTGATTTTCATTAAGGCAGAGAATAGGTAAGGTGATTCACAGTCCTAGATATTCAAAGAAACCATCATTATTATCAAGTCTCCATGACTCAGAGTCTCAATTATACTTCAAGGCATTTTACTTATTGTGTTTGCCATTTAGGTCAATGGGAAGGCCAAGCAGAAAGTCTTTAGTATCTTCTGTACTCTGATCATAGGCCTGGATTACTTGCATTTTGGGTTTACACAAAGACATAGGAGAGATGTGTGGTCTGAACACAATCTACTGAACAAGGGCCTCCTGTATATTTATCCTGGCTCTGAAGTTGCTTCCCTCTCAACTTTGGGGCAAGGCACTATGGTTTAACCTCCCCCAACCACGTGAAATGGGGATCATAGGACTGGATTATGGTAGCTGGTGAATGTGTGCCCGCGCCCTATAGTGGGTGGAATTAGATCAGCACAGCCATATGTCCTAGACTGTATACTGTTAGGTATGAACAAAGGTTCTCTTTTAGCTTCAACGGTTAGTGCCTCTACTAGTGAAAAAGAAAAATGTGGGTTCTGTCCTACCTGTCACCACCAAGTACTGAGTAATAGTAACATTAGAACAAACTCCAGGTACACACAGATTTGCTAAATCTTTACCTGTTCCCCAGGGCCGTCTTGAGGCATGATAGCTGTGAAATAGTCAGGAAGTGAAAAGAGTTATGGAAAGATATGATGCATTGCTTGTAACACAGAAATAAAAGGTAAAAAAACCAAAAAAAACAAAAGGAAGCTCTCTAACAAAAATAAAAGGTGCCAAGTAAATGAAAATTCCTCACCGTACAAATCTTTACTGCATTCTTCAATGTGGATGTCTCCACCAGCCCTCAACAGAGACTGCCCCGTGAGTTTATATCTACATTATATCTGGGCGCATCCCTCGCGGAGCAGACAGACAGACCTGAGCCAGATAGCTGAGTACAGACCCGGGCAGTCAAATGGGTTTCTGCTCAGGCGGATAACCCATGCCAAGATCTGCACTGCAGTTTTCAGTACTCTTGCTCTGTCAGCCCAAGTGGGGAGGCATACTCAAAGCTGTAACGTAGACTTACCGACAGTGGCCACATCCCCATAACCACCCCTTTATCCTCTCCCGGCCCCTTTCAGGAAGGTTCGTGACATTCATCACTGGACTCACACAGGCCTTTCCGGCAACAAATGCAAGGACTGGGGATATGTCTCACTGCAAAGCATGTCCAGAGAAGGGGAAGTTTCTTAAATGCTCCTCCCCACCCCACATTCATGCATACAGTCACATCTTTTTAATTAACCTGGGTGGACTGGACTGGTTCTAGTCTGAACAGATGAAATGGTCCAAGAGCGGAAGGGACCTCTGCAATCCTGACCTACTGCAGGCCACTGAATTGCCCCATAATAACTCCACAAGCAGAACTTCAGGGAAACTTCCTGTCTAGATTTACAAATTCGCAGTGATGGTGAATCCATCATGACCTTTGCCGAATTGTTCCAACAGTTAATTACCCTCACCTAATACCACAATTGGGTCCTAGTTCATGACAGAGGCTTTCAGGTGCTACCATAATACACCTAATAGAAATAAAAATATACAGCAATTAGCACAGCTGGATTGTGGATTATGACAGGGGGACCCAGGCACTACCATACCACATGTAATAGGAGACAACGTGATGGGAAAGCCAGGAATGGGCTCAGAAGAGGAATTTCATAGCCACATTAATGTTACTCTAAAGCACTGGAGAGTGGCAGATGTTTGATAGCAATTAGGTTGCTGATGTGCAGAGATCACTGTCCATCACGCTGACCGAAACTTTCCTTGTTTCTTTCTGCTCATGCATCTGCCTGTCTCTATCCATCTCATCTTCTACTATGCATGTAAGACTCCATGGTCTATCCTTTTATGCAGCTCCTAGCACAGCAGGTTCATGATCCATGAGGTGGGCTCCAATGCACAACAATAATATAAATAACAAACCCTGAAAATAATAACAAGAGTCCTGGGACACCCCCTACATAGTGCTGACCTTGTGGGAGTGCAAGATCCAGCATTTCCAGCTGGGCACAGTTGCCCCTGCCTTCTCTCTCTTGCAAGCTCCTCTTTCACATGGCAACAGCTCATCCCACTGCTATACATCGGGACCCCACTCTCAAAAAGGCCTTTGTCTCTGAACCAAATGCCCAAAAGCGCAATCAAAACTATGCAGCTACCTATGAATTGTTTCTTCTTGCCTGGCCCCTCAGGCTCTTTTTGGAGAAAGTCTTCTGTTCCATGGAGGTGTACCATCATTAAAAGGGATAGTAAGTTGGCTGCTGCATGCTGCAGTCTTGGTTGTTCTTGGTGGTGACCTTTCAATGAGGAGTCTGCGAGGGGGAATACGAGCACCTCACTGGCAAGGAAGGGTTAATTGGGACCTATGGACCCACTCGGTCCAGACCTGGGGCTCAGGCTCCGACCATCTCTTCATCTCAACCTCCAACAGCTGTTTTCTAAAGCCTAGATCCAGAGCGCTTGGTGATCCAAGTCAGACTACTTTGTGTGTAGACAGAAGTGAGGGCTGGGCTTAAATCTGGGTCAGACCCTGGGCTTAGAGTGCAGTGTGGACATATCCTAAAAGGCCGGCTGAATATCCCCCTATCCCAGGACACCTGCCTCATCAGGCAAATCCAAGCCATTTTAATCACCGTGGAAGCCAGACATTGTTTTGAACCTTATGTGGTTTACACGGGGATGTGTAGTCCAGAAAGCAGTGTGTGCCTGTCGTGTTATTGATTAAAAGCACTATAGAAGAGCAATTTGGTTTATTATTGTATCTTCAGCAACATGATCTGGAGGAATGTCCCTGGTGTTAACCCAGGAGGTCATGTATTAGACACGAGTGGAGCACAGTAGGAGTATAAGGTGGAACTCCAATTTTCCCCCTATGCCGTCCTGGTTTGACAGCAGTCGCTTGTCCGGATCTTGTCAGATGCTGAAATGTCTAATGGGAGAAATGCTCAAGATGCGGAGCAATGACAGGAGAGAGGAGTCAGAGGTTTTGGGTGCAGTCACCTGACCAGCTCCCAACTTAATGTTCTTTTTCATGTGCTGTCTAATTCCACCAATTATCTTTTCATTTCACTGTGCCAAATTAAATGCTAGCCTGGTCTTCAGCATCCCATCTCCCCATGCAGTCCTTTTCAAAGCCAAGCAATGTCAGCAGTGTCAGCATGTCTATTAGCTTTGACTTATGAGCTGTTGACATAACCATACCAGGTGGTTGCACCAATTAAACTTAAGATGTGATCATATACTGATTTAGCTGAAGTAGTGCAAAAAGCTGTGTGGACATACATAATTCAGTTTAAACTAAGATTATTTCTCCTGAGTTTGGATGGATGAGAAACACTTTTAAGCTAAATTCAAATAAGCCGCTCTTCAACCAAAATCAGTATTGTCACATTTCTTTAATGAAATCTGTTTTCAAGTAATTTAACATCTTGGTGTAGAGGAGTCCTATAAATAATTGCATAGGAAAAAAAGGATATGAAAATGATGTTATTTAGGATGCAACATTAAACATTTAAACTTTAGGAAATACTCAAATTAAGACTGCCTGAATAACCTTAACTCTGTCTCCTTATGGCTCTGCTTTATGATGCAGCCTTAGACATGATCACACACTACATTATTTGTTTGTGGTGGCTGCAAACAGGGAGGTACCTTTTTCAGTCCGAACTCCGATTTAACTGAGTTCTTAGTTGTCTTCAGATGGAGCTAGGAGCCGGGCAGCTGTGTAATCCTAAACAAAAAGGGGTAAAACTTTCCAGAGCTTCCTTTAAAATCAATGGGCATTGTCAATGACCTGACCAGGAGCAGGACTGGCTTCTTTGTGATAGAAAGTAAACAGAGCTGTGCTTACCACCACCAGATGGTGAAATGAGCTGTTAATACTTTGGGGATGGGGGGCGAATTTATTGCTGTGAGTAGTCTATATTTCAGTCACTATCAGCTCTGACCACCTGCACCAGACAGCTGGGCGGATTAAGTTGTAGGTTTTGTTCCTGCTGGCAGGTTTTGTGCATAAGATTTTTTGCTGGGCGGACAGGTGCTCGTGTCATAAAAATCCAAGAAGATTGGCAGGAGAAAGTCAGGACAAAGTGTCACATGCTTGATCCATGAACAATGTACTCCTAAAAGCTAAAATTATCCACGGGAGCAAGTGATGGCTCCAGCCCTGCGGCCATGCAGAGAGACAGAAGCAAGGCTGAGGTGAAGAAGTGGCCAGGCGGGAGCTCGGTGTGTATTCATGGCTTGTAAGGCAAATGAAAAGAAATGAATCAATCTTTACATTATAGGAACAGATACTATTTAGTTGTCAGTCGTAAGAGACGAGGAAGACCTCCTGCTGGAAAGACACCAAAGATGAAAACGAGGAAGGAGGGTATGATTAGCTAGTTAGGATGAAGAAGAGGGGAGCCAGTGTCCATGATCCAAACTTCCTAGGTGTCCTTCATCAAGAAACTTCTATAATCCCTAGTGAAACCAGTTAGGTTGGGGTCCCCTGTTCTGTGGCTGTCCTGCCTTTTCTTAAACAAAACAAACAAGGAGTCCCGTGGCACTTAAAGACCAACCAGTTTATTTATTGCATGAGCTTTCGTGGGAGAAAATCCCACTTAGACTGACACGGCTGCCCCTTTTGAACTCAAAAACAAAAGAAGTTTGTCTCATTAGCTTATAAATAAGGTGGGTTCTGCTTTGTGGTGGATGTTAACTCTCAGCATGAGTCACACACCTGGCATCTATTTCTTGGTCTGCCAATGACCTGCTGCAGAAGTCACTAGTTCCTGGAGCAAGTCGCTTGAGCATCCCATCACACACTGTGTTTGTTTTAAGTGGAGGTTGTATGGGGCTGCAACTCTCTCTCAATGGGGCTGTGTCTCCACATCAAGGTAGGGTGTAATTCCTAGCTGAAGAAGATGTCTCTGTACTAGTTTCCCTGGATTATCCGAACCCTCCATTCCCCAGATCCAGCCAGTGTCCCCAGCAATAGCTGGAGAAGCCAGATGTCGTAGCATATTGAGAGTGCTGCAGAAAAACCAGAATTAATGCTTTCAGTTACAAAACCAAAAGGGTCTGTGCTTATGAACTAGCTGTTCTCTGGCTTCTCTCTCTTCACCACAGAAAAATTACCACCAGAGAGTTATGACTCATTTAACACATAACAGACAGAGAACAGAAGACAAAGATGGCCTATTTCTGCAGCTGCTGTTGAACTAGGCTGAAGAGCATTTAGTTTGGGACTGAACTTTCTTTTATCCTCACTAGGAGGCGTGAGCACACACGGGGAGATACACAGCGAGGCTGTTTGAAAAATAGGGAAGATATTTTGAGAAACACTTCAGAATTGTGCAGTCGTTTCCATTTGCAGAGTTCACTGTGGACGGATTTCCACTTTTTCCTGCCTTTTTAGATTGCTTTATATACATTGTAGATGGATTTTGATAATAGTAGGAATAACACCTGGCTCTTACCTAGCACATTGCAGCCATAGATCTGAGGTCACTATCCTAGCCCCGTTTTACAACTGGGGACACTGAGGCACAGAGCAGGGAAGTGACTTGCCTGGATTCACCTGACAGACCAGTAGTGGAGCTGGGAACAGAATCTAGGTTGCCTGAGGCTAATCCCATTGCCGTAGCCACTCAGCCCTGCTCAAACCATCATCAGAAATTGTCTCTAAGCTGCTGTTATGCAAAACACAATTGTTTTGCTGGTTGCCTTGTCTTTCTCCTCTTATTTCCCCGTTTGTTTAGACTGACTCAGCATATGCTTAGGTTGTAAGACTTTTGGGCAGGAGGCTGTCTTTTTTAATCTGGTATTTGTACAGCACCTAGCACAATGGAGCTCTGATCCCTGACTGGGGTGTAGACACTTAAAAACCCAGCTGCTGCTACAAGGCAAGCAAATAAATACTAACATGTGTTGTGTCTTTTGCTTTTTACACAACACATTTACTCTAAAGGCCCAGAGAGATTGAGATGACTATTTGCTAACTATAGCCACATGCGAGGCCTAGCTCACTTTTTACATTACTCTTCTGGCAGCTTTCTAAACATAGAACGGAGACAGCACCACTAAAGGGCCCACAAACTATTTAAAGGGATATTATTCTATTCCTGTAGGCTTCAAGGGTGTTGTTTCATGAGCAATAATTGATGCCGTGGTTGCAGGACAGATCTTTATGAAACATGATGAGGGGCCAGTGTTACATGCTCAGGCTGTACAGTTTGAGGTTTGCAATTAAGCTGTTGCTTGTGTTCTTGAGCCTAGAGAGTCTGACGAAACTGCAGTGTAAGCCTGGGGTTAGGAGACCCCAAGTGAGCAGGCCCTGGGTTTGTTAACCTACAGTTTAAGTGCCCACACCCATTTGTACCCCGCGGTTAAAAATTGCTGAATCCTGGGTTTCAATCTGGGATCTCAGAGTCTACGATGCATTATGTGGGTCTGAGTCCAGTCTCCATACCCCAGACTGCCAGTGCCGTCCTGAAATGTGGCTGCTCTAGCCCTCTGTTTGTGACGTAACATGGAAAAACATTACTGTCCACCAAAATTAACTGCCCAGTGGACAAAGAAAGTCAGTCTGAGATACTTTTGCAGACTCCCAGAACACCAATCCAATGAGGCAACATAGACTCTGCAAAGCAATTGGGCTTGCACTGCACATCCTGGCTTGACCCAGGCTTGGACTTTCCACCCCATATGAGGCTGGGACATGGGGAGTCCAGGCCCTAGGGTAGTATGATTTGTGTGAAGACGGAAAGACAGATAGGCATGACCCTGAGGGTATGTCTATACTGATGGCAGCAAAATCGCCATCAGTGTGATCTTCTGGGTGCAATTCAGCAGCTTGTATGAGCTCACTGAATCGCTCCAGAAATCACTTCAGCCACGCCAGCCCTGGAACTGAAGTTGCTGAAAGCCGACCACAAGGCACTTGCAGTTAGCTTCCCTTAGTGTGTCTCGGCGGCTTAGAGAGTTGTTGGCAAATACGTAAGGTATTTTATGTGCCTTGCAACGTCTGCCATCAACTGCAGCCAAAAAGTCCAGTAAGTATAGACTAGGGCTGAGCTCAAAATCAGGGTTTACATGACATACTTTTAGTGTCATAACATATGTCTCTCCTTAAATTCTGACCCTTTTTTCTCCAGTTCCACTCTTTGTATTACCATGCTGGATCATTGTAAGGTTTAATGCTGATTTGTTAAAGTCGAGCAGTCTTGACGATACCTCCCAGTTACTATTTGTATTACTGTAATCAGGGTTCCCTTATGCTAAAAGCTGTACAAACCCAGGGCAAAAAATCTGTTCCTGCTGCAGTGGATTTAGGGTCAGATGCCAAAAGGTATTTAGGTGCCTGACTCCCTTTGCTTTCAGTGGGAGTTAGACAGCTAAACGCCTGTCAGGATCTGGCCTTTCTCAGCATAAGAGAATGGGGATGCACCAAACTGGTGGGGGTACAGAAGGGAAACAGTTATGTACAGGCCCTAGGAAAATCATGACTTGCCATTTTTGGTTTTGAAGACTTGGCGTGGTCCTGGCTGAAAATTTTAATTTCATGGGATAGGCACAGTCGCTGAATCCTCCCCATCCCCTCAAATCCTCTGATTTTTTGCAGTGGTCAGGAGGACAAAGGAGGCATCCCAGCTTCTGTGTCCTCACTGAGGTGGCAGTGGCTCATGGGAAGATAATGGGTCAGACTTGTCCTGTCCAGGAAGAGGGCAGGTATGAGAAGGTCCAATCCTATCCTGGGTGTGGGGGAGAAGATAGGTTTCACTGATGGCTAAGATGATGAACACCACCTGGATTAGCAGTAAGAAACATTTAAGGATTTGGAGGCGCTACGTGGTGCCAACTATTCCAGCCCTGCCCAGCTAAAGGATCTGGACCTGGCCTGCACTTGGATGGGAGGCCCCAGCTCACAGGAGATACCACAGGGCTGGTGGGTGAGGAGCTGGGACTGAGATCAATCCCCCCACCCCATGGACCAGGGCTCCCTTGCACACCTGCCATCATGCCAAGCTGCATAGGCACTGGCTAATGATGAGTGCACTGGTGGGACAGGTCCTGGTCTCTGTGCTCCTTGGGTATGACTGTGCTAGGGGCTAAAGGTGACTTAAGGAGGCTTAAGTCAACTTAAGCAACTCCTTGGCCACATTTGGAGTTCATTAAGCTGACCTAAGCACTTGCTGAAGTTGACTTAATGACTCCTGCCCTTAAAGTTGACTTTATTATGTGTCCATTAAAGACAAATTAATAAAGTTGACTTAGTGTAGTAGAGCCTTTTAAGTCAACTTTATAAAGTTGACTTAAGCCAGGAGACTCATTTAAAGTTGACTTTATTAAGTTGACTTTAAACGGGTCCCCTGGCTTAAGTCAACTTTTTAAAGTTGACTTAAACAAATGGGGTCTCATTAGGTCAACTTAATAAAGACGACTTTAAGTAGAGTTTATTAAGTTGACTCAACTGAGCCCTGTGGTATAGACATAGCCCTTGAGAGCTGGCTCTTTGGTGTCAGCACCGCCCCTCCACTTTCCCTGTCAACCAGCCGGAAGTGGCAATCTCAGCCAGAACGGAGTCTGGAGCAAGCGGGGCTGGTGCAATTGGTGGCCCATAATTCATCTCAGTGTTGAGTTTGCTCTTGCTGCATGAACAGATGACCTTTGTTACCCTGGCCATCCATGAGATCCCCAAACTCACTCCCAGGATAGGACCATCAGAGGTAGTATAGGGCCAACCTCCCCACCGAGCTAACCTCCCTGCAAGGAGGCAGAAACAAAGATTCTTGCTTCCTGCTTCCCTGCCCACCCACTGGAAAAATGCCGGCATGGGGCTAATTTTGTGATTTCCAGAGAGTCAGTGAAATCCCATTTTTTCAAGGCCTTGGTTATGAGCAACCAGAGATGCTTGAGCCCTGCAAACCAGCCACCCTCCCATCATCAAGTGCTTCATAGCCAAGACAACAAGTTGCACAGGGAGGGGTACAAAGCACGGTAGCAGGATGGCTTCATCCTCAAAACCTAAAGGGATGGAACACTGAAAACTGCTGCTCCCTGACTGTGGCGTCTTTAGGGGTAGGCGAAGCAGGTGGCCACTTGGGGCCCTGATCAATAAGGGGCCCCATCTTTAATTTGGCGGACAGAAATGAACATATAGAAATTGTTCCCATCTAGGAGAGGGCTTAAGCCTAAGCACTTTTCAGTCTTGGCTCATCAAGGCAAGCTATCATTAGAATCTGTGCTTTGACTGAATTGCAGATTTCACCATTATCTGCCCATCACCTTCACACTGACATGTTAAAAAAGCAGGATCAAGCAATAGACAACACAACAGCAGGAACTTTTCCAATGGTCTCATCTTTTAGTTTCTCAGAGTGGCCATTTATTCTGATATTTTTTAATCCCACATATGAAATATTGCCTTTACCTTTTCTTTTTTACCTGATCTTCTCTTGCCTTTTCCTTTTCCTTTGTGACAATTTTTCCTTTGGCTTTGGTTAGCTCAGGTTACCAGGTAGGTCCATATAGGCTGCTAAATCTAAACAGAGTGCTGCCCTCCAGCAGTCGTTACATCTGTGTGTGATAGCTGTGCTGTATGTCTTTCTTTTCGTAAGTAATTTTTAGCTGCTTTTGTACTTACTATTTAATACTTTTGAAGGGGCCAGAGTCTTATAAACTTGAGTACTTAGAGAATTTCATTGAAATTTGGTGTTTTTCATTTATAGCTACACACCAGAAACCTTCTTTTCACTTATTTTTATTTATTATAATTATTTATTAAACTTCTAGTGCACATAAACCCAAATCTATATGAAAAATTGGCAAAATTTGACTGCCAAAATTTTAAATGTGGCATTTTAGTTATTTTTTGAGCCGTCATTAATTTTACCCCTTTTTATTTGCTAATTAAAGCACATACTTTTTTATTTTTTTTAAATGTTCATTTTAACTTTGTAGTTCAGCATTAGCTCATTTATGTTAAGTGTAAGATGATCAACTTACAAGCTTAATGGTGGAAAGATCTTTAAAAATATCATACCCAAGAATAATTTATGAGTTCCAGGGGGATTGTCATGTTAGTCTGGTTCAACAAAACAAACACAGAGTCTGGGAGGGGGGGTAGGGCTTCACAGGGGACTGGGGCCATAGAGAGGGTGGCAGTAGGGGCCTATAGGGGGCCCCACAATGGACCTTTGCCTAGGCCCCCCAATTGCCTATGGCCTCCTCTGCTCCCTGGTGCAATTACAGCAAAAGCAGTGGAGGTCAAGTGGGCTGAAATGCCTCGAACACCTCATGTCTGGTCCTACTGTAGAAAAATCAGCAGAGAAGGCGGCGGCCCAGACAGTCAGGCCATTAGCAGCTTAACCACAGCAGATGTAAAGCCACCAACGACACTCCCAAGTCTCCCAGCAAGCCAGATGCTCCTGCTATAAAAAGATGTAGAAACTTGGCATGTCTCCTGACCCCATTTTAGGAAAAAAAAAAAAAGCAACATTCTCCAGATAGGATGTTGTTTTCTTAGGGAAAGGTGGGGGAGGGGGCATTGTTTGTTTATTCTCACTAACTCATGAGTGAATCTTGTGCTGGCAAAAGCCAAATGCTGTAACAGCATGTCCTGGGACAAGCTGAGCATGGACTGAACAGCGGGCAAACTTCCAGCCCTCTCCCACACACGGCTCAGCACAGCGCCTCCTGCTATTCCGGTCCTGTTCCCACAAATAGCTCCGTTGATGCACATCACCTGGAACAGGGATGGTTGTTTCTGTCTTGCCCCTCACCCTTCTTCTGCCAAGTCAGCTCCATTGCACCCTCTGCGAGTCCATCCTGAGGACCCTATAACCACCGCCTTGAGACCACCCACTTGTGGCCTGGGGAGGCTCTGCAGCAACCAGCCTCAATTCTCTCTGGAGTGCCACAAAGGGTTATGGGTTGGAATTTTTGAACCCTGGAAAATTACAGGGATGCACTGCCACCCATGGTGCTTCCTTATGGCATTGAGGCCATTTGCACAATGAAAGGGGAGCTCTTAGAACGCAACCCATAGAGCCAGCACAGGAGCCACCGAAGCTAGTCAATGGAAAAAACCCGCCAGAGGCATTCCAAGCCCCTTCCCTCTTTTGCAATGCAACACCTAAGTTCAGACAGAGACACCTAGTTCTGCTTGTAATCCACAAACCAGAGAGGTGTTCAAGGACTGATCCAGTTGGCAGGTCTAAAGGTCACGCACCCTGTTGGGCCTTTTGCAGCATTCTCACAAAGCAGGTGGGGGAAGCCTCACTTCCCGCTAGTTTGGGTTCTGTGGGGTTGGGGGAGATTGCTTTACACCCCAGGCTAAATCTGAGCATCCAGGATTTGGACAGCCCTGTTCAACCATCACTTCTTGAGTGAGCCCCTAACTGCACGTCTCTAGAGTCATTCCAGCTCCTTCTCTGGCTCAATTAATATTTAATTTTTCAAATGCTTAATTAAAATGGAGCAGCTTCAGTAGGACAGACAGAAGGAGCCTTCTTGCACATCCCTGTGGGAGAATAGCCCAGAGGTTGGCCCATGCCCATCAGAGGTGGTAGGACCCAGTTCCAATCCCTTATCCCCCTGAGGTGTAGGGAGGATTTAAGGGGGTCTCCCAGCTCCACTGGGTTGTGAGTCACTTTGGGGCTCAAGCAGTAGCAGACGTGCTGGGAGGTAAGAGTTTTGTGAAACCAAAACTGGGCCTTGGGGAGATTCAGGCACTTAAGTCTAGGGTTTATAGTCTATTTGAGTCCCACCCTTTTTGCCCAATGCCAGCAACCAGGATCCGGTTTTGTCAACTAAAATTCAGAATAGATGCAGAAACATCTCGCTCCTAGAAGCCACTCCCAGGCCAATCTCTCTAGAGTCTCTCCCTCATCTTTTTACTCTGACTTTTTCTGTCAGAGTCTTGCACAGGCTCACAGCAGCCACGTGACTCTCCTGCTACAAAACCTTCCACCAGTGGAGGGTCTTCTGTCAGCACCTCCTGACCACAGCAGTTCTGGCCCCAACTTTTTCCTCTCTGTCTTCCCAGCTCCTTATAGATACCATCTGTCTTCTGTCAGATCGCACTTAAAGGCTGTTAATGAGGCACAGAAGGCCAGTCCCAATCACTCATGAGGGCCCCCAACTTGGCTTAGTGCCCACTACTCCTAACCAGCAATATTTCTTGGTAGACCAATCTTGGAGCCTCACTTGGTCCTCTCCGGTAAAGTAATCTGCACTCATCGTTTTACCACGAGACTCCTGATATCTGGTTTTTTTTTTGAAGTCCCAGCTCCTGGAGTCAGGTGATCAGGTTAGATGCTCAGCTTTCAGTGAGTGTGGTAAGTTTCTGGTCTTCATGTTGGGGAGAGTAAAGCTGGGCCATGTGACCACCTAATGCTTCAAACACCCACAGGCAAAGGAAACATCCAAACTTTTTTTTATTTTTTTTAAACCTTATGATTTTTAAACCAATCTCAGAATTTTTTAGGGGTTCGTGGCGTGCCTCATGGCTTTTGAATGATGCCTAGAGATTGACAATACTGAACCCGTGATGCTACTTGTTACTCCAGTATCTCTGCACAATACTCTGAAGTTGCCTCTCAGACCCCACTCTCTCTAGGCTCCAGGTCTGTTGCTATGTTCCCTGGGTGCAAACACCAGAAAAGCCAGACAGTTATTCAGCCATCAGCCATTGACTGTTTCCGCCTGCTGCCTGTGCCGGCTGGGTCACAGGGGTGAGGGTGTCATGCTACTGCTAGACCCCAAATAGATGATTCTCATATTGCAGGGACAAAGACCCCTCCAGCTGCCACTTGGCCCGGACAGAAGACAGGCTGACCCTTAGGGGCTAGAGAAAGAGCAGCAGTGCAATGAAGCCAAGTGGGAGAAGGGGTTCAGGCACCCAGATAGCCCTTTTCCAGTGGCAGGAGCCAGGTCTGAAGGGCTGTTATTGCAAGGGGGCTATTTGGGTGCAGGTGGAAGAATTGAGGTGGGATGGTCTGAGCAGAGTGACATGGTTGAGAGTGTTTGTGGTGGGAAGCAGTGAAGTCAGGGCTCATCCTCAAGGCTGTGAATAGTAACTGCACGTTAAGACCCAGCATGAACAAATATCATGCAATTAACCCCTCCATTGATTGCACCAGGGTGTTTTAGGTCTTATGTAAAGTCTGGAATGAACTTCCCAGGTTGCAGCCTTTTTCTCACACAGTGAATGTCTTTGGAAATGAGGAAAGGTTACAGCAATAGGGAAATACTCTGATAGTTAGGAGCAGTGAAGGCTTTTCCCACTGCCTCACCACTGCTGAAGTCTTTCACTGCAGCAGGTGACCAGTGTGGACACAGCTTACCATTCACTGCAGTTGCAGCTACACATGCAATACCATTGTGAGTGCAGACACACTCCTGCCAGCTGCGTGGTCCATTGTCTAATCATCAGGGGGACTAACTAACAAAAAAGCTCCACATATCACAGTCTATGATAAATAAGCATGGCAGAATTCAATTTTTGTAATTTTGATGGCTGAATTTGAAGTTCATTTTAAGCTTTTTTTAGATTGTTAATTTAAATTTAAATTTAAATTAATTTAAATTTTCAGAGTTTCAGGACATGATGTGGGAGGGGATAAAAACAATAATGATTTGATGACAGTAGAGACCTAGATTCAAAAAGTCTAAACACTCCCCACATCCCACTCCTTTGCCGTTAATTCTAGTATTGCAACATTGTCACAGGATGCACCTTACCGCATGCTCCTGTAATGTGATCTGGGTAACTTTCCTGTTCACTTTTACAATGTAATTGTATGGTTTAATACAGGGTTCACTGCCTGGTCTAGCTACATGTCACACTGAAAGGCAGACCACATCCACATATGTCACTGTGGTGTGTAGCTTCAGTTCAAGTAAAATGCCCTGGTACTGTGCTTTTGGTATCTGTACTAGCTGGGCTTGTAGCCCCTATACTCTACACACCATCTAAGTGTGGACGTGTGTTGTGTTTGAGTCACACCCAGCACAACAGGACCCTGATCTTGGGAGGGCCATCATATGCCAAGTGCTGTTACTATAGGAACTATTGAAGCTGAATGTGTTTTGTTTTACTGCATTTGTTTGTAGTGCTCTTTTGTGGCTGCTGGGGGCTGAGAACAATCTAGATGCTCCCCAGCAAATACAGAAATCACATCCTGTCAAACAACTGGCTCAGAAGGCTTGGCCTGGGTTCTGGGAAATAGGAGTAGAAGCAACTAGGAAACCTTGATTTTCTTGCTTGTTTAGGCTGAGGAGGGCTGGAATAACAGGGATAGAGTGTAACAAAACAAAATGAAAGGAAAAAAACCAACACCGCATGCAAATGTGTGGGACAAAATGCTGAGATTTTGCTTTCATTGTAACAAAGCCATAGCCGCCTCAGATTTACCATTATCAGCTGATCTACCCACCATGGGTCATCAATGGGAGATGCAGTTGAAGGCTAGAAAACAGAAAAAAAACCAGGAAGGAAAATAGTCAACCTCCCCCAATTTTTTTCCTATTGTTGTTTTTTAGCTCATCAGAATTTGTCAAACACTGATGACCTGTATAACGAGTTTCTTTCTTTAAAAAAAAAAAAAAAAAGAAGAAAAACTTGGAAGGAAAAAATGTCAACAGTTCCTCCCCAGCATGCCTTTTAGTGTGTGTTTCTTCAGTAATTCCAGATTTGGAAGTTTTCAATAGTTCTGCTCCAGGCCTTATGTCTCAGTAACCCTGGGGTAAGCTGAATGCCACACTTTACTAAGCTTAGTTTGAAGTAGGGCTTGAGAACTGTTCAGGTGACAGAAGGTTTACATGGACACTTTGGCAAATATCCCAGGTATTCTATCCTGTACCAGATAGTACCACCCATGCCACTCAGGAGAGCTCTCATTTTGTAGCCAAATGGAAGCTTAGACAGATCACCCTGCTTTCTTCACCCATCTAAGGTACTTACATGGTCTCCATCCATTATCATAGCACCTCTCAGTCTTGATCAGGTGAGGTAGATGGGAAACTGAGACACAAAGGTACATCCACCCTGGAGCTTTAGGTCAGCTTAAGGAAGGTTAGGTCAACCTACAGACTCTTGAGACCACAATGGGCTTTTATTAAGTCGACTTAAGAGCTTCCTTAAGTTGACTTAATAACACACCTCTTAAGGTCATCTTAATGCTTAAGTCAACCTTATTAAGTCAACTTCAGTCAATGTAGACGGGGAAAGCCCTTAAGTTGACCTCCAGGCCCCCTCCCAGAATTCCAGGCCACCAGGAAGGGTGCTGTGCAATGTGGGACAACTGCCCACAACACACCATTCCTCTGTCAACCTAGCACCTGCCAGTGTGGAGGCAGGCAGTCAATAGGAGTTTTTCATATGGACTCTTTAAGTCAACTCAACAAGTTCAATGTTAAGTCAACTTAAAGTTGATCTTGTTTGGTCGACTTAACAGAGCTTCCAGTATAGATGTAGCCAAAGAGATTACGTTGACGTGCATTGACTTTACTCTATAGTGAGTTGGCTGTGGTCATAGCAAGCCAGTGGGAGAGGAAAGAACTGAGATCAGGTCTAGAACCTACACTTGCACCCTAATGCAGGGCCATCCTGTCTCAATGCTAATGGTAGAAGAAAGCTTCTGAAAAGTATAGTTTTACATAGCTGGGCCCACTGAGAGCATTTGCACCATTCAGTTAAAGCTGGTTCCTTGATCTTAATAATGCCTCTGATTTCCACTTGTTTGGAGCCCTGGAGAGACATGCTTTGACGCAATGCACATCAGCAGCCTTAGAAGATCAGATTAAGTTAATTGACAGACCTGCAAGGGAGGGTAATTCAGTGTCTGATCTCTGTCTGCATAACTGCCAGTCGTTGCTGCCAAGGCTCTGTCACTTCCTCATGGGAGCCAAGTATTTGCAAAATGTTTTATATATAAAAATGCACAGCAGCTTTCATCATGACCTGAATCAGTGGTTTGAAACTTCTTTCATTTGTGGACTTCTAAAAAATTTTGAATGGAGATGCTAGACCCTTTGAAAATTTTAGACACAGTCTGTGGAGGCCACTATTTTAAGGTAACAACCTTGCATGAATCCCTTAGACACAACCTGAAGACCCCAGGGATTGGTGGGCCATAGATTGAAAACCACTGACCAAAATAATTTTGAGGACTTGTCTAGAAGCTTCTAATTGGTGTTTTGTTTCCCCTTGGAGAAAATGACTGAATTTTATCTACTAGAGTTGGACCTCACCAATATCTCAGCTCTAAATTCTGATCCAAGTTTCTAACCTGAAACTCTACAAATGGGATCAATAAATCCACAGATTTTAGGGCCAGATGGAACCACTCTGTTCATGGAGTCTGCTCTCATACATAGCACAGGGCATAAAAACTCACTTAGTGATTCCCTCAGTAGAGGGTATTAACCTCTAACATGTATGAGCACAGAATCCATAGGCCGCACCATCAGATTTGGAGTGGAGCTCAAATGACCACATTTTGGAATGCTTAGAACCAAGGTTTTGTTTTGCCCGCCATAGAAATAAGAAATTTGGACCCAACTCTCTAATACATACACAGTGCAGTAATCAAGAAACAAAGACAGCTTCGTGAGAAAAGAATGTTTTAATGAGAAAAGCTACAATAACGATAGGCAGGTATATTAGAACATTCTCCAATCTACACTGGAGTAGATGTTTCACTTAGTCTGTCATTCAGGCACTTGAGCTGGAAGAGACCTTTCTTGACAAAGTGGATTTTGTGACACCTTTTAGCTGATGCAAAAATAAATTAAAATGCACACACTTCATGCCAAAAAATGTGCTTGATTAGGTTGAACCTAGATCTTGCACCTTCTGCATTCCAGAAACTAGTGCAAAAATCTGCATTTGTTTCTACATCAGTGGATACTCTTCGTCTGCCTTGTCTACATTTCCTCAAGGACCAAAACACCTTCAGAGAATATTTCCTGCACATCAGACATCTTTGCACTAATCAGCATTAATTCCACCTATCCCATCCCATTTCTTAACTAATTTTGGAGCCTCAAATTCCTCCAGATGCAGCAAATAGAAAAAGAGAGAGATCCACTAGTGAATAAAAATGTGTGTTAAATTTTAAATCTTTCTGTTCTTTTTTATATGGAATAAGTGAAACATCCACCCCCCCCACCCCAGCTAATACGTGTCAAGTCATGGTTTTATCTCTGGTATCTGAGTATGCTCAGGTACTTATAATTCGGACCCCACTTCCTTCTGATCACCACATCTTTGTAAAGGCCCCATCCTCCCATGAAAAAAATAACATTTATCCAAATAACCTCAGAATTGGGACATTTTGTAGCTTTGTAACAGAAATCTGGGTGGGAAAAAGAAGAGGCATTCCGTTACGCCAAAGTCCAAGGCCAGCATTGGGGGGGGGTTCTCGGAATCCGTCTTGTCCTAAAAATAAAGTTATTTTTAAGCATTTGGGGGAAAAACAGGAAAAAGCAAACCTCAGACCAGCTCCAAATTCTCAGGGATCTGCATTCGGGTCATCAGTAATGAAAAATTGAGCTGATTTTCTCTCTCACATTATTATTTATACTATACTAACATCCAGAGATTGGGATCCCACCACACAAGGCACTATCCTGAGTGTATGTTAGACCCTGTCCTAAAAAGCTGAGAGTCTTAAATAAGAAACACAGACAAAGGATTGAGGAAAAGAAAACAGAAACACAAGGAGGCAAAGTGACCTTCCCAAGGTCTTACGAAAACCTGGTGGCAGATCCGTGAACAGAATCCAATTTTTGTGAATTTTAGTCCAGTGTCCTATCTGCTAGATCATATCACTTCCCTGTTCCAGTTTCTTATATTGCACTCATCGCTCTTTTGTGACTGTAGTCTCCCATCCCACCAAGCGCAGGATCACCATCCCCCTGTAGCCCCTTTTCTGAGTTAATAGAGAAAGAAGTGAAAAGATCAGCAAATCCAGGAATGCTTCCCTACAGCCATGTTGAACATGAAGCAACAAGAGCAGTCTGTGAGCCAGAAGAGCACTTGGCCTGGAGATTTAAAAAATAAACTGAGGGTTCACTATGAAAGAATGTAACAAATTAGACTGTATTATCTAGAGTTTTCAGCAGCCGGTTGAAGGGTATGTGGAGGGATCAGTTTGTGGTTGAGAATAAAGATGTGAACAGGCAAAATAGTCACAATAACCAATCATCATAAATAAAAAGAAGACAGATGAGCTGAAACTGCTGTGTTTGGATCCAGATTTCTTCCATGCTTGGGGATGTTCATGCCTGATGCTTCGGTTTGACCCATTATACAGACACCCACACTCCTAATTCATTCCAAAGGCGTAGCCATGCTAGTCTAGTTCAGCAAAACATGGGAAGCTGGTGGCACTTTTAATGACTAACAAATGTATTTATCACATGAGTTTTTGTGTGAGAAAAATCACACTCTGTCAGAGTCTTCAGATCCAAATTCCCACAATGTTCAAATGGATTCATATCAAGGGTCTGGAGTTGGCTTGTTATAGGGATAGGAGTCTGTTATGACTCTGGGCTCAACATCTGAATTTACATAAAGCTTGTGCCATGTAGGGGACATTAGATTTGGCACTATCTCTTAATACTAATTGTGGTGAATTATGGTAGCTGTGGACACAGTCCATTCTGGATGTGGGCGAGTGAGAATCTTAGACATGCTGCCCCTTAGCTAAAACAATGTGTATGTAGTGATGAGAGAGAAAGATCTGAAAGAAAGGAAACTGGATGGCAACAAGAAAACAGTTGGTGTTTAACGCCAGCTCATAGTTTGGTGGCAAATTATATTTGTGAAAAAAAAGTACAGGAGATCTGGATTTGACTCCTTCTCAAATAAACTTATTCCCTGGAGCCTTGGTCAACACAAATTTAAAAACTGCTATTCTGTTGTCCTACCACTGTGGGCTATGACAGTGTCAGATCTCACAAACTAAGCAAAGTTGGGCCTAGTCAGTGCATGAGCAGAAAAAATAAACCCCAAAGCGGAAAAGAAAGGAATTGGCCCAAATGAAGTCAATCTCTTTCCCAATCTATGAGATCTTTTGCAAAATAAATGGGGTGGTTGGTTCTTAGGTCAAGCTTTTCCCAAGGGCTTTAAAGATATAAATAAAGAGTGGTTGAGACAGTTGGAAATGTCTAGCATACATTCCAGGAAGGGATAAGAAAACCATGGGCAATATATACTGTAAATAAACTTCCGCTCAGACTGGTACTAATCTCCACTGTGATGATGAGGACCTAAATTGTTCCAGGCAGTACACTCGACAAGGCACACTGTTTAATGCAAGGCCAAGGGTACTGCCTGGAACAAATGAGGTCTACATCTGGAAAACTGGGATGGATGCCCATACAGGTTGAGAATTAGCATTGTAATTGGCCACTACTGTTTCTGAGAATTTGGGTTTGGTGCTGTAAGATTGAGTTACTTCCTTCTATCTAGACATAATTTTAGTTTTACTTGGGACTTCCTCCTTAGTCAGACCAGTTTCTTCTCATCTTCCTTGCAGGAAAAGACTATGACAGCAGAGGCTTTCAATGATGCACCTATATTTTTAAAAGTGACTGCTATTTTAGGGCCCTCAGGTTTCAGGGGTCTAAGTTGAAATATCTCAAAGGAGCCAGATTTGGAGAAAGTCCTGAGTACCTGCTCTCTGAAAGTGAGGTCCCTTTAGGGTGTCTTTAGTTGGGTTACCAAAAATTTAAGCACCCAAAATCATAAGGAAGTTTTGAGAAGGCAGCTCACAGGGTCATTGCACCGTATTTCCAGGACAGTGTGTGAAATTATGTGTAACTCATTAGAAGAGAAGTTCTCAGCTGAGATCCAGCTACAGCCTGCTGAAAATTTTCACATTCTGTGACTAATATTTATAAATCCCACAATATTGGATTTTCCAAGGCCAGCTCAGAGACACAGGTAGATTGTCCTCCACCAGCCATCCACCCTTCACTCTCAAAGATAAGTCAAAATTAAGTGAGTTTCATTTTACACCCCCAAAATTGGCAGGGCGGGTGATCAGACAAATCAGTGCTAAGTGTAATGGAGATAAATTGCTTCCAGCCTCGCATGCTATAAATTATCAGTTCAAGAGCTGAAAATCTAGCCCTGAAAGATTTCATTTCAGAATGGCTCTCACACCCCAAAGTGCTGGGTTTTTTTCTGGAACAGAGATGGGAGAATAAACTGTAAATATCATTCCTGGACAAGACTGAAAAGACACATAGCTTTAGATTTCATGATGCCCATTCAAAACACTATTTGCCTCACAGCCCTTGCATATGATTGGAAGGAGATGGATGCCCCCATTATACAAACTGAACAATAGATATCACCTCACAGTGGAGGGAGGAGTACTTGGTTGTCATCCAGGGTATCTTAGCTAATCGCTTTGGAAATAAAAGAAATATAGCTTGGAGAAACAGGCTGACTTCCAGCTACATGTGGCCCATACCCACAAGACAAGGAGGAAACTGAAAAAATCACAGAGAAAACTGAAAAAAAAATTATAGGACTGGGGGATAAAGAAGCAAGAGGCTCACCTAGCGTTCAGTTGGTCATAATGTGCTTCACAAAAGCTGTAGTGAATAGAAAGAAAAGACCACTGAGCATCTATTTCCTTCACATTAGGAACATGATGACATCAGTTCAGCACTGTTATAATTCATTTCTATTCCCCTCTCTTTTATTTATATATATGTGTGCATATATATATATATATATATATATATATATATATATAATAAATGCAATTTAGCATTGCAAATAAGCTGCCAGATGGCATGGTGATAAGTGCTGGACAGAGCTTTAAGGTGGTATATATGGTATGTTCTAATGGTCTGTTTAGCCCACTATTGGAGCCGCTAGACCCTGGTTCTTTAGCAAAATGTACAAGGAACCTCAGTGTAGACAACAGACTTGATATGGATCATGGCTCCCAAATTTTTGGGATGGCCAGAGCTTTGTAGCTCAGGCCCATCTTTGAGCCAAGCGTTTGTAGGCTTATTGAAACTAAGTCTCTAGACCTTGTGAAATTAATCCAACTCTAATCAGCTCATACCTTCATAGTTGATACAACCATTAGCATCTTCCTGGCCAGCCATGAGCTTATCAACTTCCTCTTCAGTCAACCTCTCACCTGGACAAAAAAAAAAAAAAAAAAAAGCCTGCTCAGTGTTCAGGAGTCTCCAAAATGTCACCTGGGTAGTGGTCACTATCCAAAAACTACTTATACAATAACACCTGCATACTCCTCTTAGCTTCTGTCTATCTGTCTGTCTTCAAGATCTAGCTGCAATGGATTCCTCATGAGAACAGAGGGAAAGAACGAGTTAACCCAAGTTGGGTTTGCAATGTTGAGTGTTAAAAATCCATGTTAGAATTTGCAAAGAAAGGAAATTTAATCCCAAAGCCAATGACTGTGAATGAATATGAAATCCTCACATTTAGCACATTCCCTTGTCCCCAGTCACACTGCTTTGCCCCTGCCTGCCATGCTCTTCCCCTTATTCCTTTCCTGTCTCATCCACTTCTCTCCCTGTCTTTTCCTACAGTTTGGCACATCCCATTTGAAACTGAAAACTGAAGCTGTGTCTGCTTTGCAATCTGATTTCTTCATGATGGCCAAATCACCGCTGAAGTGGACTAATCTGGATTTAAAAACTGGAGTAAATGAGAGAAGAGTCGGGCCCACAGACTAGTCACATGGAGACGGCAGCAGCTTCGTCTGTCTGGGCCCCTGTTTCTCCTCCAACCCTATGTCTGTCTAGCCTATTTAGACTGTATGCTCTTCGGGGCACAAACTGTCTCTTATTGTGTGAATGGGACCCCGATTTTTAGTGGGCCTTTGGAAACAATACCATAGTAGCTGTCCTACCTTGAATTGGCCCATGATAAATAATATACCAGTTTTAGCCTGGTCAGTGTACCTTTTGCAATGAAACTTCAAAGACTGAGACTAACAGTGTGGCTACATGTCTGCCGATCAAACATCAAAGGTGTACAGAATGGACCAAATCTGCTGTTGATATAAACTGGTGGTGCTCTATGAGGAAGCTACACAAATTTTCACAGGCTGAAGATTTGGCCCTGATCAAAAGACCTTGAAAATTAATCTGAGTGACTTTCATGGAGTTTGGTTAAAAGTTTTATTCAGCACCCTACGTGACTGCCAGGAAAGTAAGTTGTAGTTAAAGTATGCATGGATGTGAAGTCACATTCAGTAGGTTTTCTATTAACAGCTTAATGGTGAATTGAAAAGCTCTACCCACACATACACCAAAATATAAAGCTAAATAGATGCAAAAAGGCCCTTCAGATCTGCTACTCAGAAACAAGATATGTGGGCAGATTCCAAAACATCAGTGTCAATGTGTTTTCAGCTGGGAAATGAAATTGTCAGATAGTGGTAGCAAAACAGTAGATGGCGTTTACAATAAAACATATTGGACTAGTTTCACTGCTATGTTAATCTAGCTCTATGCCATTGATTTTGGGCATTGTGGGCCAGCTGGTGGAAATCTATAAAGCCAGGTTTACCTCAGCTAGGATTCTAGACTATTATTTAGAAGCCTGAATAAAAATGTAATGGTGGTTTTGCTAACTCAATCATTTTCTTTTGGATTGAAATGTTCCCCGCTGGAGCTTGAAAGCCAGACATTAGTGCTCTGCTGAGGCAGAAGAACAAGAAAGGGGAAATATCTAACAAAAGAAATGAAAGCTTCTAGTTTCTTTCTCCAAGATGGTTTCAATATATGCAGCTGCACTAACCTCACTGGCACTGGGCCACCTTACACTGTCCCTGAACTCGGTCCCTGGAGAAAGCAAGCACTACCAGTGGTGAAAAGAGAATTAGACATTTAATATTCTATTTTAATCTTCTCATGTGTCGTTAGCAGAGATGGGCCTGAAATGGAACGCTGTCCCCTTCCAACTGCAAGCTATGGGTCATACCCCAGATGAACCCATCCTTGGTGGTTTTATTCCAGGTCAGATCTCATGGCAAAAGGGGCTTATTTTCTGGGTCTCTTTAAAAAGTGGCTAGAGCCACTGAGTAAAAGCTAATCATGAGATGTTCCAAAGGGGTAGACATGCTGGTCTAGTCAATAAAACAAACAAGGAGTCTTGTGGCACCTACCACAGTGTGACACAACCTTCTCTCTACCTCTGTATGCTGTTCCACCCTGTTTGAATCTAAACAACTGCTCTGATTTGTTGAAACAGTCTGATCTGATCCTATGACTTACACTTCCCTGCATTTATTTTCCCCCCATTCTTTAAGTTCCCCATCTTCAAGCACCTGAGGAAGTGAGATTTTCTCTCATGGAAGCTCATGTGATAAATAAATTTAGAATAGAATAGAATCAAATCAAATGATTGGAAGGGACCTTGTCAGGTCATCAAGTCCAACCCCCCAGGGCTTGACCCCAGCACTTTCTGCATCTTAAGCAGAGGTGCTAGCCACTACGCTATTTGCAGGGCTATTGCTACTTGTTAAAAGTGCCACAAGACAAGACTCCTTGTTTGTTTTGCTAATCATGAAAGATGTTCTCACCAACCTATGCTACATCAATCCCTAACCTTAATTTAGTGCCAATGTCTCCTTTCAAACTCTCCTCTGACATGATTCCTACGAAACCCAGAGTGCGGACCATGGGCAAGCATGTAGCAAGCTACGACTACTCCTCATTTCCTTCTTTTCCTTCTCCTTTCCCTCCAACTACCCCGAATGGATTAAAAATGCATGTAACTAACAAAGGTGGGCCAATTCTTCACCATATTCATTTTGCTTGTATGCTGTTTTCCCCTCCCCTCCCCTTTGCTGTTTATTTTATTAGATTGTAAACCTTTCCTAAGAGGAATTGTCACAATGTTTGCTCAGTACCTGGATCAACAGGGACCTCATTTTGACTGGAGCCTTTCATGGAATCATAGAAACTGGACAGGACCATGTAAGGTTATCAAGTCCAGTCCCCTGAACTCACGGCAGGACCAAGGACCCTCTTAAACCATCCCTGGCAGGTTCTTCTCTAACCTGGTCATAAACACTTCCAGTGATAGAGACTCCACAACCTGCCTAGGCGACTTATTGCAGTGGTTAATCACCTTGATAGTTAGGAATTTTCTCCTGATGTCCTAATAGTCATTGACTATTACCCTGATATAAATGAAAATAATAACAATGGTTTCCACTACGAACACACAACTCCCAGTGAAGTCACAGGGCAGAATCTGATCCACAGATTTGAAACCTAAGCCATGCTGAATTTTGTCCCAAACCAGATCTGAACACGAGCCCCTCAACTATGATATACTTAGTAACAACAAGGCAGAGAATTAGATATATTGAGTGGACAAATGTGCAGAAAAGCCCACCTCCCATTTAAGTACTAAGATTGGCGGTCCAAATGTGCTGAAACACTCAGCACCTTGGGTAGGGTGCATGTGAAGTGTTGAGCTGAGCTGGTCAGGAAAAAAAAAAGCCATTTTTTAACAACAACAAAAAAATATTTTCCTTAAAATTCAGACACCCAAATCTTCCAGCCAAACACTAGAAAAAAACTTTGATTTAGAAGTTTTGCTGTTGAAGTGCCTCATGGGAATTGTAGTTCAGTGGTCGCATGCTTCCATTCTTCACTTTAGGCAGGGCACACTGATCAGACTATATCTCCCATAAGAGACTTATGCAGTATGGAGAGAGTGCATCATGGGAGTCCCTGACCATGGTTCATCATGAGACTGGTGCTTCAAATTGGATAAATGACTCATTAGGAAAGAGCTATCCATAGAGAGGTCTGAGTTTCACAGTTTACAAAGGACCTGTCTTCCAGAATTGGACAATTCCTTTGCCGTATAAATTAATAGTCATCAGAGGGAACCGAATGATAGAACCGGAGAGAGAGAACTCAGAGGGAAAGAAAACCAGTGAGCATTGGAGTTGAAAGAGAATCTCCCTTACCGGGAATCATTTTAGGATTTCTTTGCTGATGTGACACTAATGAGCGACATAATGATCACAGGGGTTTGAGTGGACCTGTCTGTCAGTTCAGCATAGAGCAGCAGTGCATTTTTACACCAGCCAGTATGTTAGTAGTGTGAAGAAGACCTCCATGTTGAAATAATAAGAAAAGAGCTTCTTACCCAGAGTAGCCAAAACATGGCGGAGTTCAGCACCCATGACAGTTCCATTCCCCTCCTTGTCAAACACCCGCAGGCCCTCCACAAAGTCCTCATAGGTACCAGTGTCTTTGGTCTTAGAGATGTGCTGGAGCATGGGCAGGAAGGTCTCAAAGTCGATCATTTTTTGTTGCATTTCTGTAAGGGCACAGATTTGAAAGAAGATGCAACTGATCCAGTGGGAACTGAGGGCTGAGGACTGCTCAAAAGGGGCACAGCATCGTCCAAGACATCTGTGTGTGTGTGAGGGATTTTGGCAAACTCTGAGCTCAACAGAAGGCAGGCACATGTGACCATGGTAAGTCCAGAGATAAAGATATAAGGAGACTACTAGGTAGGTAGATATTTTCAGTGCTGTTGTAGCCATTTGGGTCCCAGGACATTAGAAAGATGAGGTGGAAGAGGTGATATCTTTTGTTTTTCACAGAAATTGGTCCAGTAAAAGATATTACCTCATCCACCTTGTCTCTCAGATGGATGGATAGGATTATGAGGAGGGATAGATGGGTATGTATGGGGATAGAAAGGGTCGATGGATGTCAATGAGGATGAGTGGATGGCTAGATTTAATGAATAGACAAATGGATGAGAATGGGAATGGATGTGTGGATGGGTGAACATGTATGCTGATGGATATATAGATGAATAAGCATGCATGATGGATGGATGAACATGTATGGGGATTGATAAATAACTATGTATGGGGATGGGCAGGTAGCATCTGCAACCATTTAAAATATGTATACATCTAGGAGGGGAACAATTGTTTAGAGTTAATCAATGTTTATTAATTAAGATTAAGTAGATAAAACTGAACAAATGAAAATTTACTATCTGGAAAACAGCCCTGGCAATGGAATCAATGTTTCTGGCAGTTGTCTTCCAAGGGCAGCAGGGCAATAATGGAAGCTTATTAGCATGCATACTTTTAAAAGTAGACTGACAAAAGCTCTGGGGAGCAGGCGAGACAGGGGTCGGTTATGTAATGAGCCTTTTCCATCTCTAATTCGTATGACTCTGTGCCTCCCACACTGAGAGGAACAAGGTCTGTGTACAGCACAGCTCTGATTCAGATAGCCCTGAAGTCCACTCATGTGTCTTCAGCAACACTTGCCAAATCTTGACTTATCAGAGCGATTCAAAAAGGGCCTGATTCTCCCAACGATGGAAGGCGTCTATTCCAATTAGTGTAAATGCAGATGGCAGACAGGGTGGCCACATTGGCAGGGATAGGTCAGAGGTGATGGTGTAGGAATCTGAGTCCTGCATTGCTCTGAACAGATGCATTGAGTGTAGTGGGCTTTCAGAGGAGATCTTAAAATCCAACAGTAAAGATCCTGTGATATTTTTATTATTAGAGCAGAGAATGCCCTACAATCCTGTCTTAGTATCTGCACACGTGGCCATTAGCATATCTGAGTCCCTGCTAAACATGAATGAATTTTATCTTCAAAATAATCCTATGTAGTAGGGAACTTCACTATCCCCACTACAGAGAGGGCAAATGGGGCAAAGTGAGATTGAAGCACTGGCGGCTGAATGCACAAAAGGAGTGAGGTGCTCAAGTCCATGGTTTAGGTCCCTCAGTCCCATTTTTTGAACCATTGAGCTGCTGAAAGCCTAGTAGGTGTCTAAAGTTTCTTGGTGCTAAAGTGTTTGCAGGAAGATCTCTCACCTCACCTATACATCTGCCTTTGGACAGGCACATGGATGCCTTCTGGTGGAAGTTCAGGTGCTTCTCTCCCATCGGAGTGATTCACAAACCAGGGGAAGATGGGCACTTGGACACCTAACTGCTCTGAGGGACATGAGCCAGTAGACAAGTACTGAGGCTACCTGGAAGTCTCCATAGATAAGCCAGCATCAGAGAGGAGAAGTGGAACAGATCTTCCATCCTGAATTTTAGCCCAATGGTCAGGGTATTCACCTGGGAGAAGGGATCCAAATAAGGTGAATTCTCTCACCATTGGCCAACGGAGTATTCTCAAGGGTTATGTCTACACTATAAAAGCTAAGTCAACTTTATGAAATTGACTTAATAAACTCCACTCGAAGTCGACTTTAAGTAGGCCTTATTAAGTCGACTTAGTGAGTCCACACTAAGGATCCCCTGGCTTAAGTCGACTTTATAAAGTCTACTTACATGGCCACTTTGCACTAAGTTGACTTTATTAAGTCAACTTTAATGTCCACATTGTGTTAAATTGCCTTAATAAAGTCGACTTAAGGAAGCCCTGAAGTTGACTTAACCAACTCCAAATGTGGACAGGACTTCGCTTAAGTCGACTTAAGCTTCCTTAAGTCGACTTAAGCCCGTAGTGTAGACATAGCCAAGTAGGGCTACCTCAATCTCTCCTGTTGAAGACTTTTTGAGACACATGCAGAGAGAGGGGGAGAGACACACATAGAGGAGAATGACTTTATTGTCAACTCTTTAAAGATCATCCAGGATGCGGGAGGCCCAGCATCCTGTTCTCCTGCTCCTTAATTATTTATCCACAGTATAACAGCTTCTCTAGCCCAGGCAGATGGAGACTTGAACTAGGGGCCTCCTGCTCCTAAGGAAGCACTCTCACCCTAAGGCAAAAAATTGTGATGGAAGGCCTGCTCTCCCCCTGGGCTTCTTGCTAAAATGGAATATAGCATCTTATTCCAAAGACGATTTGCAGCTTCAGAATCATGAGCAGAGCTAGGCGCTTCCCTGCAGCTGGGATTTAAGTGTCTTTATGAGTAGGGACATACCCCTCTGGTCTGAACCTCCCAGGGGCTGGGTTAGGTATGAAGCAGAGTGTAAGGTGCCTATCTCTCTCCATCAGTTGTGTCTCAGGCTTTAGGAATCACAGTAATTTTTTCCAGGTGCCTAGAAGCTAACTGTTGTGGCGCTGAGCATTACAAAACCTAATTCCTTTTGAGCAGTCAACCCTACACGACTTGCCCAGGGAGTATGTTGTAGGTCTGAGAACTGAACTCAGAGCCCCCAGATTCCACTCAAAGGCCTTAACCACACAATCAACGCTTTCCATTGTCCCTGACTCACTTGGCGTCATAAAGGAGGCTGTTCCAGAAAGTTTTATTAATCTTAGTCAATCTTCCCACTAAAGGAGGAAATGTGATCTGTTTGTCCTGACAGTTTACTCCTGAAGCACTCGCATTCCAAACAAATAGACAGAGGGTTACCGACCTTCTGGTTTGGGCTTTCCAAGGACTTTGAGGACCTCGGCTTGGGTTGGATTCTGTCCCAAAGCTCTTAAAACATCTCCACACTGCGCGTATGTGATTTTCATCTCAGATTTAGGAGTTCTGTCAAAGAGTGAGAAGGCTTCCTTAAATTCTGGGAAACACAAAGAGATAAAGAGAAAAAGAGAGATTTATAGTGACCTAGTTCAGATAAAGTAATAGCCAACCTGAACCTTCCCCCGAAAGCTTTCACTCAACATGACCCTGAACCTTTTGTTTTGTAATGTGGGGAAAAAAAAGTTGATTAACATTTGTTGTTGTCTGATACATTTGCATTCCTTCTCCACTGCACTTTCTGCTTTCAGCCAGGAAGGGAATTAAACATGGCAACCAGCCTTTCTTGTGGTATTTCCAGCTGAGAGGCAGCGCAGGAAAGTTCATGGGAAAGTCAGACCTTAAGAACGAGGTGGACCTCTGAGTGTGCTCTCCATGGCACAGAACTCTTGCTATCTTCAGGATAGGATCATAGCAGACTAAGGTTGGAAAGGATCTCAGGAGGTCATCTAGTCCAACCCACTGCTCATAGCAGGACCAACCCCAGCTAAACCATCTCAGCCAGGGCTTTGCCTAGCTGGACCCTAAAAACCTCTAAGGATGGATATTTCACCACCCACCTGGGTAACCCATTCCAATGCAAAGGAGATTACAAAGGAGAGAATAGTAGCCCCAGTTTCACTGGTTTGAGTGCAACTGTGTGAGTCATTGAAATCCAAAGGAGAGATGCTCTTTAGGGACTCAGGTGATCTCCTGAGCTAAAGGCCTGGGCTCTGGTTAGAGTTCCCTTTCACTTGGATAAAGAAACCGTGGGAGCTGTAGATGATTATGACATATCATGTCCTGTTACAGAACTCCACAAAAGGCCCAGTTTCAAATCAAGTTTGTACATGCCTTCAAGCTTTCTTGATGCCTATAAAGGGGAGAGGTTAAGCCTCCTAAATGGACAAGTACATTTCCCTGCTACCTTGAATCTTGAGAGAATTTCTTTGTGATGTGATGCACTCCCTACATCCCTGTAATGTGATCTGTGTGTCTTTCTGTTCACCCTTCTAAAGTTATGGTGTGGTTTAATGCAAAATATGTCATGCCAGGTATTTTTGAGTGCTCTTGGCATGCTGTACATTATTGTCATGGTAGCATGTTTCCTGCAACATCATACATGTGTACAGATATGAAACATGTTCCCAAGTGTGTTTCACATGGCTCAGGTGAGGGCAGGCAATCAGAGCTGCAAGAAAACATCCAGAAAAAATGTCCATAACAGTAAACTAGGTAAATGTCTGTAGCTCCTTGGCTGGAGAGGGGAGATCACCTGATCTTTTTGATCAAAGCGAATCACCTGACCACAAGGACAGAGGATGGGTGTTTGAAGAGAGAAAAGGGCACAATTTAAATCGGCTAGGGGCTTTTCTGCCAAGAACTTCATTTAAAGCAATTCACGAAGATGGGTGCCTATCCACATGGTGAGGAGTACCTGGTTGCAAAACCAGCACACCAGACCAGACTGCAGAATGGAAATGTCACACCCTGGGAATCGACCATATTTCAATTCAAATGGCATGCAGTTCTCTGTCCAACCATCACCAAGACCGCCACAAGAAAAGCCATGCTGCAGTGAATCATTCCCAGGGTAGGCTCAGCTGGGAAAGAAAATCAGGACTTGACCCAAAGTTATTTAAATGAATGGAAAGATGAATGCTGACAATGACTGCAGTGTGTGTTGGCTCCAGTCCAGTGTGGAAGAGGAGAGCAACACTGGAACAGGAAGATCAAGAAGGATGTGTACTGAGGATCAGAGGGGTGGATGGTATTTTCAGTTCATTCAGTAGAGGACGCCTCATTTGCCCCATGCATCTATCAGTAGCACCTTCGCAGTATTCATTACTGCATGGTGGACAAAGTTTGACAAGTGCGGAGTGAAGTTTGCATCCTGTTGCAGTTCTCCTACCCACCGCACTTCCCTCAGTTGCTGATGCAATGCCAGGGGGATGTGATGCTTCATGGCCTCATGGGCTGAAAAAGTGTTCCCTCCTGTGAGTCTCACTGTGAGACTGTTACTGGATAATATGGCAGACATGGATTCTCAGCTGTGCCTCGTAGCCGGTGGGTGCATCTGCTATGGGTGAGAGAAGGTTGCAAAGTAGGTGTCTATGGCTCCTTGATTTCAGGAGTGGTCACACCAGCCCTGGACATGCTGCATTTTAGAGCAGCCTCAGGGCTGCTCCAAAATACACCATCTATCTGGCGTCTTCAGAGGCTCTTCAGAATACAGTGGTACTTCAGCCGCACCCTCTCCCCTAACTTCCCCTACATACCCCCTATACCAAGGAACATTGGGCTGAGAGAAGGGGACAGAACACAGGAGTCAGCAAAGGAGCCTCTCTCCTTCCTCCTGGCTGAGATTCTCCATTTCCTATGTTTTTGTGCCCCTGAAACGGTGCAAGAGGCCTGGTTTGCAACTCAGAATCTGGCCGAGCAATAGTTCCCATGCATCCTTGGATAATACCATCTGTGTTCATTGAGATACCATGTGGCTTTTCCCTTACCCTTTGTGGAAAGATCTCTGGCTGGGACACATTTCAGTTCAGTGTCTCACCTGAAGCACAGTGGTGTTGCATGTTCAGCCACACAGGTTAGGCCACAGAAATGGATGCATCAAGGATCATTAGTCATTGTTCTGAAAATGAGCTATTATTCTCAGAAGGGATAGTGGGGCACACAACAGTGAAGTTCTGTCCCAAGGCCACGCAATACATCAATGGTGGAGAAGGGAGAAGAACTTGTAGCTCCAACTTCTCAGGCTCAAGAAGTTCATGAATTCATGAATTCAGCACATCCTGAATCAGAAAAACCCTCCAAACTAAGAAACCCTCCTTCCCTTCTAGCAGTTTGCAGTTTCACGGCCCGGGAGAAGTGTTCACCTGGGCTGCTCACTGGTTTGTCAGCTCTATCTTTCAAGCATTTGAAAAACCTGCTAAAAATCCCATTTGACTTTCAGCCACACAGCTTCAATTATGTCTAAGCAAATCCCACACTGGGTGCCGAGCGAAAGGCGGCCAGATGCAACATGTGGTATTTGCCCTGCGTGCGTCAGTTTCTGGGACTGGGATGGGCAGCTAAGAAATTGAACTTGATGTTTTCCATCCAATGAAATATATTAAAGTAAAATAAATGCCCTGTGTTCCATTATGTAACTGCAAGAGATTAAATCCAAATTTAACTCAGGGAAAATTTTCAAAAGCAGAGAAGGCCCTTTTTTTTTTAATTAAAAAAAAGAGACATATGGTTAGATCGCGTAATTTTATTCTTTCTCGTTGGGGAGCTAGCGTTGTCCTTAATGCAATAAATCTGCTTTGCATGCCTTTATTATGAACGATGTGTGATTTCCAACCCTCTGCCAACACCACAGAGCCATTGGGGAATGCGTCTTAATTTCATCAAGGAGTAAATTAGAGGGCCCCACCCCACAGTGGATTGTGCAGCAAGTCTCTGTGGTAGGCACTGTGAGAGTAGGGCATGCAGAGCTCCGGGTGCAAGTGCTGTGAAACCAAGGAGCTGGACAAAGCTTGAAAGAAAAGAAAGACAGATGGCTGTGCTCATCCCTGTGTGTGTCTGGGAGGGGAGACAGTAGCTATGCCTCCTTCAAAGGAACAAATCATGGTGCAAACCCCCACTTACTGTTGCATCTGTGCAGAAAGTCTCAGGTCCTCTCTGCAGCATTTCGATATTATGTAGTGTCACCAGGCCAACCATAGGGCTGAGTTCCACCCGTGATACCTTCTTTAACTCCACCTCATCCCGCTTTGCAAGTGTTTTACGTGCTGTTACGCAGGGGTTAGATGGTGACTTGCAGTTAGAGTTATCTTTGTGCTTCTGCAGGGTCTGCCCAGATCTTGGGTCCAATAGCAGAGTGGTTAGAAAGTGTTATGCACCCCTTTAGACCTTGTCCAGAAAAGGGGGGACTAGGGAAATGATTTGGGTCTGCCTCTTCTCCTCACAGGCTGACCTGAGGTTCAGGGATGTTGTACACTGATGCTGATATGGACCACTGCTCTTACCAGCAAGTAGCCTGACCTCAGTGTGATAGATGCTGCGCATGAACACAGCCAGCGGACTGTTTGGGAAGAAGAGGAGTTAAGTTCAGTGCCAATGTGGGCACAAAAACAAATGGATATAAACTGGCCATAGAGAAGTTTACTTGAAATTACTTGTGGATTCCTAACCAGCAAAGGAGTGAGATTCTGGAAAAGTCTTCCAATTGGAGTTGTGGGGGCAAAAAAAGAATGAGCTGGCTTCCAAACTGACCTGGATAATTTTATGGTGGCAGTAGTATGATGGGACAGCCTAAAATGACAATGATCTGATCTTTGACTACTAGTGGTAAATATGCCAATGGTCTGAGATGGGATGTTGGATGGGTAGGTTCTGAGCTGGTGCAGAGAATTTTTTTTTGAAGGTGTCTGGCTGATGAATCTTGCCCACATGCTCAGGGATTAGCTGACCACCATATCTGGAGGTCAAGAAGGGATTTTCCCCCCTCTGGCCCTGGGGAATTTTCACTTTCTCCTGTAATGTGAGGCAAGAGTCACTTGCTGGTGGTTTAGCTGTACCTTGAAGACTTTAAATCATGATTTGGGGATTTCAATCACTCAGCTGTAGGTTAGGTGTCTATTCCAGGAGTGGTTGGCAGGTTCTGTGGCCTGCTTTATGAAAGAGGTCAGACTAAATGATCATATTGGTCCCCTCTGGCATTAAAATCTCTGAATTTGGACTCAACCAGGATTAGCCATGAAAGTACAGAAGAGAAAAAGAGAGGGACATGCTAGCCATTGTCCACCACAGAGATTTAGTCTACACTACCAACTGATGCAAGCACAGCCAAGCGAGCAAGGAGGGTGAAAAAACTAAACAAAACAAAACACACGCAGCCCAGCCAAAGTAGCTATGCTGAGAAAATCACTGGTGTAGATGCAACGACACCCTACCTATAGTATGGGGGACACTATCCTGGGAAGCAGTGACTCTGAAAATGATTTGGAGGCCATGGTAGATAATCGGCAGAACATGAGCTCCCAGAGTGACTGAGGTTATGTCTACACTGAATTTAGATACCCATGGCTGGCCTGAATCAGGTGAAAAGTCTCAGGCTCAGAGGTTATTTAATCGCAGTATAGATGTTTGGTTTGGGCAACAGCCCAAACTCTGGGACCCTCCAAGCTCACAGGGCCCTAGGGCCCAGGCTCCAGCCTGAACCCTAATATCTACATCTTTAACAGTACCCTCGCTTGAGATTTGCAGGACTGAGTCAACTGACTCTCACAAGCTGTGGGTGGCTAAATGCAACACAGACATACCCACTGTGTCCAAAGGCCTAATGCAATCCCAGGAGGCATAAACAGAAGAATTTTAAGTAGGAATTGAGAGGTTATTTTATCTCTGTGCAACCCCAGCTGGAGTCTGGTGTCCAGTTCTGGTGCCCACAATTCAAGAAGAATATTGACTAATTGGGGAGGGTCAAAGAAGAGCCAGGAGAACTATTAAAGGATGAAACACATGGACTCAAGGAGCTCAATTTACCTCAGCAAAATGGAGGCTAAAAGGTGACTGGATTATGCTCTACAAGTATCTAAATGGGGAATAAATATTCAGTCAAGCAAAGAAAGGTCTAACACAACCCAATGACTGGAAAGGAAGCTAGACAAATTCAAACTGGACATAAGACATACCTTTTTAGTGGTAAGAGGAATTAACCATCAGAACAACTTACCAAGAGTCATGGTGGATTTGCCATCACTATTTTTAAATCCCAGTTGGATGGCTTCCTAAAACATCTAATCTAAGAATTAATTTGGGGATATTCTCTGTCCTGTGTTGTACAGGAGATCAGACTGTGATGATCACAACCTTATTTGACTTAAAGAAATACTTTTTCTTCCTAGAGAAAGTCACAGTTATGATGTGCCTTACCCACAGATTGGTGTATGTTCTCACCTTTAATGTCTGCACCCCTTCTTGAACAGAGTGCTTGCCCTGATCAGAACATTTATCTGTTATTATGCAATTAGCCCACCTGGCCTGCTGGTGTTATAGGGTAGGAATCGGGCTAGAAAGCCAGGGTGATCTGACAGCATGTTCAGAGATGAAGACACTGGCTGGGAATTTGAGACACTGAGGTTCAATTCTCTGCTCTCTCCAGTCATTTGGCCCCCATTCCTGTTGTGTGTTTTGTCTATTTATCTCATAAGGGGCAAAGGTTGTCTTTGCATGTGTTCATAGAGTAACTAGTGCAATAAGGCCCTGATCTCAGGTGACACTCCTAAGTGCTACCAGACTCCAAATACCAAAATGCAAATAGCCAAACAATGCTGTTAATTAAGCATCCTCTGTTAAGTGAATTATAAGCTTCAAAGCCAGCGTTCATTCCTCCCACCCCACCACCCAGGTAGAGATGGAAATTCTCCTCACCTTCAATCTGATCTGGTGTGAATTCAAGCTGAAAGAGAGCAACAAAAACAAAACAAATAAAAAACACAGATTAGCTCCTCTGCTGGTACATCTCAGGGATTGTAATCTCTGATGGATAGTGGCAGCCCCTGTTGGAGACAGGTTACTTGGCTAGTTGAGCCCCTAGTTTGATGCACTCTTCAGGGCAGAGAAAGCCAGTATGAAATATGTTGAGAAAAATCTGGCTGTCAACCCAGCACCTCTCTCTGCTCCATTTTCAATCAAAGATTTCTTTCTTAATTGAAAACATGGCTCATTTTCACTCTAATCATCAACATTTGAAAATCTGGCCATTTATTTAGGTAACTCAATCAGAGCTGTAAATCCACCCCACAGTGCTCCAAGCTAGGGACTGAGGACATGATTTCACTAGTCACCAGTCTTTGTCTCACCTTCCTCATCTGTAAAATGGGGATAATAAGCCCGCTTTCTTTTGTAAAGCACTCTGAGATCTACTGATGAAAAGTGGTAGAAAGATCTAGGGATTATTATCAAGGTAACTTTTCTTTCCCTGGGCCAATAATTTATACCCACTACTACTTGCAGGTGAAGCAAGGTGATTTTTTAAGCATTACACTGTTGTTTGTAAAGTGTTCAGTATTTGCCTTGCCAGTCATTGTGGTTTACACTTCTTTGTGGGCCAGAACAGTTACAGATGGTATGTTTGTACAAAAGTTCATACAATTAATTCCATGGGGTCATGGCCTCGTGTACACTGCATGTGTCAGGTCACGCTGCGTAGAGGACACAGTCATTATTGCTTAGGCCCTGGCACGTCTTTCTGCAGAAATTAAGAACTGATCATACCACCAGTTTAAAGTTCAACCTTTCTAAGTCTTCTGAAACCTACCAATTTAGGCAGATTTCTTTTAAATTTGCTGAGTCCCCAGGGAATGCAGGATAGAGTTAGTGACTCAAATGTGGAGCCTTTGGAGATATAAGTGCTGAAAATAAAAACCTTTTAAAAAATATAAAAAGTTTGTTACTTGTTCTTCCCCTCCTACCTTTCCACCTCTCCGTCCAAGCTAAAACTACTGCTGTGAGTTGTTTTACCGAAGATAGTTCACAGCTCCCACTACATCTTCAGGGAATGCAAACTGAGAGTAGTATGTAAGAAAAGGTAAAGTTTTTACACTCTGCATGCACCAAGACAGAGAAATGGCTGGAGTGTTTCCATTCCCACCTTTCATATATTTTAAATTCAACTTGTATAAGCATCCTAAAATCTCAGTGCTTACTCGGACTGCATGGAGAAAAAGGGAGGGTTTTTTTGTTGCCAGGAGGTAGGGACAGGTTAGGACTTTATCTTGGAATAAATCTGGAAGGACTCTGCCACACCAGGAACCTCTCCCTTCCAGGCTGCGCTCTCTGCCTCCTCTCCTCCTTCAGTGTTTTCTGAAGCTAGATGAAGGAGGCTGTCTGCCAGAAGACAACCATCAAGGTCTGTGTTGTGATGATGCGGTGACATTTGATAGATAGATCCTCTTTGGTGTTAAGAATAATTATTTTTGTCTGTGCAGTGACACCCTTCCAACCAACCCACTGATACCTGAAGGCTCCTTTCTACCTGTTCAACCTAATCCAAATCTGATGCTCTGAATTCCCTATCCTTTTATCAGCTGACCCACTACCACCTCCTCCAACAAGCTGCCAGCCTCTTTCCCAGGCATTGAATCCTCCCTTTTTTCTCTGATGCATGTTTTGGATGGCAAACCAGGACCGCACCCCCATGAGTCCCAGGGGTTCCTGGACTTGCTAAATGGTTACGGTTGAGTTGGACTAAGATATCATGGAGCTGTTTCACTGGCTTAGCCCAGTAGATGGTGTGATGTTTGGGCTAATCATCACAAGCCACATCCTCTGTTGTCATTGAGGAGCATTGATACTGCACAGAGATGCCTGCACAGCTTAGACGACTCACAGTGACCCATGGAGAGAGACGCACGCCAGGCACAGACAGATTTAGGAATAAAACCCTCATCTCCTAGCCCTGCACTGTAAGCTTGGCCATTTCTTCCTCTCTTTGGGCATAAGCAGTTATGGGGCTATCTGATTGCATTAATTGTGTTTCCTCATATTCTCTGTCAACAGAACGTGGTAGGTGATGCCCCACCAGTGTCTGGCTTGTTATTCTGGGGCTGACGCTAGATCCTCAGACATTTTTGGGAGTTAGGAGCTTAAATACCTTTGAGCTACTGGACATGATTTCCTAAGTGTTTTGCGGGCACTTACTCAGAGATGCTGCATGGAGAAAAAGGGAGGGGTTTTTTGTTGCCAGGAGGTAGGGACAGGTTAGGACGTTATCTTGGAATAAATCTGGAAGGACTCTGCCACACCAGGAACCTCTCCCTTCCAGGCTGCGCTCTCTGCCTCCTCTCCTCCTTCAGTGTTTTCTGAAGCTAGATGGAGGAGGCTGTCTGCCAGGGAAACGTGGCTTGGTTGGGGTGGGACAAGCACTGGCAGGGAGTTCAATGTCACTCCATAGACTGAGCAGGGCTTCCAGCTGAGAAGGAAGCATGATGGTCCCTAATTCCTTTGCGAGAAGCTGTGGGAGGTGCCATCTCCCAGGGGTTGTAGCGAGAGGGAAAAGCAGTGCTGCTGCAAGATCTCAGGACTGAGCCATTGACTGGCCTTGCTGAGAGATGGGCCCACAGCAGATCTGCTCAGGTGCAGGGTTTTGGGGCAGACCCATCTCTGGCGTGGCTGCCTGGCAAAGAACAATTCTTCCCTCTGGAAAATTTTCACACAGCAACCGGCGTTTTGGCTTCCACATGGGAATGAATCCAGCCCTGCTGAAAGAGTTCATGACACCCCAGCCAGAGGTCCACCCTGATATAGCCACTAGCTCAGGGATTAGCATGCTCTTTCTGATTCAGGGCAGGAACCCAAACCCTGGCTCCCCGTGGCTCAGCTGAAGGTCTTAACTGCTAGGCTATTGACTTTAACGGGGCAAGTCTGCTGCATCCTTCACGTGGGGAACCTACCACTGACTGGCATTGATGCATTTTGACAAACTGACATTCTCTATGGGAAGTTCCCCTAATCTCTAACCAGCCGCTGCTAGAACAGAAGGCCACACGCTCTTCATGTGATAGGGTTAAGCTTAGCGGTCCATGGGGAACATGAGTCGCCAGTGGTCAATAACGGCTTCTCCAGGATGGCCAACCAAAGAGGGACATGGAGGACTTGGCTCATGTTTTGTTCTCTCCTTCATCATGGGTGCTATGCTCCCTAAGATCCGCCCTGATTGACAAGCAACAACTCAGTTTGACAGGAGCCTGCCATTCCCAGCCTCCTCTTTGCTAACATACTGTTCCAAAAAAGACTTTTGGGGGCTTGGAGGGCAGGTCTCGTTCTTTTAAACACTAAAGCAAGTTGTCTGGGAGGCTTTAGTCTGTAAGGTGATAGCCCCTTTCTTTTATTGAGAACATGTCCCCTTCTTTTCCATAGCAAGGGGAATTCTGGGGCATCAGGGGGAGAATTAGAGCTGCTTTGGAGAACTGAGACAGTTTCTGGCAACATCCGACACCAGAAATGTAAAACGTTTTAGATTGACTGTTCCCCTTTAGCAACATGATCTTGGATTCTCTGACCGCTTATTGACGGCTGGCTTACCTCCTTTCCCCCAACAGGCCCCTCCACATGCCTTGCAGCAGATGTTTGTTCATATGTTCTTTACCAAAGAAGTGCTATGAAAAATTAAAACCACCCTTGGACAAATCGCAGAGGAAGGGCTGCTTAAAGGAGAAATCCATAAAGAACTCGACTGGATACTTGATCTGTTTCAAGGATTGTGCCATAACGGGGACTCCAGCAGTGGATTCTGGCTCATCCAGAATTGCTGTAGAGTCACATAACGAGGTTCATGACTGATACCCTCTCACCCTATAGACGGCCCCTTCAGTAACAGAGATCAGACACCCTGGCAGAGCACCAGTCAGCCTCAAAACCAGCCACATTGTTTTCCCACAGCTCCAGTCCTGTAGTTCTTTGCGGCCACAGGGATGGTAAGAGTGGATGGGTCACAGCAAGGAATCAGTGGTAGCTTTCTAGGCCCCCCCTGGGTTAAGGTGAGAATCAGTCCTCTATCACACAGCATTTCTGTCCTGGGATGTCACCGTGACAGCGCTACGAACCTGCAGTAGTAAATGCACTATTCGCAGCAAGGCAACACAAACATCATTGTCACAGTTTCAGGCTGGCTGCCCCTGTGGTCTCTTTCTATGGTCCACTCCCACTAAGGTTGTCAGCCCTCCAAGATTGTCCTGATGACTCCAGGAATTAATGATGAATCTTTATTTAAAGATTATGTCATGTGAGGAAACCTCCTAGAATATGTCCAAGCAAACCCGGCTGTCCTAACTCCAATAGTGTCCAGTCTAGTCTCAGGCACCTACCCATTACCTGTCTCCATGTCCCTCTTTGTTCTGACCAGGCATTCCTGCCACATACTGGGATACTGGGATACCCTGGCAAGCCAGGCTATCTATAAGTCAGCACCTGTTCTTTGCTTTCTCTCTGAAGATGACAGCATTTTTACCAGTGCCCACAATCCTCTTCCAAATCAAAGTACATTTATTCTTACGACAAGAGCATCACAGAAAAACATATAAAACAATACAAGGATGTAAATGCTCACTACAGGTACCAGGAATTGCCTGTCGTTCACATGGGGAGAGCAGTAAGATGATGTCCTTCCAAATCTTCAGCAAGGGTTGGGGCCTCCCTTTGTACAAAAGTCCCTGTCCTCTTGCTGAATGAAAATTATCCCCCTGAGTTAGTTGAAATTCTATCTTCTGTATCCGAAACTCTCTCCTTCTCTCTGGAAAACAAGTAAAAGCAATCTCTTCCCCTACCCTGACAGTCAGGCTTTATAGACAGGCTTGGGGGTTTGCATTAATTCCCTGTAGTGACTCCTGGAACACATAATTAGTCATCACCTGTATTGGTAAAAAGGGCTATGAATATTATACCACAACTGTCTGGTCCATCTCAATACAATAGGTTTTGCTTTCAACACAAATACAATATGGCCCCCAAAGACACTGACTGGGGTTGCACTGTCTGTCACAGTGATGACTTTGTGACACTGTGTTGAAAATATCACAACTCTGTCGTGACAATCGTGACTGGCATGCCATGGTGCGCCATGACAGCTTTAATAATGCATGCAATTATTCACCTGTAAACTTTACATGGTCCAAAATGTGGTGTGGAGAGATGTCTCCGTCTGGTACTTTTGGCAGGTGCCTGCAGGGCATGGGTCCTGCATCTCCAGGCTCGCAGCGCAGAGCAAGGGGCCTGATCTGGCTCCAGGCCACTTCCTGCAAGTGGCTCAAAGCTGGATCTGGCCCCTCCTGCTGCCAGCAAGCAGCAGTGGCTGAGACCGGATTGGGCCCTGGAGCAGCAATGAGGCCACGAGGGTGTGGGGGGCATGTTCCAACCCTAGCTAATAACGCCCCTGGTTTTTGGTTCCTTTATTCCCCATCTGGGACTGAGATAAAACCAGTACCCAGGGGATGGTATAATAGAGAGTCTGCCACTCTGCCCCTGCCGTTGTGAACTCACACTAGGGTGGCCAGATAACAAGTGTGAAAAATTAGGATGGGGGTGGGGAGTAATAGGTGCTCTACAAGAAAAAGCCCTGAACAGCAGGACCATTGCTATAAAATTGGGACATCTGGCCACCCTATCTCATACACACTGTGCATGTGAGGTCAGGCAGCCAGGGTGGCGGGTGATCTCTTCAAAATGCATCCTTCATGAGGCATGCATATGGGGTCACACTGAGGAAAGCGGGGTCACACCATTCCTGAAACTTCCCAGATGTCCAGTATTCCAAGAATGTGTGATTGACCATCCTAGAGGTCTGACTTCGCTTGTCCAGTGCGCATGAGGCCATGTTGGTCCACGGTTTATGCTACAAAATGGCATCCTCCAAGAAGACCAGATGGAATTGTCCCACGGGGCTGATCTGCCTGTGAGCCATCGACTTGGCAACAGCCACCCAGTTGGGCATGCATGCTTGACTTCTGTAGATATCATGGGTCCACTTGCCTGACTTCTCAGTGCTGCAGTGAGGCCCCTCAATATCGTGATGTGTACTCCCAACAGTGTGGCATACACTGGGATGGTGCATCTCAAGATCCAGCTCCTTGGAGGTGCAATTTATGCCTTTGCACTTGTAGATATTAAGATTGCAGCACTGTAAATCATAGCTAGTCAGCTAGAAATGTCCAACTGCCTGCTGTGCTGGGTAACTGCCTGCCTGCCAGAGTAACCACAGGCATTCAAGCTCTTCCAAAGTATCACTGTGATAAAGAATGGGCAATAAAGAGAGAGAGCTCTTTTTTTTCCCCTCAAAGTTGGCAGTGTCAACCTACATGCCTCTCCCAAAATAATCTTCCTGGAATTTAGCTATGGCCTGTAATGGGCCAGACTGATCCCATGATCAAATCATCACATCAGAAGATCTGCCCCTGAGCTCATTTGAACCCATTATTATCATTTATTATTGTCCTACAGAGGTCAATCTTTGCTGCAAGAACACAAACATCGCATTCAGAGCCTTGCTCACACTTTGCACTGTTCCAGACATGCTGCTTGCATCAAGAGATTTGTTAAAAAATAGGAGGCTCAGACTAAGTTTGTGGATAAGTATTGGTGGAAATGTCAACATTTCAATACACTTTTTTCAGCAAAATTGCAAATTAAAAAAAGGTAGGAAGATCAAAAACTTTCCTCCCGGGGCCCCATTTTCCAATCAGTTGTTGTTTGTTACTTGTCACACATCTTTAGGTCAAGCATGGCTCAAGTCGCTGCTTTGCTGTTGAAGCAGACCTGGGTCAGAGCTATACCCCTCAACACAGATGCAAACCTTTCTAAAGCTCAGTGGTGTGTGGATCGTAGTTTTTGGTTCAGCCCCTTACAGTGTCCAGTTTAAAAGCTTGGAGGCAGATAGGCTGTGTCCAGAGTCTGGCAGTATTTATGAAGTATGGACCATGACTATTTGGTTCAGGCTGAGGTTTTGGGGACCCTGCATGGGCTATTTAGTTAGGCTGGCAGCTAGAAGGCACAGAGAATGACACAGTTTGTATGGGTCCAGCAGCCTCAGTAAAGAATGCTGATTGCATTCACATAGCTGACTACCCAAAGGACACATCAGTCAGATGAGTGTATTTTGGTTCAAATTCTTGCTCTAACTTGTCATACAAAATGAAACCCAGGGGGGAAGGAACATTAGTTTGCTATGCTAAGGTCACTCGTAAGGACAGTCTTGTCATTGTAGGGTTCTTTCTAAGCATTCAAGAATCACAGAATCCTAGCAGATGAGGGTTGGAAGGGACCCCAGGAGGTATCTAATCCAATCCCCTGCTCAAAGCGGGACCAACCCCAGAAAAATCATCCCAACCAGGGCATTGTTAAGTCAGTCCTTAAAAACTTCTTATAATGGAGACTCCATCACCTCCCCAGGTAACCTATTCCAGTGCTTCATCACCATCCTCTGGAAAATGTTTTTCTTAATATCCAAACTAGACCTCCCCCACTGCAACTTGAGGGCATTGCTCCTAGTTCTCTCATCTGGCACCACTGAGAACAGCCCAGCTCTGTATGCCCTGAAACACCCTTTCACATAGTTAAAGGCTTCTATCAAATCCCCTCATTCTTGTCTTCTGCAGATTAAACAAGCCTTGTCCCCTCAGCCTTAAGTCACGTGCCCCAAACCGCTAATCATTATTGTTGGCCATCATTGGACTCTGTCTCATTTGTCCCCATCCCTCCCATAGTGGAGGCCCAGAACTGGAGACAATACTCCAATTGCAGCCTCACCAGTGCCACATAGAGAGGAACAATCAGTTCTCTTGATCTGTTTGCAATGCTTCTATTAACACAGCCCAATATGCCATTAGCTTTTGTGGAATAAGGATGTGTTGTTGACTCATATCCAGCTTCTTGTCCACTGTAACCTCCAGATCCTTTTCTGCAGAACTGCTGCCTGGCCACTCGATCCCAGTCTGTAGCAGTGCATGGGATTTTTCTGTTCGAAGTGCAGGACTCTGCACTTGTCCTTGATGAACTGCACCAGATTTCTTTTTGTTAGATTCTCCAATGTATCTAGGTCATTCTGTATCCTGTCACTACCCTCCAGTGAAACTGCCAGTCTTCCCAATTTACTGTCATCTGCAAACTTGCTGAGCATGCAATTCACTCCATCATCCAACTCATTAATGAAGAGGTTGAGCAAAACTGGTCCACAGACCAACCCCTTGGCCACTTTGCTTGATACTGGCTGCCAGGTAGACATCAAGCCATTGATTGCTACCCAATGACCTAAGCAATTTTCTGTTCCCCTTATGGTTCATTCATATAATCCACCCTTTCTAACTCGCTGGCAAGAATATTGTGGGAAACAGCATCAAAAGCTTTGCTAAAGTCAAAGAATATCACATCCACCGCTTTCCCCACATCCACAGAAGCAGTCATCCCATCAGAGAAGGCAATCTAGTTGGTCTTGCATGACTTGCAGATGACACCAAGCTGCGGGGAATAGTAGACACACTGGAGGGCAGGGACAGGATTCAGGGAGACCTTGACAAATTGGAGCAGTGGGCCAATAGAAATCTCATGAGGTTCAACAAGGACAAGTGCAAAGTCCTGCACTTGAGACAGAAAAACCCCATGCACCGCTACAGGCTGGGGAGCGATCAGCTAAGTAGCAGCAGTGTAGAAAAGGACCTGGGGGTCCTGGTGGCTGGGAAGCTGGATATGAGTCAGCAGTGTGCTCTTGCTGCCAAAAAGGCCAGTGGCATACTGGGCTGTATCAGAAGTGTTGCCAGCAGATCAAGGGATGTGATCATTCCCCTCTATTTGGCACTGGTGAGGCCGCATCTGGAATACTGTGTCCAGTTTTGGGCTCCCCACTACAAAAAGGACATGGACAAATTAGAAAGAGTCCAACAGAGGGCAACATAAATGATCAAGGGGCTGGAGCTCAAGACCTATGAAGAACAACTGAAGGAACTAGGCTTATTTAGCCTGCCAAAGAGCAGACTGAAAGGGGGATTTGATAGCAACCTTCAACTACTTGCAAGGATGCTCCAAAGAGGAGGGATCTCGGCTGTTCTCAGTAGTAACAGAGGGAAGAACAAGGAGCAATGGTTTCAAGTTGCAACTGGGGAGGTCAAGGCTGGATATTGGGAAAAAATTTCTTACAGGCAAGTAGTGAAGCATTGGAATGGGTTACCTAGGGAGGTGGTGGAATCTCCGTCTTTGGAGATGTTTAAGGCCCAGCTGGACAAAACCCTGGCTGGGATAATGTAGTGGGAGAGGTCCTTCTTTTTGGCAGGGGGTTGGAGTAGATGACCTCATGAGGTCCCTTCCAACCCTATGATTCTCTGACTTGCCTTTGTTAAATTTATGCTGACTGTTCCTGATTACCTTCCTCTCCTCTAACTGCTTCAAAATGGATTTCTTGAGGACCAACTCCATGATTTTTCTACGAGTAGAGATGAGGCTAACTGGTCTGTAGTTCTCTGGTTCTTCCTTCTTACCTTTTTGGAAGAGGGGCACCATATTTGTATTTTTCCAACCATTCAGGACCTCCTCCAATTGCCATGAGTTTTTGAACTAATGACCAACATCTACTCCCCCAGCATCCTCAGATGCTTTGCATCTGGCCCCACAAACTTATGCCTGTCCAACCTTTCTAAATAATTTTGAATCTGTTCTTTCAGCACTGAGGGCTTCTCATCTCCTCCCCATATTGTGCTACCCAGTACAGTAGTCTGGGAGCTGACCTTGTCTATGAAGACAGAAAAAAATATTGTTGAGTGCTTCCACTTTTTGCACATCATCTGTCACTAGATTGCTTTCCTCATTCAGTAAGGGACCCATACTTCCCCTGACCTACTTCTTACTAACACAGCTGTAGAAACCCTTCTTGTTACCTTTCATACAGCAGCGTCGCTGCCCTGGGGAAGGAGCCAGGGCATGGGTCCAGGGCCTGCTCCCTGGCCACAGCCCACGCCCCCAGCCCCCATTCTGCACTCAGGCCCAACCCAGCCTCGGACGCCTGCTGCTGCCAGCCTGGCCCTGGATTCCCGGCCAAGGATAGGGAAGGGAGCAGCAGCCGCGGCCATGGGTGGCCTGGCGTAAGATGAAGCCGGAAGCAGCCACTGCTGCTGCCACCACAGGCATCCGGACCCTGAATTTCCGGCCAGAGACTGAAAGAGGTAGGGGCTGCATCAGGACTCAGGGCACTGGCGCTGGGATTTGGGGGATGAGCCCTGTGTGCCAGGTGCTGGTGATGCCCCTGGTTTCACATCCCTTGGAGCTGCAACTGTAACTGTGCTTTGACCTTCCTGACTTCACTCCTGCATCTTGTGCAATATTTTTATACTTCTCCCTATTCATGTGTCCAAGCTTCCACTTCTTGTAAGCTTCCTTCTTATGTTTAAGCTCACCAAAGATTTGTCTGTTAAGCCAACCTGGTTGCCTGCCATATTTGCTATTCTTTCTGCACATTGGGATGGTTTGTCCCTCAGTCCTCAGTAAAGTTTCTTTAAAATACAGCCAGCTCTCCTGGCTTTCTTTCCTCCTCATATTAGCCTCTCAAAGGATCTTTTTCTGAGGGAGTCAAAGTCTGTTTTTTTTAAAGTCGAGGGTCCACATTCTGCTGTTCTCCTTCCTACCTTTTGTCAGGATCATGAACTCAAGCATCTTAAGGGTCACTGCTGCCAAGGCTGCCGTCCACTTCTCTTTCCCCTACCAATTATTCTTCCCTAATTTTATTTTATTTTATCTTATTTTATTTTATATGAAAATGTTGCACAGAGGCACTGTTTTGTACTCAGTGGGTTGATACTAGCCACAGCTGCATCTGTGGTATGGTAGGATTGGAAGTGTCTGATTGATGGTGGTATTATTTTGCACTTTCTAGAGAAAGAGAATCAATGATTTTTATTGTCCTTATGCAACTACCCAGATGTGTGCAGTTGCTTGTGCACATCAGAGCTTGCAGGCTGGGCTCGCTGTCTCTGGAGGAGAGCAAGGGCTGAACAGCATTGTTGCATCCAGGCACGGTCCCTCCTGGTGGGGCCACTCCACATCAGGGAGGTGATATGGGGGAAACTCTCTTTTTGCTGCACCTGTCCTAGGCTTAGAGAGAGGACTTCACTCTCCAAGTCCATCATGCCGTCACCTCCCCACTGGCACAGTATTTATGTGCAGTTAACATCCCACCCCAAAGAGAAGCCAGCCCTGAGGAGTGGGAGGAACGAAGGCCCAGACCCTCAAGCAATGAAAATCAGCATCACTCCACTGGCATCAGTGGGCCACATCCTCAGCTGCCATAAACTATCATGGTTCCAGTAAAGCTAACAGGCTAGATCTGTGGAGAGTTAGCTCTCTTATAGTCTAACTCTCAGACATGGACAGATTCTGTGCACTCAGTATTGCTATTCTGATTTACACAGGATGAGGATCTGGCCCCTAATACAGAGAGACATCATACATAAATGATTCTGAATTGTCCTCAGGGTCTATTCTTAGCCAGCCGATAACAGCCAGCTCCCTGTATGTGACCATTTGGGACGTGATTCTAGGAAGCAGCCACCTCATCAAAGAGAACTTGGCTCCAGGATGACCGCATACCCTTAGCATAACTTACTGCGTTCATTTTAAATTTAGTTTCTCAGACGCCCCCCTCTTCGCTCCCCACCCCTTATGATTCAGAGCGAAGGCTGTCCAGAGAAAGCAGGGAACAATGCCTTATAGGATGTCTGCATGCAATGTGAGATGAAATTACAGTCGAGAAGGGATTTTGCTGAGAAACAATTCTGTTGTAGGGTTATGTTTTGCATTGTCCCTTTGGCCATATCATTTCCCTTTCCTTTCCAGGCCTTTAAACTTTCCAGGATACTTTAAAAAAAAATCAATCGGAAATGAATTTGGGGGTTGCTCTGTTTGCCAAACAATGCTGGAGCCATCGAGTTATGGATAGGGCCCAGCCAATTTCACGGACATGAAAAGCAACTCACGGACTGTGAAATTGTCCCATCTCTGTGAAATCTGATCTCTCCCATGCTTCTGGGAGTGATCCAATCATGGGCCCTTATAGCTAGCCTTAGCCAGTCTGGGGCATTTCCAGAAACACAGAGGAGATAAGGCTCCCTCCCTCCTTCAGCACCCAGCTCTGAAAACCACCCCCCACAACAGGTTCGTGACACCCTCCTTCCAGCTGCATGTTGGGTCGGGATGCTGTGGTTACAGCCTTGGGAAATTTCAGATGAAAACATCTTAAATGGTGGAATTGAGCAATTTTCACATCCCAGAGCCATGAAACGGACTAGAATGCAACAGAAATTTGGTAGAGCCCTAGTTATGGATGGTGCTGCAGTGGTGTGAGGGGGCAGAAGGGGGCTATGATATTTGCTTAATGAGGGAAAAGTCTTTGGTGAGAAATCTGACAGAAGCAGTGCTGCCACTGGTTGGACAGCTGGGATTTTGGTGAAGCTGCATGCACCTCCTGGCTCTATCCCAGCCTTGCAGTATGACCCTGCACATGCCTCTTGACTTTTCTCTGCTTCAGATCCCTGCTTCTCGAATGGGAGTAATACCTCTCTAGCTGAGACACTTATCTAACGCCCATTACTCACAACACTCCTCTGAGTGTTCATTTCGCTGCCTAGCATACCTTGATCCCTCCTGTTGTCTTCCTGGACAAAAACTAGTCTAGTCCCCTATGTGTCTCATTTGATTTGTTGGATTTCATGGGTGGGAGGTTGGGTGGAGCTGGTGACCTATAACATATAGATCAGGCATGGCCAAACTGCGGCTCGGGAGCCACATGTGGCTCTTGAATGAAAAAGTGTGGCTTGCGGAAGAACGTCAGCAAATCAATTTGGTAGGTAAAAGTATATGGCTGTATGCCTCAGAGCAGCTCTTGAAGGTTTAATAATCAACTTGTGCGGCTCTGGAGTTCCATAAGTTTGGCCACTCCTGAGATCAGATGAGCCTTTCTGGCCTTAAATTCAATCGTGATGACATAGTCCAAGCCATAGCCATTCCTCTCCATTCAGCACGGGTAAGGCCACATTTAGAGTGTTTTGCCCAGTTTTGGGCCCCCCATTACAAGAAGGATGTGGATGAATTATAGGGAGTCCAGCAGAAGGCAACATAAAATGATTAGGGGGCAGGGCACATGAGTTATGAGGAGAGGCCAAAGAAACTGGGCTTGTTCAGTTTGCAGAAGAGCCAAATGAGGAGGGTTTGGTAGCAGCCTTCATCTATTTGAAAGAGCGTGGAACTAGGCTCTTCTCAATAGTGACTAAGGACAGAGCTAACAGCAGTGGTGTCAAGCTGCAGTGGGGACATCTGGGTTGGATACTTGGAAAAACTTTTCCCTAGGAGGATGGTGAAGCACTGGAATGGACTATGTAGGTAGGTGATGGAACCTCCATCTTTTGAAGGTTTTTTGGGCCTTTCTTGCCAAAGCCCTGGTTGAGATGATTTAGCTGGGGTTGATCCTGCTTTGAGCTGGGAGTTGAACTAGATGACTTCCTGACATCCCCTTCATCCCTAATCTTCTCTGATTTTATCAGCGAAGGCAGTGTCATCTGATGGCTGGGGTTACAGATATCTGGGTTCTGCTGCCGGGTGACTGTAGGCAAGTTACTTTTCCTTCTATAACTCAGTTTCCTCCTCTGTAAAATGAAGATTATGCTACTATGAGCTTTGCATGCAGAGAGGCTCAGTGACTTTCCAGTGTCATACAAAAAGTCTGTGATAAAGTCAGGACTTGAACACACATCTTAACCCAGTGTCTCATCCAGCAGACCACCTTTCCTCTGTATATAAGACCTTCTTTGCCTGCCTTTTCCGCTTAGACTGTAAACTCTTGGAGTCCGTGGTTGTCTCTTACTGAGAGCTCAGTTGTGAAGCTTACTGAACACTGGCACAGGGAAATCAAAAGGCACAAGAAAGGCCTCCCTTTATACCCAGATATATGGACCTGCATCACCACAGCTCGCAGGGAGACAGCTGCCAAGGTCCCTTACGGAGTGGGTGGGACCTCGTACTCAATCCTTTAATGTGGGTACTTGCTATGGGGTAAGTCAGGCCCTGAATTATGACTCTCTGAGTCCCATTTCAGGCTCCCTCCCTTCGTTTTCACTGGTTTAGGGGCGGGAATAAGTATTCCATTTCTACCATTTGACTTTTGAGTCACTTGGGAATAGTTTAACGCTTTGACTCCAGCATCCTGCGTGCACTTAGTTGTGTGTTTAACTTAAATTTAGAGAGAACAGCTATTGCACATTAAACAAATAATGATTAAAAACACATTTACTGAGGTTTATCAACCATGTGAGAAATGCAGATCTTATTACACAGCTGCTCTGCCTCCAGAACATGCTTTTAATAACTCCCCATTCATTGAGCCCCATTGTGGCTGGGTTTTAAAAACAACTGATAGGAGACTACTGAGATCAGGGAGGTTGAGAGGACAGGGAACACAACTGGGACACTGGAGGCCTTGATCAAATGCACAAGTCAGGTATACATTGCTTGTGTGGACTGTAGGCAAGATGGTTAATGTCCAGAGGGGTAGCTGTGTTAGTCTGTGTACAGCACCAGTGTGCATCTGACAAAGTGGGTTGGAGCCCACAAAATCTTATGATCAAAGAAATTTGTTAGTCTTTAAGGTGCCACAGGGCTCTCATTGTTTTTAAGATGCTTCAGTTACTCTGTCCCTCCATTCAGCATCTGCAAAATGTGCGTAGTACTTCCTTATACTTGTAGTTCCTGTGTGGTGCTCAGATGTGACAGGCCTGGGGCTAGCTAAATATGCAGCTACTGAGCAAATTAGCTACTTTAGTGGTGTAAATCCAAGTAGCTCCAATACCCAGGCATGCAAACTGAAGCATGGCACCAAGATTTTGACTGGTATGAGTAATATTTGCAGGCCACTATGCTGGCTACGGTAGTAAAAATAAACTAACATCCTTCAAGGCACTGCCTGGTTCTCTATGTGGCTCAGGAAGATGCTCTACTCTACACCCCACCCCTCAGCTTGTTGATGACTACACCCAACAGGCTGCACTCTCAGCTAGTGTAAACCATGGTAGCTCCATTGAAAGTAAAGGCCATAACCTCAGCTAGCGTAAACCAGAGTGGCTTTGGTGAAATCAGTAGGCTGGATTTCCAGGTGGCATAGCTTCTCTCAAGTTAATCAGTTTCCCATTCGCTTCAATGAGAGCTGGGATAGTCCATGGAGTCACAACAGAGATTTTCACCATATCCTTGCAGGAGCAGATTATTAGAGGTGGGTTATCACTAGATTAATTACACCCCTGTGCTGCTCCAGACACAGCTCTCTATTGCATTACTGCTTACTGAACACACCTGTTATGTACTAGAACCTTTAAAGCCATAGACGTCACCTGGCTAAAACCCTCTTGGAAATGCAATGGTAGCAAGCACAGCATATCCCGACAGAGCTTAGACAATGAATTTAAAGCAAATCTCCCTCCTCCTTCAGAAAAAAAGATTTACAAACATGTGGCATCTATAAAGCTAGTCATCCTTAGAACTGTGCAAAACTTTTGTAGCAAACTGAGATGCCAGGTTACATTCACCTGTCTCATTAAACAGTTAAAATTCAAGTCAGACCTATGAAGATGAGAACCATGTAAGTATCGGGGAGAGAGAAAAGATACTGATAACTATTTAAGTGAATAGCTAGATAGGTAGATGGATTTGCTTTTGTGGTAGTTTGCGCCAAGCTCAGTTTTAAGCAATCCAGGGTCTAGGTTCGAAAAGCCCCAGCCTGAGTTTTGAGTGTACTCACATCTGAGTTTCTTGCCATCCCATAAACTGGACTGAATTAAGATAAATGCTGATAAACATGTGACAGTTGGAGGGCTCCCATCTCGACCCTAATCTCCTGAGTCCCATTCTTCCTCTTGACTTTCTGATCCCTCATTCTGTTATAAACTGATAGAATATTAAAGTTGGAAGAGACTCTAGGAGATGTGTAGTCCAACCCCCTGCTCCAAGCAGGACCAATCCCAACTAAATCATCCCTTTCATGTAGTTGAAGGCTGCTACCTAATCCCCCCTCACTCTTTTCTACAGATTAAAATTCCTTGAGTCTCTCCCCATAAGTCATCTGCTCCAGCCCCCTAATCATTTTCATCGTTCTCCACTGGACTCTCTCAAGTTGTCCGCATCCTTCCTTTAGTGGGGGCAAGGATAGGTCAAAAATTGGACACAATATTCCAAATGTGGCCTCACAAGTTTTGAGTAGAGGGGAATAATTGCTTTCCTTGATCTTCTGGCAATGCTCTTATTAATGCAGCCCTGTCCTTTTTTCTCTGACCTGGCCTCTCTCCTGTCCCCTTTTCCTCATCACTATCTTTCCAAGTTACCCCCTTCAGTGAATACCCATGCACGCTGAGCCTGCTGGTGCATTGGGAGTGGGATCTAGCTAAAGCCCTTCCCTATTTAAACCTGGGTCTCAAACTCATGGTCTGCAGGCCACATGTGGCCCCTGAAGTTATTTCCTGTGGCCCACAATGACACTATTGTTACCAATATTTGCAATATCACTGAATGGAAAATTTTCAATGGTGCAGCCCTCGGGCTAACGTACTAGTCCTCATGCAGCCCTCATGGTGATTTGAGTTTGAGATCCCTGATTTCAACAGAAAGGGCTCAATCCTGCACCCCTTCCTAACACGAGTGACCCCAAAGAGACTGTCAGGTCCAGGCCATCAGGGCTGTACTCAGTGTTTCTTAGAGTCCAAATACCATCCACGACATCAGGCAGTGACCAACCCCTGCAAAATTTATTGCCAGATCCAAGTCAATCTAGGCCAGCTGCTCAGAATGGAGTTTTCCCTGGTTATTTAAAGCCGTCCCACTAATGTCCACTCTGACAGAGGACAGCCTGTACCCCTGGCATACCAGGCGGTGTGATAAATAAAGGTGTGAATAAAAGAGCAAAGTGGCCTTTAGAAGGGTGCCTTCACTGAACTGCCTGCTTCTTTAATTATCTTTGCTGTCTGGATGAGCACCAGAGTAATTTACTAATGAAGTAATCTAGGCACGCTGTCGGCTGCACTGCCTACATAAAACAGACTTGATCTTGGCGGCAAGCTCCTGAAGGCTGAGGGAGAACTGGCTGGCGGTAACTGAAGACAACAGCCGTTCAGAGGAGGAGGCTTGTGAAGGGAAACAGAGATTGTGCTGACAGGTCGGAGCTGGATTCCCCTTCCCTTTGTGTGCGTGCTGTGTGTAACATCACACCTTCCTGCCTTCTGTTACACTAAGGGGACACAACAGCGTAGAAGAAAATGCTTTCCATTTATAGAAGACAAGAGCAGAGGGGAGGCAGACAGGAGCAGACAGCGGCTGCTGGGTCCTGTCAGGTCCAAACCCCACTGAAAGCAAAGCAAAAAACTTCAGATCAAGCTCTTTGTCCACTCCAAAACTTCAGGAATAGGTACTGGGCCTCACAAAGATTGCTACTCAAATTTCTTTTTCCTTATGCTCTCATTAAAAAAAAAAAATCACTTATAGGCAGAGACAAGAAAGGAAAAAAATCAGTCTAACAGGTGACTGCTGAAACTTATAAGTGAACGAGCAGAGCAGGCTATGAGGGAAATTGCTCTGCAGGTATAACTGTTGGACAGCACTGTACGCCAGTGAAAATAATGAGGATGATGACTGGAAATGTATTACCTAGGAGAGAGGGAAGGCTGAAGAGTGAAAAGCAAGTAAGAAAGAAAAGCTGTAACCAACCTCTGGAGATGATAAGGAATTCCACCTCCTTTTTGAGCAAGATCTAGCTAGAACCCCAATGAGATTCATGCCTCATAGAAACATGAGAGATGCTCTGTCCCCAAACCTGGAGAGGTCCTGGATCTACCTTGTGTCCAGCCATAAGAATTATCTCTACCTCATCAAAGATGGTCATGCCAATTCCCACTTGTGCTTCATGGCATATTCGGGATAAATCCCTTCTGAATCAGAATTACTTCGGGTCACTACATCACCCTGGCCATTACCCAGGGCACTATATAGCCTGTGCAAGAGAACTGGGGAGCAGAGTGGGTATCCAACTCATGCACTGTTTCTGTATCCTGTCATAACATCATGGAAAAGGTGACACTAATTTGACCAATTTTCCAGCTTTTACCAGTGAGGAAATACACAGCGATTAGATTGCTTTCTTCTTTCCCTCTTGGCCTGTAAACTCTTTAAACAGAAGTGTAGGAATGAGGTTGATGATCAAGGGCCCGTCACCACAAAGTGTTTAAGCAGGAGCCCAACTGTAAGCGTGGGAGCTGTCCCATTAAGGAAGATGGTTCAAGTGGCAAGTGATTGTGGGTGTACACACCCTCTGGATCTTTGGTGTCTGGGTCTGCAAAATCACTTGAGTCTTGTCCACTGTCTTCACCAGCAGATGTGCTTAGTAGGGGGCAAGTACTGAAGGGCTTTGCTGAACTGGGACTTGATCTGGAAACTGTTTTGTTTCTAGTCACGAAGTGTCAACTTTTGGATACAGAGCAAATTCAGATTAGTAGGCCAAACCATGGAAGCAGCAGTTTGCTGAATAAGACCCCTGCACTTCTTATGAGAAGGCAGTTGGGCAAGTGACTTGGGAAGTAAATTAAACAAAAGGGCATGTGAAGGAGGAGGTATATGGACTTTAAAAGTCAGACAAAGTCCTGATGTAAATAAGTAACTTTGTGGATTATGCCAGTTTCCACCCGCTGAGGTTCTGACCCATTGGCTGGTAATGATTCGAAGCTGTTATGGCCATTGAATGACTGAGGTGAAGCGAGCTGGTGGGTTTCAGGCCATCTCCCACAGGCAGGGCCAGATTTCCAGTTAGGTATAGGAGGCATGCACCTAAGGGCTCTGATTGTCTAGAGTCCCCTAATAAGTGGTGGCTACTGAACGGACCAACGGGGCCTGTGGTCAGAGGCCCCAGCTAATTTAGGGGTGCTACATAAGCAACAGAAGTCTGGCCCCATCCCCCTGATCATCCTCCTCTTTCCTGGGGCCCTGTCTCGCTTCTCTTCCTCTTTCCCCAGAGTCCCCCATCCTGACCAAGCTGGAAGCTGAAGTCTAGGATGAACATATCCTCCTGCCCAGAGCTGGCTGAGCCGGTCATCCCAGGCCTTCTTCCCCCTTGTCCCCACACAGAGCTGGCTGGCCAGACCCTCTCTCCCTTCTTGTCCCCCCCAGCATGGAAAACACAAAGGTCAGCCATAGGTCGGGGGGAGCAATGAAGATACTGTGCTTAGGGTTGCATAAGGTACAAGTCTGGCCCTGCATGTGGGATCATGTCACCAGAACAGCCCTCTCAACTGGCCCTAATGAATCATAGAATCACAGAATCCTAGGGTTGGAAGGGACCTCATAGGTCATCTAGTCCAACCCCCTGCCAGAGGCAGGACCACTCCCACTAAACCATCCCAGTCAGGGTTTTGTCCAGCCGGGCCTTAAACACCTCCAAAGATGGAGACTCCACCACCTCCCTCGGCAGCTCATTCCAGTGCTTCACCACTCGCCTAGTAAAAAAGTTTTTTCTAATATCCAGCCTCGACCTCCCTAACCGCAACTTGAGACCATTGCTCCTCGTTCTGTCCTCTGTTATTACCGAGAACAGTCGAGCTCCATCTTCCTTAGAGCATCCCTTCAAGTAGTTGAAGGTTGCTATCAAATCCCCCCTCAATCTTCTCTTCTGCAGACTAAATAAGCCTAACGCTTTCAGTCTATCCTCATAGGGCTTGTGCTCCAGCCCTTCAATCATTTTGGTTGCCCTCCTCTGAACTCTCTCTAGCATGTCCCTGATGGATCTTGTCTAAGGCGGTGTCAGCTCAGCATCCAAAAGATGACAGTGACTGGGGATTGTGGAGGTGCGGCTGTGTTGGTTTTGTCAATGGATGTAATTCAGTTCTCCTCTCAGCTGTAGGGCAGCCCATGTGGATCAGGAGTGAGGCAGGGTAATGGACAGCATGAAAGAAATCTGCCCTTTTGCTGCCCACACTGCTTTATTAAGACAGGCATCCTGACTAAGCTGTTGGTTGGGCAACTTTCACCAGCGTACAAAGCCCAATAATGCGCCTGCACCAGGACATTAATTTCAACAGGTGACGTTTTCTGCTTTCTTATGCGGTCAGTCCAGCTCCCCACTTTTCCAACAGGCCCCACACACCTGTCACTGGCCAATTAGGATCCTAACTTTAGCAGAATCTCCTGCCTCAATGTATGTAATCTCTCTCCTTCACACACACACACATATTCAGTCTCTCTCCTGGCCATGTGTGAGCACAAATCCACACTCACAGATTGAAATACTCACATATCCCATATTCCTGCACACCCATCCCACCTTTTGCTCACACAAAGGTTTCTCCTGACCCATCTGAATCTGCATTTCCTTGGCCATCCTGCTCTGACACAGCACTATCTCTGCATGAGCTCTCTGGGCCTGTGAACTGAATGCATGTATTGAAAGCCCGTAAGGGACGTACCCTCCCTGTCACCTATAGCCATTTCACTTCCTCAGGGCTCCCAGAGTCCTGGAGTCTTAAAATACTTCCTTTCCTGCAGAAAGGAGAGGGGAGCTTTTTAAACAGAAATTCAAGGTTATAGCAAGGCATGCAACTGGCAGGGGAAGATACCCCTGATGGTGAGATGGGGTTTCAAGGTTCTAGGACTGTGGGCGCCCGGCGAAAATAAACCATGCCTAGCCCATCTCCAAGACTCATAGGCTATGTCTACACATGCATTGTTATTTCGAAATAAGGATTTTGAAATGAGTTATTTCGAAATAA
>ML681964.1:75287266-75297427 GCA_007922195.1 Podocnemis expansa
CGTCATGTAGACCTAATTTCTTTTATTTCGAAATAACGAGTGTTATTTCAAAATACAAGTGCTGTGTAGACGTGCCCATAGGTTGGTGAGTATTTTTATGATGGGCCTCTTGAATGGAGAAATCTGATCGAGTTTCTATGAGGGTGATCATCAGCCTAGCTTTTCCAGCTACCTGGGCAGAACTACTGCACTTGGTTTGGACTAACACTACCTGGACTCTTCCCAGGTACCACTTTCAGGCCAAATCCTGCCTTGGTTTATGTGAAACCCATTTGCTATAGGGTCATAGAAACCTAGATGAGGATTGGAAGGTACCTCGGGAGGTCATCTAGTCCAACCCCCTTCCCAAAGCAGGACCAGCTTCCAATTAAATCATTCCAATCAGTGGATTTGACAAGCCAGGCCTTAAAAACCGCTAAGGACGGAGATGCCACCAGCTCCCTAGGTAACCCTTTCCAGTCCTTCACCATCCTCCTAGTGAAGATCTTCTCCCTAATATCCAGCCTAGACCTCCCCCACTGCATCCTGAAACTGTTGCTCCAGTTCTGTGGGCTGCCACCACTGATCTTTGGGAGCAGAGCATGGGACAAAATTCAGCCCCTATTACACAGGGAGCACTCTACAGGGAAGGAAGGTGGTTTGCCATGGGTGTCTAAAGAACAGTGCTCTGGCTAGAGAATTTATGAAGGAGAATTCGTCCTTCAGGGGAGGGAGGCTCACGTAAAGATTTATCTGAGCTAGGAGGCTGTGCAGTAAATTCACAATGACGCATTGGTCACAGTGAGACAAAATCCAGGGAAGAACATATGTTCTTCATGGGTACAGTCCAACACCTGCTGAAGTAAACGGAAATCTTTCCCTTGATTTCATTAGGCTTTTGGTCTCATCCAGTGTCCTTTACAGGTATTACAATGTCATACTAGATCCTGACCTCCCATCCACCATTACAGCTACAGAGTGACTCCGCTGACTTTAATGGAATTACTCCAGATTTACACTAGTGTAACAGAGATGGGAATATAGGGGCTGATCCTGAACCCATTAAAGTCAATGCCAAAATTCCCATTGAGTTTATGGCTACAAGATCTGACTGTTGGTTCATTATTACATTAGAAGCTAAAGACCATTTATCCCATGCCCTGAGAATTCGGGCAGCAATGAGCCCTCTTCTGCATTTACTAATGTTTCACCAGTGATAATTTTAAATGTGCCAAGCTATGGCTTTCAATTGGTTCCTGTGGATACCGTTCCACAAATCAACAGAGCTCACTGCTGGGAAATTTTTCCAGCATTTTTCAATGAAAAAGGAGCTTTTTTTCTCTTTCATGAAAACTTTTGCATTTGAAAATCCCAGTTTAGGAGAAAGAAAATCATTCCAGTGGCAAAAAGGCATGGCTCATTCATTTTTAAATGAAAGATCTGTGTTTTTTTTTTCCTGAAACTACTGTTAGTAGCATAAGACTATTGAAAAACTGGTGAATTAGGAAAAAAATATTTTTGACCCGCTCTAAAATGTAGTGGTGCACACTTTCTAGCCTAACAACATGGCTCCCAGTGTCTCAGGATCCGAGCGCTTTGCCACCTTTAACATATTAAGCGCCAGAACACACCATGAGGTAGGGCAGATGGTACAGTTGGAGAATTAAGGTTCAGAGAAGTGAAATGGCATACTTAGGCTCGGGCAGGAAATCTGTTGCAGAACATAGACTTGGAACATGGACCTTCCAGAACATGCAACTTCCAAGTCTTAGACTAGACCAGTGTTTCCCAGCTAGACCCATAACCATCATTATTAGAGTCCTTTTTTGCCTATTTGTCCCATGTCATACCATGATGTTATCTATAGGTCTGTTCCTAGTCTGCCCTTTGCAGCTTGTTGGGTGTGGGACTCTCATACATATACGAATGGCCATACTGAGTCAGACCAGGGGGCTGTCCAGCCCAATATCCAGCTACCAGAAGCAGAAGAATGACTTGGTCATGGCCTCTGGCCCTCTCCCCAGCTCTTTTATTTGCCTACAGAGAGCTTTGACTTTTTAACGAGCAGGAAAGACTTCTGGAAGCCTCATCCTCACCTGATGGTTAACTAGGGTCTCTTCAGAGAAGCTGGGCCAAATCATGCTCTGGTGAAAACCAGCTTGGCTCCATTTTTTGCAGTCAAACTATGCCAAGGGAAGGTCTGGCTTGCTGGACTTGAGTGCATCTCTGGCATTATTCACACCAGCTGTGGAGCTGAGTCCATTATGTCAATGGAGTGAGCCCAGTTTACCCCAGAAGAGGGTCTAGTCTGCTGCACTTTTAGCCTCTTCTCTGTGGAATGACCCATTTTATCCTGGTTGCCTTAAAATCTTTGGCTTGTCCTAAATGCAGACAGTCCTTGGGACAACATCCCAACCAATCGGCTGGATTGTTATCAAAACAATGGGCCGGATCTTCAGAATTGGAAATATTCTGATTAACACCACCTGAGGATCTGGCTCATGCTCCTCCAAGAGCTTGCCTCATGAACTGCCACGGTGAGTTCTCTGTTTCCCAGGGAAAAAGCAAACCCTTCACCAAAGGCAGACAGATCTGCCTGACCACCTCTGTCTGTCACAAAGCATTTAGCATGCAAATGACATGAGAAAGTGCTTCCTAAAGATGTGGATGGAGCTGAACATCTGGCCTTCTCTATGACTATACAGAAAGTGAAACACACACATACATGCATGCACACGCAGACACACACGCACAGCAAGTATAAGTAGGATGTAAGCAAATACTCAGGCGCTCCAGAGTATCAGTTGTTTCACAGTGATGATCTAAGAAAGATAAACTGGCAACACTCTCGTTGCATTTGGCAATCATTTGGGACAGTGCCCCAGGACAGTGGGATGCTCAGTACGGCTGGATTTTTGCCTGTGTTTCTTGCTGCATACCTAGCATATGTACACATTACTGGCCCCTAAGCCACTCTGTCACGCTACTCTTAGGAACCGTGGGAGGGTTTGACTCACAAGCTTTAAAGGAAACAAATACATTTTATTTGTACCACAAACCCGACTGCCTTAGGTTTCCCTTTGCCACGTGGAAAGGTGGAAGGGGGTGGATTTGCCTTGAGTGGTGCCCACTGGGGTAAAGAAGGTCAAAATCATCCCTTGTCAAATGGAGTTCAGCCTCCAATCTTTTGTTTGGGAAAAAAGCAACCTCAGGAGCTGGATTATGTAGCTTTGCTGGACATCTAAGCCAGGCCAGAGCTGGTGTGAGGCCACTGTCCCTTTGCTACACATTTCCCCCAGCAGGATCTAGCCAAAGGGTAATTCCAGATATGCATGGCCCTCGCTTGATAACCACAGATGGCAACACCACCACTAGAAACAATCCTGACTGCTCTTCTCTGTATGAGGCAGAAAAGATACGTACTTTGATGCTTGCTGGGTCAAACTGGAATTCCTTTGGGGGCTCCGGCTCTGGGGGTGGTGCTGGCTTTGGGGCTGCCTTCGGTTCCTCTTTCTTCGGCTCAGGCTTCTTCGGTTCAGGCTTCTTCGGGGCCATGTTGATTTTTAGATGGTTTTAGAAAGAGGAAAAGAAGAGAGAGGGAGGGAGAGAGAGGAGAGGTGACTGCTCAAGGGTAAAGCAGAGCACAAGTCACTCCCAGTGGAGGTCTTTATCCCTGTCGGTTCCTTAATGTCACACATTGTGTCATTCAACCACCCCATCACATGCCAGGCCCACAATAGGGGCACGGCTATAAAAGGACAAGACATCTACCCTGCTATTTTAGAGCAGTTGGTTATGGTATTGTTATGAATTAGCACTTAAATGGGAAGAGTTTGGGGACGAGGCTGGACCTTCATCAAGTGTTTCTTTGGGAGGAGGGTAGAGCTGGGCCGGGCTGTGGATTGCACTGCAGGTCTCTTCTCTGTGTTTTATGCCCCCTGCACTTTACAGCTCATTTGTTGCTAAATGATGAGCTCTTCACTGATGGAGCCCAGGGCAAAGTAGAGTGTTTAGTGGACTGTCGGTTTTAGTTCCCACCTGAGAAAAGAAATGTCTCTTTTTCAGACATCAGTTCTCTGACGCCAAAGACAGGCTGAGGCAGAAGCGGTCTGTGCACACTGCAGAGAGACACCTGTGGATGGCCCATGCCAATTGACTCGGGCTCAGGATGTGTGTGGACAGAGCCTACAAACCTTTGTGGTAGACATCTTCACTGATGCAATTCATACAGGCTGCACCCAAGGGATATTTCAGAAAAGCTGGGCATGTAAGGGGTGGGGTGGCTGGCAGAAGGCAGTATGTGCACATATATTCACACTCGGGTGTGACACTAAAAGTCTCTGTAAAAAGAAGGGTTTGACCACAGTGGTTGAGATTTCTAAAACTGCCTTGGGCTGAGAGATGTGTTCCCATTAAAATCATTCGGAACTGAGTGACCAGTTTCCCAGGGAAGCTTTGATAATGTCAGCCTTTGTTCTGATCAAAAACAACTTACCACCATCAACGCAGGGATGAAGACAGCCTGACTTTCTTGGAAAAATCATACATTTTCAAGCATCTCTAGAAATGGTGCCACTGTCCCAGTTTGAAATCTATAATGTAGTGGGAGCAACCCCATTATACTGGATGAACATCAGTTCCAGAAATATTCTCTCTCTCTGTCATTCTAGGTTAGTGAGAGATCCAGGGCTCCTATCAAGCAAGCCCCTATAGGACCTATATTGATTCAGCTTTGACAGCTTTGCTATCTTATGCTCCCTGTCCATCTGTCTGTCTCCATCTGTTGTCCCACTTCTACTTAGATGACAAGCTGTTTGGGGAAGAAACCATCTTTTTGTCCTGTGTGTGAAGAGTCCCTAACCCGTGGGACCCAGTGCATGACTAAGCATTGGGGGTGCTACGGTAGGATAAATGATCAGTTCTAACAATGTATTCATTTGTGTGACTTTAAAAATCATGTTTTTCCTCTATTCACCAGCCATCCAGACTCTCTCTCCTGTTTGCAAAGGAGGATGTGAAAATAGACACCTGAATTGCTTTTCCAGCCTGCTGCTAATTTCCATTCCCTGTTCCACTGACTGGTCCCTGATCGCCACAGATCGCCAGTGAGTTGCGGGGTTATGAGACAGGGGTAAATAGTTTTAGCTTATCTGATTGGCTGCTATTCAGGACACCTCTCCATTCCTCCCCATACTTCTTGCCCTTTGCAATGAAGGTAAAAAGAAAATTAAAGTTGCTATATGGCATTTCTGATGAGGCCGAATGGCATGCAAGGAAGAGGCAACTCTGAAATGATACGTACCCAACAGGCCCTGCCAAACGGAAGGTTGGCTGTTTTTCAGCGATTGTAGAATAAATGCCAACAAGACCTGCATGCCTTTCTGGCATCTCACATTTCTTTCTGCTCTATTTGGGCCTGGCAGAGCTCCCCTCTGCAGTTGCCTCTGTTCGGACCCAGGTGAAATGTGAAGTGCAAGACGCATTGTGAACCCAGCTTAAATGACACGTTCAGATGCCTCCATGTGACAGAGGAAGCTCAGAAACTAGGTTGGTGCAGTAAAGGTTACACAGGTCACCCAGGAGACCATTGACTTGAAGCTTTCCAGGCTTCTTTATTTCTCCAGTTTGCAGAGGGGTGCTACTGAAGAGTGACATGGCCTGGACCATGAGAGATAAGAGCAATCAGCAAGGGCGGCACTTTATCGGCTCACGCTAAAACGGCACTGCAGTGCCAGCTTGACAGCCCTATGCCTTCTAGCCACAGAAAAGGGAAGGGAAGAACAAACTCCAAAGCCAGTGTGCCTTAGAGCTGTTGTGCGAGGAGTCCCTACTCATTGATCTCACTTATGAGACGACACCAAGATGGTTCAGCAGTGCCAGCTGTGTGCAGAGACCAGACTCCTAGCAGCAGTACTCAGATCCAGCCACTCATTTCACGCAGGACAGATTCCAGGGATGTCACACCGCATGGGCTTGTGGGGAACACGCCTACTGGGGTACCCAGCACCCTTAGCGTTAAGTTTTTGCATCATCGAAACTGAAAGCAGAACGTTCCCTTCTCACTGCAGGAACCTCATGCTGGTGCATTAGAAACCAGAGGCCATAGTGATGGTGAAGCCCTTAGAAGTGCAGATATAGATGTGTGGACCAACACATAGCTATCACAAGTGTACCCGCTTGGGCAGAGAGCCACTCACGACCTCGTTAGTAGATGAGAGAGGGTGGCTGAGGGATGTATACTAGGTCTTCCTCTCAGAGGCGGCCATAGGCAACTGGGGGCCATAGGCAAAGGCCCATTGTGGGGCACACCTTAGGCCACCACAAAGCCTCTCAAAATGCAGCTCCCGCCCACTGGCCCTGATCCCCCCTCTTTGTAACTCCCTCGCAGTCCCAGCTCCCCATCACAGACCCCCAGCCCACCCTATGCATCCCCCTGCAGCCATGACATCTTATCCCCCATAGCTCTGGCTCCCTGGGGCCAGCCTCATTCACCTGCAGGGGCCCCAAAACCCCCCTGCAGCCCTGGTGTCCCATTTCCCCCTGAAGCCCCAGGGCACCACCAAGCCCCCTCCCACAGGCCCTTCTCTCTGTGGCTGGCTCCCTCCATGGCCCTGGTGCCCTGCCAGGAGCCCCCAAAATGGCCCCAGCGCCCTGCCAGGGGCCCCAACCCCCCCACGGCCAGAGGCGAGGTGCAGGGCGGGAGCACAGACCTGGGCCTCCTGGCTGGCTCACCTGCCCCTGGGGACGGAGCAGCGGGGCAAGAGCTCTGCCTCTGGGACAGTTAAGATCCAGAGGGGAAGCCCTGTTAGTCTAGGTCAGTAAATCAAACAAGGAGCCCTGTGGTACTTAAAGACTAACAAATTTATTTATAAATAAACTTGTTAGTTTTTAAGTGCCACAGGACACCCTAACAGTTAGCCATTTTTTTTCCTAATGTCCAACCTAAACCCCCCTTGTTGTAATTTAATCCCATTGCTTCTTGTCCTATCATTGACAGTTAAGGAGAACAATTTTTCTCTTCCTCTTTGTGACAACCTCTTAGAAGCATCAAAACTGTTATCATGTCCCCCTCTCAGTCACCCCTTTTCTAGATTAAACAAATCCAGCTCTATTTTCCCTCATAATGCAAGTGTTCCAGACCGCTAATCATTTATGTTGCTCTTCTCTGGACTTTCTCCAATTTGTCCACATCTTTCCTGGAATGAGGCACCCAGAGCTGGACACAAGATTCCAAATGAGACTTAACCAGGGTGGAGTAGAGTGGAAGAATTACTTCTCGTGTCTTACTTACAATATTCCTGTTAATGCATCCAAGAATGGTGTTTGCTTTTTTTGCAACAGCATTACACTGTTAACTCATATTTAGCTTGTAGTCCACTATGACACCCAAGTCCCTTTCCACAGTACTCCTTCCTAGGCAGTCAATGCCCATTTTCTATGTGTGCAATGGATTGTTCCTTCCTAAGTGGAGTACTTTGCACTTGTCTTTATTGAATTTCGTCCATAGAATCATAGGGTTAGAAGGGACCTCATGAGGTCATTTAGTCCAAATCCCTGCAAAAACATGGCCACTTTTACTAATTTATCCCAGCCAGGGTTTTGTCTAACTGGATCTTAAATATCTCCAAAGATGGAGGAGATTCCACCACATCCCTAGGTAACCCATTCCAATGCTTCACTGCTCTCCTAGTGAGAAAGCTTTTCCTAATATCCAATCTCAATCTCCCCAGCTGTAATTTGAAACTATTTTTCTTTGTTCTGTCCTCTGTTACTACTGAGAACAGTTTACTCCCTCCTCTCTGGAGCACCCCTTCAGGTAGTTGAAGGTTGCTATCAAATCCCCCCACAGTTTTCTCTTCTGCAGGCTAAATAAGCCTAGTTCCTTCAGTCTCTCCTCATAAGTCATGCGCCCCAGCCACTTAATCACCTTTGTTGCCCTCCGCTGGACTCTTTCTAATTTGACCATATCCTTTTTGTAGTGGCGAGCCCAAACCTGGGCACAGTATTCCAGATGCACTCTCACCAGTGTTGAATAGAGGAGAATAATCACATCCCTCAATCTGCTGGCAATGATCCTACAGATACAGTCCCATATGCCTTTAGCATTTTTGGCTACAAGAGCACCCTGTTGACTCATATCCAGCTTCCCATCCACCATAACCCCAAGGTCCTTTTCTACAGTGCTTCTGCTTAGTGGATTGGTCCCTAGCCTGTAGCAGTGCATGAAGTTTTTGCATCCTAAGTGCAGGACTTTGCACGTGTCCTTGTTGAACTTCACTAGATTTCTTTTGGCCCACTGCTCCAGTTTGTCTAAGTCTCTTTGAATCCTGTTTACCTCAGTCCATTTCAGCAGTTTGTCCAAATCATTTTGAATTGTGATCCTGTCCTCCAAAGTATTTGCAACCCCTCGAAGTCTGGTGTCATCAGCAAACTTTATAAGTGTGCTCTCTGTGCCATCACCTAAATACTTGATGAAAATATTGAACAGAACCAGACCTAGAACCAATCCCTGTGGTACCCCACTCATTACACCCTTTCAGCATGACTGTGAACCATTGATAACTATGCTCTGGGACTGGTTATCCAACAAACTTTGCACCCATCTTATAGTAGCTCCATCCAGGCTGTACTTCCCAGTTGGCAGACATGAACTGTAGAGCTAGGTGTAGAAAACCATGAGTCTTGATTTTCTAATTCACTAATCACTAGATGTCACACCACCACTGTTCTGCTGGCACCCCAATAAAGCACCAGATGCAGTCAGCATTAGCAACAATTTTGCTTCCTATTAATTGTCTTTCAGGTGCAAAATAAGATGTTTTTCTTTTTCAGTCACAATCACAACAGATGTTGAGGACAGCTTCCTGTGCCAGAAAGCTGTTCCAGAGTCAATGGAGCACCTTATACAACATGCTAGGCTCATTGTGATATGCTCTTGTTTATTACATGATGAGATGGTCCACTTTGGTGCTGGGTTGGGATAACCATCAAAGATGGAGGAGTACATTGGAAAATAAGCATTTTCTACTGAAAAATTCACCTTTTAGATGGGGGTAGTGGGGACAAAAAAACAAAAGCAAAATATTTGAGGACCAAACCTGAATATTTCAATTCAGAAAAGCGGCTGTGGGGTCTCATGGGAGTTGTAGTTCAGATGCTGTACGTTCCCATCTCTCTTAGGCCATCTCCTCAGCCAGACTGTATTTCCTGTGCTGCCCCACAGTCTCCCTGCACAGTGAAGTGAAGAGAGTACATAGTGGAATTTCCTGGGTGTGGTGAAAATGGGAGAAGGAGGCCAGCCCATGTAAAAAATGAGGACATGAGGAAATTAACCTACATACAACTCCTAGGAAGCACCACAGAAGATATCTGAATTTAACTTTTTCAATTTTCAGACAAAATATTTCTGTTTGCAGGCTTTTTTGTTTCCAAAAAATGAAGTTTTCTGTGGAAAGCAGGTACTTGTGCAAATTTTATTTAGTCAAAATCCCAATATTCCATCAAAAACAGTATTAATGGAAAACTTTACAAGACCTAAAAGGGATGTCACAGGCACATCACAGGCGGCTGTTGTATGGCTTTTCCCAGACAGAAATGTCCTCCTTAAGAATTAAGATGCTAGTCACTTTCAGCATCTTCCCTGGAGAAAAACAGCAGAGAGTTTCTTGTTGTCTTTCATGCAGAAACTGATGTTGTTCATGTTCCTTCAATTGCCACCCCTGCAAATGCCATATCAGTCACTGAATGGAATGGGAAAGCTTTAACCCATGTCTGCTAAGCTGGTGATTCAAGCTTTATAGCCTGAAACTGTCAAATATTTCAAGTTTTCAATAACATTTCAAATTTTGTAAATCAAAACAAAAAACTGGAAAAAAAATGCCATTAAACTCTCCTCTCCCCCCTCTTTTTTTTATTTTTTTTGAAACAATTAATTCAGCTGGAGAAATTCTTTTCCTAACCTGAGGTTTTGAAGTTCACAAATCGAAATGTTCAGTTTTCAACACTTCAGATTTGGGAAAAAATGTAGAAAACTTGAATAGAGTTGCCCCCACACTTTTTCTCCCAGCTCTGTTTGGTTAGAGGTATTGAAACATTTGTTTCAATGAAAGGTTAGATAGATAGATAGATAGATAGATAGATAGATAGATAGATAGATAGATAGATAGATAGATAGATAGATAG
>ML681964.1:75297437-75644475 GCA_007922195.1 Podocnemis expansa
TAGATAGATAGATAGATAGATAGATAGATAGATAGATAGATAGATAGGCTTTTTACTTATCACACTTTATGATAAACTTTGAAGTGGAGGTAAGAGAAGGGTTGGAAGACCCAAAACTAGCTGGATGGATGTCATACAAAAAACTAACAAATTCAAGAGTTTCCAGAAGCTGCTTCGAGACAGAATCCTTCCTTTCCATTCCAGTAAAAAGCCTAACCCTTTAATAATGGGATGAAGGCTAATAGAAAAAGAAAGGATGCTTTAATCACTTTATTACTTGGACCAATAATGAGCAGCACAATCATTCTATTCTAGATCTCAGGGCAACCATTGGATGACCTGAACTGGTGTGTGTAGTGGTGACTATGCCAGAACATGTAAATTACCATTTCTGCATGTCTGTATCCACATGAAAACTTCTAAATTTTTGCTGGAGGGAGATGTTATTAATAGAGTTGGCAAATACTATAGTTTCTAGTTTCAAAAAGCTGGTGAACATTTTCATCAAAACAGTGAACACGGATGAAGGCTGAGCAGAGAAATGGGCAAAATTATTTTCATGCAACTGACTGCAGTGAAGCTGGGTTAACTTGCAACTTTTTCCCAGTCCTCCCCTCCACGCTCATCTTTTTTTCCTCTCCCTTTCTCCTGCTTTGGTGACAAGCTTGATCATAGGCTCATATCATATAACACCGTGACTATTTTTTGCAGCCGTTGCCTGTCCCCACTTGTATCGCAATGCAGCTGCCATAAATTAAGAATCTGACCACTGTGGAGACAGCTGCAGTACAGGGTAAAAGTGGATTTCTTTTCTTCTCTCAGGCTCCATTGTTTTCAGCCAGGACAACTGGAAATCAATCCTGGGACCACAAGCTAACAGTTGCTTGCCTCTGGCAACCTGTGATACATGTAAGGGGCTTGGACTATCCGAGGAATATGACCCAGTGCATGTCAGCAATGGAACCAGTGAAGCCAGCATTGCATGTGTTTGGACAGAAAGGTCGGAGCAGGAAAATACACGTTAAAACCTTATCAGAGTTCTTTGGTGCAGAGCACAATTGGCAATTAAACCATATTCCCGCCTGTAGCAATCAGAAAGAGATGTTTAACCTGGCATGTTTAATGCAGGCTTCCACCACTTCAGCTAACTGCTTTATCTGGTGGTATGCTGTGATCCTGCAGTGTACCCACCATGAGAGGGGAAATCACCATGCACCCGTTATTGGCAATAGGGATTTTCCTGAGATCAAAAATAATCTGCCCTTGCAAACCTGCACTTTTAGCATATGCTAAATGTCTCCCTTCAACAGGTCGGTTGCTGGTTGTATGTTCCAGGCAGGGCCGACTCGACTGATAAGCAAATGAGGCCCTGGCTCGGGGCATCATTTACTTAAGGGCAGCTGTGGGGCTGTGCCAGGGGCAGGGTGGGGCACAAAGTTGAAAGCCAGCTTGGGGCACCAAAGTCCCTTGAGCTGGCCCTGGTGCCAGGCTTATTTATTTATCTCCTAGGGTCATGATTCCTGTTTTCACTGCAGTTTGGGTTCCACCGTTGATGACACCTGCTCCAAGGGAAGTGCAAAAAGTCAGTCGATGAACGTGACAGCTGAACTTGGATCCAAACTAAAAAGGCAGCCACTCCAAAGAGTAAAGACACAGCGGGAGTTTGGTCCCTGATGCATTCGCTAATAGTTACTCTTACTGCCCACTTCCATGTACATGGCAGGGCTGTGACACGATGCGGTTGTGTTCCTAGCACCAGTGCCTATGGCTGTGGAGTGGTAATTACATCACATTGTGGATGTGAGCTTAATATCCTATTAATTTCCAAAGGGATAGCCATGTTAGTCTAGTCCGGCAAAAAAACCAAGAAGTCGTGTGGCACTTTAAGACTAACAGATTTATTTTTCGCATAAGCTTTTGTGGAAGAAAACCCCACTTCATCAGATGCTTCAAAGTCGGATTTTCTCCCACAAAAGCTCATGCGAAAAATAAATCTGTTACTCTTAAAGTGCCACATGACTCCTTGTTTTTTTTAATATCCTATTAAACTGAGTTCTCACCAGCACCTGCAAAGGTAAAACCATAGATATACCGTAACATACTGCTGAGGGTCTGCGATGGGATTGCCAATACAGGCCCATCTAGCAGGTCTTGACTTTAAGTCACACAGTAACAGCTTGTACTTTTAGCTCTGCAGTTTCCCACTAGGCCAATTCAGCAGCCATCAGAGCAGCACGAAAATGTCAGCAGCAAGGGAAGGTGTTTCATGCTAGGCACAGGGCTGGATTTTGGTGTTTGCAGGCCCTAAGCACTTTCACTCCGAAATGTGCCAAAAGAGGGGTAAACGCCAATTGAATTACGTCAATTGATATGATGCACTTTAAACTAATCTAATGCTAAACCACGTCATTTTCCTTATTTTTCCTTATTTTTTCTGCTAAATTTTTTTCCCTCCTTCATAAGCCCTAAAATTTTTGTAGGCCCTAGGCACTGTGCCTACAGTGCCTAATAGGAAATCTGGCACTGGCTAGGTGGCTGACTGATGGGACAGCAGCAATAGGATGCCTGAGAAAGAAGAGTTCAATGGTTCCTCTGTCTATGTATTGAGGGGGTGGATTCCCAGGAATACTTGAAAGATGCTGATGTGATGGGAACAGAGCTAGGCTCTGTGGAGTACAGCCCAAGCCATGAGGCCCCTTGGAGTGATGGGGGATCAGCTATGGGCGATCACTGGCTGATGAGTTTTGCAGTCACTTCTGAAATGGGATTGAGGAAGGAGCCCTGACGAGCCCAGCATGGAGGTGTAGGGCGAATGGGAATCCTGTGACTGTAGGGAATAGCCAGGGCCTTAAGGCAACTGGGAAGTAACTGAGGTGCAGGGCCACCCTGACTTGCCCGTGATTTGGGCCCGGTGAACTAGGCTTCAGAGGACCTGGTTCATGATTGGGTTTGGAGCACCTGCAGCTCCTGTTGACATCAATGAGAGCTAAGGATATTCCACATCTCTAAAGTTCAGGGGGTCACGGTCTAGAGATGGAAAAGAGTCCAGCCTGTCCTTTTCCTGGACACTGCATGTTGGTTCCTCTGTGCACTCCCTTAGTCTTCTGCTCCCATTGCTGTGGTCAAGCTCTGGTTTCTCTTTACGCAGCTACAGTGGATAGCAAATGAAGCTGGTGTCCTGGGTTGCTGGGGGTTTCTGGACCCCAGGCACCGAGACTCAATAGCTCCCAGCTTTACCCATCACTTCAGCACTGCACAAGTGGGTATCCCTGGATCACTCACTGAGCTCACAAAGTCCTGCGCAACATGCACCAGGGTTGAGCACAAAGTCTGGGCTGAACTCTCTTCTTTGGTTGTTCTCAAGTCTTGGTCAGGAAATGGGAGGGGTCATCCCCAGTGCACTGCAAACCTTCCCGATAAGCTCAGAGGCATTAAGAGTGGATCGGAGATGCTCCTGCACTAGGTGTGATGATGGTACACCTCACAAACAAGCTATTTAATTCCCCTGTACTGGGAGGTGAGATGGCAGGAAACCCCAGTCATGGGGAACAGCGAGGGGTATGTTCGGTCGCAGAACACGGGTGGTCCTTTGTGAGCAGATGTCAGCAACAGGACTGCACCTCCCAGTGGGGTTTGTCGTGGGTCAGACCCTGACAGGACCTGCACACTAGCAACTCCCAGTAGAGTTTTAGGGGCCCCTTTAAGAACCTGCTCTGTTTCCAGTTACCTTCTCAGCCCAGAATCCTTTAATTCATCAACGGTGCTCAGCAAACACAGAACTCAATGTCCCGGGCTCAAAAGCACAAAGTCTTTCATCGGTTCCAGCTCCACAGAGTCTTCTGGGCTTCCCTATCTCCTGGCCAGGCCCAGCGGTTCCTCCCAGTCACTCCCCTGCTGACCACTTCCCATTGCCTTGTGTCCCTGGCAGCTCCATGGTGGGAGACGTCTTGCAATCCGTGCTGGTGTTGACCCAGGTCTCCAGCCCAAGGCAAGCCACACTCTTCCAGGCCCCAAGAGAGATTGGCACCCATTATGCTAGGAACTGTACAGACATATATAAAGAGACAGTCCCTGCTCTAAAGAATGTACAATCGAGAGATGCAAGGTGGAATTTTCATCTCCGTTTTACAGGTTGGGGACCCGAGGTATAGGGAGACTAAGTGATTTGCCTATAGGGAGCTTTGGGGCACAGCTAGGAATTAAACCTAGCTCTCCAAAGTCCTATCTAGCGCCCTAACTCACAGGACCCTTCCACATTTTATTATCCTACTCAGAGCCTGGCTACAATCCTTCTATAGGCACATGGCAGGAGTGAGGATTAATTTCTGTGGATTCTCCTATTGTGATCATATTCCTGGCAATCAATTTCCTTGGTGTTCACCTGGATGGATATTTTTAACAGGAGTTTGGCCCGCATGCATGGAATCCTCATGCATGATGTCACGCGTGTACAGTAACACTGTCTCCCAAAATACACCCCTTCCTTTTTCATTCAGTGGAATTCTAGCGTCAGGGTGAGATCCAAGGCCACTTGTCAGGGCTGTAACACAATCTGCAGCAGCAGCTCAGAAACAATGCTTGCATGGGCCTGGTGGCAGAGACACCTAAAACCTGGTCTGACTATAGGGATTTCTGGCCTGCCTGTTTCCCCTTTGTGCTCTTGAAAATGTGGGATGCTGTATTAGAGGTCACTTGGGTTGAGAAGAGAAGCCAAGCACACTGGAGGGGAAAAAGAGTTGAGGTCATGCATCCAAATTACGATCCAGATCCAAACTCTGTAGGAGCTTGGATTCAACTTTGGTGCCGATTCTTTCTAGACACATAACCGTGGAATGGGACTAGGGATCTGCAGTACAGAGGTGCTCATCCGAGACTTGGTTGTGGACCACACTCTATCTTTGCTATTCTACCTCACTCTCATTCTTTACTGACAGAAGATTTTGCCAGGAATGGAGACACCATTTCCAATAAGGTAAGAACCAGGCTGAAGAGGGTATTTGATCCTGCCATGAGTGCAGGGGACTGGACTCAATGACCTCTCATGGTCCCTTTCAGGGTCTATGATTCTATGAACCCTCCCCATGAATTCTAATTGAGCCTTCCTTGAGCTGTGAAAACTTTGCCTAACTTTTCTCTTCTGTCTTTGGTTCCAACTGGGAAACACCAAGAGAGATTTCTAGCCTGGTTTTGCAGAGTCGAGAGAGTTGGGCAAGATTTGAATATGCATCTGAAGTTTGAGGTGCAACTGGAATCTCCCGGTGGTTATCTGTTGCTAATATTTGAAGGGACTTTCATAATCATCTCATATGACCTCCTGCTTAACACAGACCAGAGACCTTCACCTAGGCACAGGCCAGAGAATTTCATTTGCTTTCACTGTGTAAGGGCATGTATGCACTACAAAATGTAGTCAACCTAAATTACACTGATGTATGGGCACTTGAGTAATTGAATTGCTTTTGCACGTCTACACTTCTCTCCTGGTGTCGGCAGCACATGTCCTCCCCAGGAAGCTTGAAACAATCTAACTGTCAGTGCTCAGCATGGTGGGATAGCTTCTGAAAGGCAGAAGCAGTCGATGTTGCACAGCGTCCGCACTGAATCTGCATCAACCTAATGACATCAACCTATGCCACACACCTTTGTGGAGGTGGAGCTATTACGCTGCCATAGTGGGGATGTGACATCAGCCAGAGTGACATTTTAGTGTAAAAGCTCACAGAGTTAGGTCAGAGTAAGCTGCCTTATGTTGACCTAACTCTATAGCGTAGACCAGCCTTAGTGTCACCTGGAGTCTCTTCTTTGTGCATGGAGCTGTAGCTCGTTGCAGTCTAGTCACTCACACGGGCAGCCTGCAGATGAGCAGATTGTTCTCCATAGGTAGGTCTACGCTGATGGCGATGTCTAGAGTACAAACACTGCACACCCACTAGAATGGATTTAAATAGAAATGGAGACAGCAAAGTGCAGCTTAGGTGAAGAGTAGGGAGGGCAGAGACTGCTCTATACATCCAAGCTGTAAAGTACATACCCTCCATGGCTCTCTGCCTCTCCAAACAGTGTCTTCCATGTCTACACTGCTATTTTAGCAGAGCAGTGCCCTGCCACCTCCCCACTGCTGGAGACTTTTTCAGTGACACGTAGCTATATGTGTAGTGTCTGTACTCTACATGCTGCCCTATGTGTAGACAAGGCCTATGAAGACCCCTTTCCTTTGAAATATTCCCCCTTCTCTCATCCCATGCAGCCTGAGAATACGTTCAATTTTTGGGAGTCAATTGAGATGAAGTGGGGACCTGATCACTCAATCCAGAAGTCAATTTAATAACCACCAGCACCACCAAAAAAGAGTAATGCTGCATCGATGGGAGGGCATTGCCCATCAGCTCTGTGAAGATGCCGTGCTAAGTAGCAGTTGGGAAGTCAATGGGAGATTTGCAAGCTACTCAATGAACCTTGCGTAGCTACCATTGACTGCCACTGGATTTTGCTTTAAGACCGGGCCTGAATGATTTACCTGGCACATTTGTGTGTGTCTATGCAAGAATTCTAGATTTCATTGGTCTCATGACTGATGATCGGATGAATTGAGACAGTGAGCGGGAAACCGGCTAGTGCTGTGAGCTTTTGGTGCCTCATAACTCCTGTAGCTTTGTGTTTAAATGTAAGTCAAGGCATCCAGAGTTCCCTTTGGTTTGGAGGATCTTTTAGACCAAGCACCATCCCTCTGAAAATCAAGGCATCTTGAGTTGAGCAGCCAAAAACAGAGACACCCAAAATCGCCAGTCACTGTGGAAAATCATGACCAAAATAAATGACAATAAATAAAACAACTGTCTGATCCTGTCAGGAGCCCCCAGCTTGACTAGGAGATGAGGCTGAGAGGAGTTTAGGACCTGACAGGACTGGGCCCAAAGAGGGGATTGTAACATCTGTTGGGGAACAGGCTATCCAAATTCTCCAGTGAGATGGTGTGATGTATCTCCCTCTGTGCTGACCCATGAAGGATATGAATCTGTAACAGCAATAATTCACAGTCTCAGGCAATTCAGCTTTTTACCTCCCAAGCTGACTCAGTCTCCTGTGTGTTGTTGAAGATGGTGGCTATTCCTCATTCCTGATAGTTAAAAAATGAGGGAAAAATCAGTTACGATAACAATCCACATAGATCTTAGTGTGTTTCATGCACAATACATAAGTACAGATCTCCGGAATTATTTCACCAATATACAACTACCTTTGTCATAAAACATGGCAGCTGTTTAAGTGTATGTAACCATTGAGGGAAATGAAATGAAGAGGAATGTGGTATTCTATCGGGGGGAATTTCACACAGACAGAATACAAGTTAACCATGGTGCTGCTGTCGACATACCAGCTCATGCGATAAGTGTCATGTGATCTTCAACAACCAAAGTGGTCAGGTGCTTGGATTTTATGACCCATCCCAATGACAGAGCATAGAAGTGGTATTGTAAGGACAGACTGAGCCCAATTCTTGCTTGTTAACATTAATGGATACCTTGGGGATGAATCTGACCTATCTTTAAAAAAAAAATTTACAAGAACTGCCAGGGCTTCTGGAAGACTGCTCCGAGGTTCTGAAATCAAAGGGTCATTTCCATTTCTTCTTACAAGCTATTGTGTATCATTTGTGGGAAAAATAAATATATTATTATCTTGTGTTCTTTCTTTGTACATTTGAAGAAACTGATTGCCCAATTTCTTTCTAGCATGACAGTCATACAGAACCACAAAGGCTCAAGAGCCTTAAGATGTATGCTGGCAATGAAAGAGACAATTCTCTATTGATGAATAGAATGAAGGGGTACATCTGTCAAACGATTAAAAGAATAATCGCAATTGATAATGAGATTTAAAAAAAAAACTGTCAAAATTAATTGCCATTTTAAATTCACTGTTAAACAATAATAAAATACTGATTTACATTTATTATAAATATTTTTTATTTTTCCACATTTTTAAGTTACAACCCAGAATAACAAGTTCACAGTGCTCAGTTTACATTATTGTTTTTGATGTGAAACATTGCACTGCAAACAAGATAAGCAAAAGAAACAGCATTTTTCAATTCACTTCATGCAAATTCTGTAATGCAATCTCTTTATTGTGCAAGTGCAGCTTGCAAATGCAGATTTTTTTTTCTGCAGCTGCACACACACACAAAATAATGTTAGAAAGTAGAGTCTACACATGAAAGCATGAAGGAGCATATGAATGTTTAGCATATCTGACACATGAATATCCTGCAATTCCGGCTACAGCAGAGCCATGCAAATGCCTTTTTTCACATTGTAAATAAAAGCAGGCAGCGTTATCTTCCATATATGTAAATAAATTTGTTTGTCAGAGCAACTGGCTGATATGAGGTAGGACTGAGTGAACTTGTAGACAAGTTCCAAAGGGTCAGTTGTATTCATCTAGTTCAGCAAAACAAACAAGGAGACCTGTGGCACTTTTAAAGACTAACAAATTTATTTATCACATGAACTTTCATGGGAGAAAATCCCACTTCATCAGATGCTTTGAAGAACCTATAGAGTTTAGCATGACATTGTTTTGTCTGAGTGCACTTATGTCACAAAAAAATAATCCTACATTTGCAATCTGCACTTTTTCACAAAAAATAGATTGCATGACAGTACATATTTGAGGTGAATTAAAAAATACTATTCCTTTTGCTTATCTTTTTTACAGTGCAAATATTTTTCATCAAAATAATAATATAAAGCTAGTCCATTCCACTTTGTATTTTGTCTTGTTACTGAAATCAATATATTTGAAAACGTAGAAAAACATCCACAAACATTTATAATCAATTTCAATTGGTATTCTGTAATTGTTTAACAGCACAACACAGTGATTAAGAACAACTTTTTTTTTTAATCTAGTTAGTTTGCTTTGTGTTAATTGAATGCATTTACTCAGGGGTCGGCAACCCCTGGCACACAAGACTATTAACAGCGACAGGCAGGGCTTCTGGCTGTTTGGTCCTATGGATGCTTCCCCTGCTGGGCTCACCCCCACCGGGTCTGGGACCACAAAAGCCGTGTGTACATGGTGGCTACTGGTCCCGCTCTGTAACAGGCCCCACCCTAGCACCTGCTGCGACTGGGGAGTGGGGCTCGCACGGGGGCCAGCAAAGTTTGCCAAATCCTGCATTAACTGATTAATTGGCAGCCCTAGGGAGTAAGTTTACCCTTATCAGACAGGTAAGATTTCAAATTGTTGTTTCTTTACCACCAGTCGGGAGCCTGCTCAGCCTGAGCCCTTTCTCCAGCACAGAACTGGGACCAGTTTTTGTTTCATAACAACTGGATTCAGCTCCCAGTGCTAACCAGGAAAAACAACAAATTTTCTGCATGCTCCCTAGTGACAGCTCTGAGGACACTGGCTGTGTAGCAACCACTAACCCTCTCATCTTCCTACAGAGTCTCCACCTGTGAATCATCAGCCTGGATTGACCCCTTTGCACTAAAAGTGTGAAACACGTTTTTCCTGAGATAAAGACCCACATTCCTATAAGTATTGAGACACCTATCTAGGGTCTCCAGACAGCAAGTGTGAAAAATCAGGACAGGCGTGAGGAAGGAGGCAATGGGAGCCTATGTAAGACAGAGCCTTGAATGTAGGGAACATGCTTATAAAATTGAGACATCTTACACCTAATTGTTTTACACTTTATACCTAACTAATTATTTTCAGTGGGAAATGGATACTTTTGAGGAGCTGTGCCAAAGCGCCAGTGCTGAAAGCAATAGAAGACTCGTGAATGAATTCTGTGGAACGTCCATTAGAGGGTGACAAAGAACCACATTCTGCCATCAGGCATTATCCAAAGATGACTTTTGCATTGCCGCAGCCTCACCCAACACTAAGCAGTTAGGATGTGGCCAAGCAACCCTCCAAGAACAAAACACAATAGATCAACAGACTCAAAAGCAACTGGATCTTCTGTGGGGAGCTTGAATTTCCACCAGGCTCTCAGCCTAAAACTCGTTTTGCAAGGCCAATCAAGCTTTCCCTGTGCAACGTGCAAACTGCTGCTTGCAGTAAATGGCCAAAGATACCAAGCAGTGACTCTTCAGTGGTTATGACTGTTTGTCATGAACGGATTCCATTTTCCACTCTGTCAAGCGGCAGCTTTCCAAGCTTTGCAGGAATTAAGGCATACCCCTTACATGACATTCACACTAGGATCAAATCCAAATTCTCAGAGAGCAGCCATGGTTTAAGTGCTTGGGCCACTAATGTAAGAGGATGAACTTTTTGCAGTAGCATGGTCATCATCTGCCTGCTATTTGCATTTGGGCACTGCTGGCAGTCCATCCATTCCAGCTCTCCTTCCCATCTCCTGTGGGCTGTGGGGAGATTTCTGACAGCAGTATGCTTTCAGTTTGCTTTCTCACCACATCGTCCTGGACCTCCAGGATCTCGAAGTCAAGTGCAAGTGGTGGAAGGCCGTGTTCTTGGTGATGAATCCCTGTTGAAGACTTGGCAGCATGTGGTGCCATGGAGTAATTCAAGTTTCTGTACTTAGAACTGCACCAAAGAGAATAGTTGTCTCAAACAACGGGCTGTTCCTGAGAGATTCTGAGGATTCACAACTCCTGTCGCAGAGACAATGAATGCTGGACAGGAAGCGACTGCTGGTCAGGAAGGAATTTGATGATTTCATCAAAAAACAAAATTTCCTCAGAATGTCTTGGCTGATCACCCCAAACTTGAGCACGTTTGGGGGTGGAGTTGGCAACCCAAAACTGAACCGTTTGGGGTTTTTTTGAGAAAAACTTGAGTATTTTAGATGGGAATGTTTGGTTTTTAACTCCATCAACACAGAAGTTGTTGGAAAAGAAGTTTGAACATGAAGTTTTCAGTCAGTTATGCATTTTCTGCTCTTTGCATAGTTAGGCATCCACACTTTCTATCTCAATAAGAGACTGCCCCCTTTGCAACAGTGTCTATCCCCTGAAAACCTTTCAGCTCACTATATCCCAGTGTGGGAAGCACTATGATTACAGAGGTGTGTGAAGTTGAAGGATGTGTCCCCACTGCGGTGAAACACCAGCAGCTCCATGTCTTAGAGCCCAGGTCAGCTGACACAGTGCTAAAAAATACGAGTCTGGTTGTTCAGGTTTCGGCTGGAGACTGGGCTCTGAAACCAGCTCCACTTGAGAAGCCTCAGTGCTTAGGATCCAGTCCAAACTCCAACAGCTATTTTGAGCCCAACAGCATGAGCCCCACAGGCTCTAGCCGGCTGAAGATCTTTAATTGCAGGTAGACATTCCCTAAGCAACTTTCTCAACATTACACAGAAAGCCTCTGGTAGGGCAGGAGACTGAACATGGGCCTTCCAAGTCATAAGTTAATGGTCTAACCACTGAACCATCCAACCTCTCCATGACTCCAGCTTTGCTCTACTCTTTCTCACACTTCTTGGAGACCGGGAGTTATGACCAGAACCAGGACTCTCAGAGCCTGGTTTTGCACAAGAATGCTAAACCAGAGAGGCGCAAAAATGTTCAAGAAGGAAGGCTAACAAATCTGTTGAAGGAAGTTGTGTGAGACCTCTGGAGAGAAAAATCAAATAGGTTAGTCGAACGCATCCTATATGGTCTGGATAATATGGAGGTTTAGCAGAACCGAAGCCCTGCTTCACGGCTTTTGAGGTTCACCCATCACTTGAGACAACCCTTTTGAACTGAACATAAAGTGACAGCTGAATGTTGAGAGTAGCACAGTATGTGTCTGGCAGATGACCCGCATACAAAGATAAGAACCTATTAATGTTAGCAACTAAAGCAGAAAATCCTATAACGCCCATAATGAAGGTCTGTGCTGCAACTTGCCAGCAGGCATAACAGCTTCAAAAACTACTTAAACCAAAACAACAAAAACAAAACAGGAAGAAAAGAGAGAAAAAGTGAAAAAGGCAAGTGCGAATGAGAGAACGTGCCAGGTGGGTTTTCTGAGCTGTTAAGAATTCGTGATTTGTTGTGTGGCTTTGAATGACATCTGTAATGAACAGCCACATGTAGACTAAAATTGCACATCTCTGAACAAAGCAGCTTTTTGTGGTAGCTCCCAGCTGGGTTGTCAAGAAGCAAGGACTTAAGTGTGAACGGATGGTAATGTTCCTCTCCCCATTGTCTCACAAAAAGCATAGCCTGCTCCAATTTGTCATGTGCACTTCTGCTGAGAAATTCATGATTTCCCCACAAATAAGATATTTTTGCAGCTTTCCAGATGTTCATAATATGTTCAAAACTTTCAAGGTGTTGGGCGAAGTGACAACTCACGCTCGTACTCCATGGTGATATGGGCCAGAAAGAGGCATGGTGAGAAGCTGTCAAAAACTTAGGAACACAATGAACTTTTTTTGAAAATGGAAAATGTTCAGGAAAAATGTATAGGTCTTATAGAAACTTTCCACATTTCTCAACAGTTTTAATCCAAAGGGTTATCTAAACTAGTCCCCTGTCCTTCCATTTTCAAAAAAAGGGACATTTAGGCAAAAGTTTTGGTAAAAAATTTCGAAAACATTGATTAAACGTCACCAAAAAATATGTCAAAACCAGAAAATGGGATCATTCATTTCAAACCTCATGAAATGCAAATAGCTTTGACATTGTTTTCTCATTTTTCCAACAAACACTGTTGACTAGGAACCGGACTGGACCTCATTTTGTTTTCATACAGCCCATAGAGCAGGTTGTGAGTATTACCATTTTTAGATTACTAATCTAAACTGAAATCTGCATCAGAGCTTAAAAGCTACATTTCCCATTACAACTCCCCTGACATATCTTTTCTTTCATTAGACACAACCCAATTATGCTTTGCCATTGCTTTTCATTCAGAGCAATCAGCAGTTGTCTGTTATTGCTCTTTTGAAATTCCTTTTAGTCGTATTGATTTAAAAAAAAAACCCCAAAACAAATATCACTAAATATATCTGAGACCAGCTGGGTTTCATTAAAATAGCATAAATTCACACCAGTCAAAAACAATCTCTGCACAGTCCCATTTGCATTATATGTCGATCATGCTACAGCATTGGTATTCTGTTGGGGTTCTTCCCCCCATTTCCCTCAGTGAAATCATAGCGTGGTGTAATATGATTAAAATGCATTTCAGGCATATCTTTTTGCTGACAGTGTTTTGGATGCAGTGCAGTAATTGGTGCCATAGGATATCTAGACTACAGATTAAAATGAGAACATCATGTCCAATCATGCCAAGGATCAAGTTACCAAGGTGATCCCATGGAGAGGATCCTTTGCAGAGATAAAAACAGGTGTTGGCTGGTCAGAGGAGTTTTAATGAAACTAAAATTCCTTTCCATTTTCTGATCAACTGTGTATCATCCTGCTGAACAATGAGCTGAGGTTTTTTTGGATTATGCCTGGGTCCTGGGGCCAGGTAGGGGATACTAGACTGGGGATTGGTGAAGGCCTCCTGGATATCAGAGCTCCTGTTGGAACGGGACTTGTTAGCAAAATGTACAAATGTAGAGCAGGTAGAGAACATAAGTGAAAAGATGCTAGGTAAAAGAAAAATAAGCTGTCACTGGTCCAAATTCCTCTCAGAAACAAGAGGGGTAAAATATGGAGTGACAGATGAAATCTCAGAAGAGGAAATAAAGTGAGGAGCAGGGGAAGATAACACGATAACTGCAAGGAGGCTGATTAAGAGGAGAGTAACAAGCTCTTGACAGCTGTGAAGGATGCTACTATTGAGTAACTTTAGGGTATCAGATGTTTTGGAGTAAGTCCAATATTCCTCTGCCTCTAAGACTCTACAAAGACTGGGTCACAAAGCAAATAATTGCGCAGGGAAAATACCATACAGGAAGCATGGAGGTAACCATTCATACAAGGATAAGGAGGAAAGGACAGAATGAAAACATTGCAAATGCGGAGGAAAACACAGCTCAGCATATGGAGAATATCTAGAAGCAAAGTAAGTTACAAAAATAAAAACCACCAACATTACTAGTATCTGATATGCTCAAAATGCTAGGAGATATCTACAAGAGGGGGGAAAAAAGGGAAAAAGACAACCTGATTGGCAGAAAGAAAATAGCCAAAAACAAATAAATGGGAAAGAAGTAATGAGTGACAACAAGGTGTAAAACCAATTACTCCATCAAAGGCTCTTTCACCTGCTCATCCTCCAATGTGATCTATGCTGTCACATGCCAAAAATGCCCCCCCTGCTTTATATATTGACTGAACAGGACAGTCTCTGTGCAAAACCATAAATGGGTACAAATCTGACCTCAGAAATCATGACATTCTAAAACCAGCAGGGGATGACTTCAATCTTCCTGATCACTCCATTGATGATTTGCTAATAGCTGTGCTCAGACAGATGAATAACAACTCAAGACATCAAAGAGAAACTGCGTTATTGAAATTCATATGCAAATTTGCATTGCATTTATTTTCCTCCCATTCTGTAAGGTTCCCCATCTTCAAAACATCTGACAAAGTGGGATTTTCTCCCACGAAAGCTCATGTGATAAATAAGTTTGTTATAGAAACAAAGTGACTGATTGCATTTATGATTGCAAAAATAAGTTGTCCATCTCAAACAGGAAGAGAGAGAGAGAATAAAATTCTAATTAAAACTGCCGAAAAGCACCAGTAGGCTAGTAACTTATCAGTGGATTGCCTTTATACTTTCCTAAGTGAAGGAAACATCAGAGTTTCAAAGAAAGGCTATGGGACTCTAGCTGAAAACTGTCACAACCAAACACTTCATGGGCAAGAAAAATCTTGACAGAAAAATGAAGCCTGATCTAATATGCATGTAAGAGGCTTGGTTAATAGGAATATGAGACTATGAAGTCTCGGGATATGTCTAGAGCCATGATAAGGAGATAAGAAAAGGTGGGGCTTCATTAAGGAGAATCTGAACTACCAAATTGAAGTAGAGATTAAACTGCTAATTATTGAGTATAACACTCTTGATCTCTCTGTAAAACAATTCTGCGTCTCTCTAAGACATTAGAATATTTATAACCTTTTCAAGCAATCAGCAGGTATGGATCAGAAAGAATTAATTGCAGAGGTCACATGGTCCTTCGTTATCGATGGTGATCTGAACAGTCACAACAGATTGGGGGAAGTAATAAAAATGGAAAAGGCAGACCAAGATGGGAATATCGCAACCATCCATGTGGTGCTGGGGAGGAAAGATCTGCTACACTGCACCCAGTCAGTGCGGGCGGCATCAATGATGAGTCAATGTTTCTGCACCAGAATACAACATTTTTCCACCAGGAACCTCAAAGCACATTACTTGCTCTAGGCCACTTGCTACGGGGCTTCACAAATGTCATGCCTAACTCTCATGAGCACCTCGCTGGCACTCCTGTATCTGTTGCCATGTCTGTAGTGGGCACATTGAGTAATTATAGTGGTTACTGAAGGTACTATTATTTTTGGCCATTCACTGTGAGGCTGATTGAGCACTCATTGAAATCAGTAGGCTACAGAGTGAGCCGTGGAAAGATATTCTATGCACGTATAATGATGGAACAAAAATGACATTCATATTACAGTCAGGTCTCACCTAGCAGTAGCGTTTCACCTTCCTGAAGTGAATTTTCAACATTATTCTTGATCAAAAGGCCGTGAACTCATAGCAAAATGACTATGGAGAGATGAGACTTTTTGAAGGACTGCTGCCACTCTGTCTCCTGAGCACCTGCTCATATCATTTCCCACATTTAATAAACCATATTTCCAGGAACTGATGGATAGCATGTGGTTTTGCTGTTAGAAAGGAATCGTGGAGGGAGGGAAGAGGACTTCACTGCCCTGGGTGTAGACCAGATATTGAATTATGACTGAGTCAGAGTTTGGTCCTTGGTGTCTTGCTTGTTCTGGTAGAAGTGGGGAATAAATTGAGCTAACTCTTTACCTAGCTCAGTTTATCTTCATCTTCTACCATTTCAGCTCTGTTGGCTGATTTATTGGTGCAGGCCCTTGGTGACAGAAGGCCAGGTTAGGGACTACTTAAAGAAACTAGATGTGCACAAGTCCATGGGGCCAGATGAACTGCATCCGAGGATGCTGAGGGAGCTGGCTGATGAGATAGCAGTACCGTTGGCCATTATCTTTGAAAACTCATGGCGAACAGGGGAGGTGCCAGAGGACTGGAAAAAAGCAAATATAGTGCCTATTTTCAAGAAAGGGAAAAAGGAGGATCCAGGGAATTACAGACCTGTCAGCCTCACCTCAATCCCTGGAAAAATCATGGAGCAGCTTCTCAAAGAAGCCATCCTCAAACACTTGGAGGAAAATAGAGTAATCAGGAACAGTCAGCATGGATTCACCAAGGGTAAATCATGCCTGACCAACCTCATCGCCTTCTATGATGAGATAACTGGATTTGTGGATGCGGGAAGAGCCGTTGATGTGATATACCTTGATTTTAGCAAGGCTTTTGATACAGTTTCCCACAGCATTCTCATTGGCAAATTAAGGAAGTATGGGTTAGATGCATGGACTGTAAGGTGGATAGAAAACTGGCTAGATCAACGGTTTCAGCGTGTAGGAATCAATGGCTCCATGTCAAGTTGGCAACCAGTAACAAGTGGCATGCCCCAGGGGTCGGTCCTGGGGCCAGTTCTGTTCAATGTTTTTATTAATGATCTGGATGATGGGATAAATTGCACACTTAGTAAGTTTGTGGATGATACCAAACTGGGGGGAAAGGTAGACACCCTGGAGGGCAGGGACAGGATTCAGGGAGACCTAGACAAATTGGAGCAGTGGGCCAAGATGAATCTCATGAGGTTCAACAAGGACAAGTGTAAAATCTTGCACTTGGGATGAAAAAACCCCATGTACTGCTACAGGCTGGGGAGTGATCAGCTAAATAGCAGCACTGGAGAAAAGGACCTGGGAGTCATGGTGGATGGGAAGCTGGATATGAGTCAGCAGTGTGCTCTTGCTGCCAGAAAGGCCAATGGCATACTGGGCTGCATCAGAAGAAGTGTTGCCAGCAGATCGAGGGATGTGATCATTCCCCTCTATTCTGCACTAGTGAGGCCACATCTGGAATACTGTGTCCAGTTTTGGGCTCCCCACTACAAAAAGGACATGGACAAATTAGAGAGAGTCCAGAGGAGGGCAACCAAAATGATCAAAGGGCTGGAGCACAAGCCCTATGAAGAAAGACTGAAGGAACTAGGCTTATTTAGCCTGCAGAAGAGAAGACAGAGGGGGGATTTGATAGCAACCTTCAACTACTTGAAGGGTTGCTCCAAGGAGGAGGGGGCTCGACTGTTCTCGGTAGTAACAGAGGGCAGAACGAGAAGCAATGGTTTCAAGTTACAGCTGGGGCGGTCCAGGCTGGATATTAGGAGAAACTTCCTTACTAGGCGAGTGGTGAAGCATTGGAATAAGCTGCCTAGGGAGGTGGTGGAATCTCCATCTCTGGAGGTGTTCAAGGCCCAGCTGGACAAAACCCTGACTGGGATGATCTAATGGGAGTGGTCCTGCTTTTTTTGGCAGGGGGTTGGACTAGATGACCTTGTGGGGTCCCTTCCAACCCTATGATTCTATGATTCTATGAATCAAGGCTCTGCCCCTGCTCACCCAGATATATATGGAAGGAGAAGCTGCATCCTCACACAGATTCTCCTGTTTTCCTCTATGCTCTGGCTTGTGATATGGGTGGCCCATGCAGGAGAGCAAGAAATCACCCTATGTTCCTTTATTCCTTTGTGTGGGTGCATATGTTATAGGCTTTCTTGCCCTAAATAACCCAGCTTACTCCAGCACAATCCCTGTGGACATCACTAAACTTCGCCAATGACATTTATACTGCTATTATTATTGTTAAATATTTGCAGTGCTCTAGTGCTGCAATTGAACTCAGACCCCCCTTGTGCTAGGTGCTGTATTAGCAAGACATAGTCCCTGCCTCAAAGAACATCAGCCCAGATTCTCAATGTTATTTAGGAGCCTAACAGCTATTGCTGTCAGTGGGAGTTAAGCACCTAGGCTATGTCTACACTCAGACAGTTAAATCAATTTAAGTTAAATTGATTTAATAAAATCACTACAAAAATCATTAAATCAATTTAAGTCAAATCAATTTAACATGTCCCCACTAGAAACTCAAATAGAACTAGCATGTCCATGGAAAGGACTTGCTACCTCGATTTAGAAGAGAGGCACCATGGGAGGTGTGGCAACATGGCGCCCTAGAAGGGCCATGCCCCCACCCAATATATAGAAAAAGGACAGCACCGTGGGAAGGAGAAGGGCAAAAATGTTAGATTGAAATAACAGTTAAATCTAAATAAGTTTCGACTTAACCATCATTTTGATATAATACTAGGTTTTATTATATCAAAATGACCTTCCTTATTTCTAAATGAGGAAACATAGTGTGGACATGCAATCTTTTAAATCAAAATAATCAGCATTATTTCGATTGAAAGACTAAGTGTGGACATACCCCTAAATACCCTTGAGCGTCTGGACCTTATTGACTAAATACACAAAACAGGAACAGTCAATCAATCTATGTCAAGTATTGAAGGTGCGAATCCTGTTTAGTTACATTTGTCCCCCCTCAAACCGTTGCTCCATTGATGTCCAGCCAAAAGGCTCCATCAACGCTGATCCAAAGTACACACTTCATGGAGGAAAGGTTGAGGTTCAGTATAAGAGCTCATCCAATAAGGAAATTTCCTTCCTTCAGAGGGTGCAGAGATTCTGAAACTTGGTTTCATCCCAAATAGGGGGAAAAAAACTTGGCAATTTTTACAAAATAAAAGATTCCATTTCAACCTCAATAAAATTCTGACTTTATCATTTCAATTTTTACATTTTGCATAACAGAACCAAAATGTTTTACTCTTATTTTATAAGTGATAATACAATAGAAATGTCAGAATGATAAATTCAAGAACAAATGTTTTGCTAGTTGCCATCAAAAGTTTAGACACAATATAGTCCAATGAAATAGTTTGATTTCATTGATCTTGCACTTTCTGAGGGAAACTTCAGTTGCAAAATGTTCTACCAGCTCTATTCAGTATCTGGGAACAAGAGGATAAGCAATTAAATGGTGCCTGTACTGCAGAGGAATCAAATTCTTAAGGTTTCATGACCTCTTTGGCCTACATTTGGCCTTGTAAAAGCTCAGGCCTATTTGATAGCAACCTTATATTCTGCTGGCTCAGCAGTCCTTTCCCTAAATTAGTCTCTCAAACCAGTAATTCCAATAACTAGGTTTCCAGACTCTTACGTCAGAGTCTCAGCAATACAGAGGGGGGGCTGTGTTAGTCTAGTTCAGTAAAACAAACACGGAGTCCTGTGGCACTTAATGACTAACACATTTATTTGTGGCATGAGCTTTTGCGGGAGAAAATCCCATTTTGTCAGATGCTTTGAAAACGGGGGTATGTACAGAATGGGAGGAAATAAATGCAGGGAAGTGTAAGTCATGGAAACATCACACTGTAGCAGCAGATCAAAACAGTTGTAAAGATTCAAACACTGGGGAACAGCATACAGAGGAAGATGAGGTCAAATCACCTGTCATAATGAGAGGAAAAATCCAATGTCGCTATTAAGTCCTGAAGCAGTGCAACCAAATTTGCAAATAAATTCAAGCTCAGCAGCTTCTCTTTGAAGCCTTGCTCTGGTATTCATCTATCTGAGCACAGAAATTAGCAAATCACCAATAGAGTGATCAAGCCGATTGAAATGCTGACCCACTAGTTTTTGAGTGTTGTGATTTCTGATGTCAGATTTGTGCCCATTGATTCTTTTGCACTGAGACTGGCCTGTTTGTACAATATATAAGGCAAAAGGGCATTTCTGGCACATAGAATTATAGAACCATAGGGCTGGAAGGGACCTCATGAGGTCATCTAGTTCAACCCCCTGCCAAAAAAAGCAGGAGCACTCCCACTAAATTATACTAGTTAGAGTTTTATCCAGCCAGGCCTTAAATATCTCCAAAGACGGAGATTCCACCACCTCCCTAGGTAGCCCATTCCAATGCTTCACCACTCGCCTAGTAAGAAAGGTTTTTCTAATATCCGGCCTCAACCTCCCCAGCTGCAACATGAAACCATTGCTCCTTGTTCTATCTTCTGTTACTACTGAGAACAGCCAAGCTCCATCCTCCTTGGAGCATCCCTTCAGGTAGTTGAAAGTTGCTATCAAATCCCCCCTCAGTCTTCTCTTCTGCAGGCTAAATAAGCCTAGTTCCGTCAGTCTTTCTTCATAGGGCTTGTGCTCCAGCCCCTTGATCATTTATGTTGCCCTCTGCTGGGCTCTTTCTAATTTGTCCACATCCTTCTTGTAGTGGGGAGCCCAAAACTGGACACAGTATTCCGGATGCGGCCTCACCAGTGCCAAATAGAGGGGAATGATCACATCACTCGATCTGCTGGCAACGCTTCTTCTGATGCAGCCCAGTATGCCATTGGCCTTTTTGGCAGCAAGAGCACACTGCTGACTCATATCCAGCTTCCCATCAACCAGGACCTCCAGATCCCTTTCTACGGTGCTGCTACTTAGCTAATCACTCCCCAGCTTGTAGCAGTGCATGGGGTTTTTCTATCCCAAGTGCAGGACTTTGCACTTGTCTTTGTTGAACCTCATCAGATTCCTCTTGGCCCACTGCTCCAATTTGTCAAGGTCTTCCTGAGTCTTCTCCCTGCCCTCCAGCATGTCTACCATTCCCCCAAGCTTGGTGTGATTGCAAAGTTAGTGAATGTGGAATAAATCCCATCATCCAGATCATTAATGAAAATATTGAACAGAACTGGCCTCAGGACCAACCCCTGGGGCACACCACTTGTTACTGGTTGCCAACTAGACACAGAGCCATTGATTCCTACATGCTGAAATCATTGATCTAGCTCTTTCTCTATCCACCTTACAGTCCACACATCCAACCCATACTTCCTTAACTTGCTGACAAGAATCCTGTGGGAAACTGTATCAAAAGCCTTGCTAAAGTCGAGGTATATCACATCAACAGCTCTTCCCGCATCCATAAATCCAGTCATCCCATCATAAAAGGCAATGATGTTGGTCAGGCACGATTTACCCTTGGTGAGTCCATGCTGACTGTTCCTGATCACTGATTTCCTCCAAGTGTTTGAGGATGGCTTCTTTGAGAAGCTGCTCCATGATTTTTCCAGGGATTGAGGTGAGGCTGACAGGTCTGTAATTCCCTGGATCCTCATTTTTGCCTTTCTTGAAGATAGGCACTATATTTGCTTTTTTCCAGTCCTCCAGCACCTCCTCTGATCGCCATGAGTTTTCAAAGATAATGGCTAGCGGTATTGCTACCTCATCGGCCAACTCTCTCAGCACCCTCGGATGCAGGTTGTCCAGCCCCATGGACTTGTGGACATCCAGCTTCTTTAGGTAGTCCCTAACCTGACCTTTCATCACTAAGGGCCTTTCTTCTTCTCTCCAATCTGCCATGCCCAGTGTAGTGGGCCAGGAGCTGACCTTGCTTGTGAAAACTGAAGTAAAAAAAGCATTGAGCACTTCAGCTTTTTCCTCATCCTCTGTCACGAGGATGCCTGCCCCATTCAGTAAGGGACCTACACCAGCCCTGATCCTCTTCTTCTTATTGACATACTTGTAAAAGCCCTTCCTGTTATCCTTCACATCCCTCGCTAGCCGCAACTCCATTTGTCCTTTGGCCTTTCTGATTTTATCCCTGCAGTCCCGAGCAATATCTTTATATCCCTCCTTAGTCATCTGTCCAAGCTTCCACTTCCCGTAAGCTTCCTTTTTATGCTTTAGCTCAGTGCAGAGTTCTCGGTTAAGCCACACTGGGCGCCTTCCACATTTGCTGTGCTTTCTGCTCATTGGAATGCTGGCATAAATCATATTAGTGGACGAGCAGGTGAATAAGCCTTTGATGGAGTAGTTGGTTTTATTAGGTCCTGTAACAGTGTCTTTTGTGCAGATGTGTGGGCAAAGCTGGCAGTGTGGTTTGTTGCAGGGGTATGTTCCTGCTTTAATGGTTCTGTTGGTAGGTCTGCAGTTGCTGGTAAGCATGGCTATGTCTGCATGCAGAGAGTTAAATCGATTTAGCTTGAAGCAATTCAAGCTAAATCGATATAACAACCATTAAATTGATTTAGCGTTGCCACAAAGATAAACAAATTGAACTAGCATGTCCGGGGAAGGGCTTCCCTGCTCCCCTCGGCTGGCGAGCTGCCCTGCCACCTGGCCAGCACTGGGGGATGTGGGGCATCCAGGGCTCCATTCCCCAGCCCTGTGTGCCCCTGTCCCTGGCCAGGGTCCTGATTCCCTCCATGGCCAGGCTGCTGAGGGGGCAGGTTCTCCTTCCAGGGTGCCATGTAGCCTGGGGGGAAGGTCAAAGCCATTGAAGCAGAACAATGTTTTTTCGAAACAAGGTGTCCGAACGGCCTCGTTTCGAAACAACCGTTTCGCTTCAACAGCTGTTTCGACTATCTACTAGGTTTTACTGTTTTGATTCAAGTTTTATTGTTTCGATATGACGGAGCTCGTCATATCAAAACAACAAAATGTCGTGTGGACCTAATTTGTTTTAAAGCGAAACAACCAGCGTTGTTTTGCTTTAAAACCTGCGTGTGGACGTACCCTGTCTGTTTAAGGTTGGGGGGCTGTCTGCAAGTGAGGAGAGGTCTGTCTCCCAAGGCTTGAGAGAGTGAGGGATCATTTTGTGGACTAGGCTGTTGATCCCCACTGATGTGCTCCAGAGGTCTGACTTGGGGGTTGTAGGTGATGACTAGTGACATTCTGTTGTTTTCTTTCGTGGGCTTCTCCTGTAGTCGTTGACTTCAGGGTACCCGCCTGGTTCTGTCCATTTGTTTCTTCACTTCCACAGGTGGGTCCTGTAGTTTTAAGAATGCTTGACAGAGATTCTGAAGGTGTCTGTCTCTGTCTGAGGGATCAGAGCAAACGTTGTTATCAACTCCCCTCTAGTTCATTTGGTTTTCTGGACCACTTCCTTCTGGCAGCAGCTTCAGTATCAGTCATTGACGTTCCACCTCTGATCCCTCAACCCACTGGAACGTGTTGCAGTTTCTCCTCTCCCAGCCTTTTTCTTCCATCCTCTTTTGTAATGGGGAGCTAATTAAGTTCACCATTTTCCTAGATGCATCAGGCAGGACTAATCAGAGAGCCGGGCTGAGTTCTGACCTTGAAAAAAATGTCATTTTATTCTTCTTCTTCCTTCACAAGCCAGAACCTGATTTTACTTATGTCAGTTTGACACTGGCATAAATCCCTTTCTAGGACCACCCACTCCACCCTCAAGAGACAAATTGTGGCTCTGACATGACATTTGCTGCCATTTCATTGCTCACTTTGTGTGTTATTTCTCTAGTGCCTAATCTGAGTCTCTCATCTATGAGTCTCTCATCTTTGAAGTAGGGAGCAGTTTGAGGTAGTCTGCAACTATGTTTTTACAGCACCTAGCTGAATAGAATCAGCCTTCAGTTGGTTTCTAGGTCATACACAATAATAAAGTTGTAACTCTTCAGATGACAGAGGCATTACTCCCAATTTCCTCTGAAGAAATCAGAATTGGATCCATTTTCCTCACAGCAAATGGATGTACTTTGAAGGTGGGGAGGCAAAATAAAAGGATGCTATTTTAGCAACAAAACACTCCTTTCTACTCCATCTCTCTTTGATGCAGCACAGATCCCCAGGGCTTTTTGAGGACTGGTTCTTTGCTTGCAATGATTAATGAATATGGAAGTTCAGCACCCACAATATCTACACACCTTAAAGTAACAGGACCCTCCAGTGATTTTGGAAAGGGGACTTTTGCCCATTGATTTGAGCATATGTGGGTGTATGGTGTTCTATAAAGGGTTTGTTTCCACTTGATTGGGGATCTTGCTTTTGACTAGCCTATCACAGGTTCTGCTGCTGCATGAGTTAATGTGGTTTTCCCCAAATTTCTGCTCATAAATACTTTATCCCTTCCTATTTATATACTATAGGAGGTGTAATTAGGAGAGTGAAAGAAAATTGTCCATAGTTACACAAGAAGGAAGATGAACAAGGATTATTGTGTTGTAAACAATAAATATCACAGAGAGAATAAAGTTATTCAGTTGACTGCATTGCATGAAACCAGGATTTGTTGTGCCTACACCATCCAAGACAGATGACTATCCAGCCTCGTTTATACCCATTGACCATACTGAACTTTGGAGACACAAACAAAGAGTTCTGTGGCACTTAAAGACTCATACAATAAATAAATTTCTTAGTCTTTAAGTGCCATAGGACTCCTTGTTTGTTTTATTGAACTAGACTAACACAACTGCCCCTTGGAATTTGGAGAGACAGGTTCTCAAGCAGAGGGAATCCCAGACAAATGTTGCAGGGTTGAAACCACCCTTCGTCCTTTCCTTATGTCTGAACAGTAGAGAAATTTCCTTCTGTTGTAACAATGTCACGGTATGAAAACTGTTCAATGTCACGGCACTAATTTGAGATCTTGCATGGTGCATGCCATAAAATCTCACCCAGCTATTCCAGCATGGAGAGTAACAACTGGTGGTGGCATTAGAACAAGTCCTCCAGAAATGAACCCAACCTTATTCTAAAGGCACCAAGAGAAGGAGAATCTACCACATTCTCCGAAACAAATTCCAGTGTTAAATTAGGTGTTATGGAGATGACTCTGTCCACATAGTGAAATTTTTGCTATCTGCTGGCTGTTTGGTGACCTGCAAGATGTCAAAGGGCGGAGGGGAGAGAATCAGTCCTGCTCTGTCATAAAAGCTATTGAAACAAGTCTCAGCAAAGAGACCAAGGACCTGGTATTCCACGGGCCATGAAACTGAACTGTCTGCTGTGTTCTAGAGATGACCTGTCTGAATCTGGACTCAAGATATGGTACAGGGCAGCAGGAAGAAGTTTGTTTTGATGCTACATGTCTGACACTAGTCCTGTGGAAAGGCAGTGGATTTTATTCTCCAGGGCAGTTCATCTGTCTCCTTCCCTGAGCAATGAATTAGCCGGTGATGTGGAATCATGCAGGTACAGTTGTGCTGTGGAGTTGGCCACATATACGTATCTCTTCCCGGACCAGCTGCCAGCAGCCCCCAGAATGAGTGGTACTTTCAACAGCGGAATGTGCAGTTAAGGTGCCCTTGGCATCAATAACTGCAAATTTACCCACTGTCCCCAAATGCATTTTCTTTCCCCCAAAAAGGGCCCCCTGGTGGTGTAAATCAAAACACTTCAGCTGAAGGAGCTGGCATACAGTATCCGAATACCAAAGACAGAAGCAAAGAAATCCAAAAGCTAGACAGCAACTGGTGGCAAGAGGATGCTCTATGAGAAGAGCATTAGATGGAAATTACTTAGAGCCAATTACATCTTGTGTGTAACACCACTGGCACTCCTGACATTGTCAGTTAAAGTAGTACATACAGTGCCTGGGCTGGCCTTTTTAAATGCCATGACCCCTGGGAATGTCCCTGCTGTTCAGCTCACACAGACAGCCTGGAGGATATTGCTATTGTGATATGTCCCCACTCTAATCCCTAAATAGTCTGGGTGTTTCCAGTAGACAGCAGATTAAACAAATGCAACTGCTGTGTACAGAAGAGCTCTTGACTATTACTTAGAACATTTTTTCTTAAGTAATAATTGTCAGCTATTTGCATGGTGCTTGTCATCTCTGAGTCGCAAAGTACTTTGCAAACATTTATGTCTTGTATATGTACATATGTTTATGCATATATATTTACACATATGCATGCATACACACATGTGCACACATACAACTTCTGTTGTGACACAGTTAAGGCTGTTACACCCATTATACACATGACACAAAACCACAGAACATGCACCATCACTTTAACTCTGCCCTGGCAGGAAAGATAAGTTTTCCAGTACACCTTTTACTAAGGTAGCCCCTTTATATAGAAGAACATCAAGACCAAATTATGACATAAAATTCCCACAATCTAAGAGGGGAATAAATCCTAGAGAATGAAAAAAGAAACCAAGTATGTAAAAAGCCAACCCAGTTACCCAATGCAACTTTATCTGCATGATCTGCCTATTACCTCATTAAAATAAAGAGTAGAAAAATAAGCAACTTCCATAGTGTGTTTTTAAAGGTAGTTTTCCCTGCATTTCAATGTTTTCTTTGGTGGTTTTTGGGAAGAAAGTCTCTGATGGGAGCTACTATGATCTAACAGGTGTTTATTTACATAGCAGTTAGCTTTTACAAGGTGTATTATTTCCCCAGTAGACAGGAGCAGTCATGTATATAGAAGCTTGTAAAATACGTTCAGTATGCAGCAGGATTATTAGGCACAATAAAAATGAATGCCAAAAATCACCCAGCAGCTCTGGGAGGATTAACAACAGCCTTTCACCCCTTGTCCTAATCCAGAAAAGATCAGGAGTGACCAAAACTTATTGCCATCTGATGGCATCATGTCTTCAAGCTCTCTAACACAGACACATACAGATCGGATGCCGTTGCAGTTGCCATCGATGGATGCTTTCGTTGGACCCATGTAATGTTTTATCCCCTGTAAGCATGTTTGGAGGCTTTATTGATTAGTGACCTAAAGCTGCAGTTCTCCATGATTATTTATTATTGTCAATTACTGCTGTTTCTGTAAAGCCTAGGACCCCCCAGTCATGGACTAATACCCTATTATAATTAGGAACTGTACGAACACAGAGCAAAGACACAGACCCTGCCCCAGGAAGTTGTAATTTGCAAACTGTGAATAGTCAGAGTGAACTCAATGGGACTTGTTGAGTGAGGGTTGCTGGATTTGGCTCTAAAATGGGGCTGGGTTGTTCCATTACGGTACCAGCTCCACTTTGATAGTGGTGGGGAATCACAAAGAGCCAGGGTGATCTTTAGGAGGTGCTGTTTCCTCTATCCACCTGTGTATGGGTTAGCCATTGTCATACCCAGAGAGAGGGTACAAGAAAGGCTGGTTTTATCCGTTAATGCTAGAGGAAAGCAAAGATTCCTACCAACCCCTTTTGTGAGCTACAAACCAACTTGGCTTCAGCTAATTTTGCACTCCTTTTGTATTCAGGGTCCTCAGATGTTTCTTCAGCAGACCATTATTGGTACAAATGTTTATGGAAAGTGAGTACTCACTGGAAGAGCCTGAGCAGCCATTTTGGAAGGTGCCTTTCTGCGCTGGGAAGAAAGGCTAAAGTGGTTATCTTGGAAGTGGACTTTAAAATTTACAAAATTAAGTTAGTAAAAGAATATTTGAAAGTTGCTCTTCGCATTCTAACAGCCCAAGCTCAACTGCTATTAAATGAAACGATTTCATTTTTGAAGGAGAAAGCTCTTTTAAATGTCATTAGGCACATCCAGAATTTATTTGCTGCTCTGGGCAAAGAACTTTCTGTTTCCAATAGATACGATAGGTAATTTTACAGATGAAGAGGGCCTGTTTTTCTTCTGCAGAGCACTCAGAGTGGCTGTTCTCATTTAAATAATTTCCTACCTAGTTCTCAGCTCAAGAAAGCATCGATGAAATTGGAATACGCATCAATGTTCCCACTCAGACATGAAATAAACAAACTTTCTGAAGGCTCAGAAGAGAAACAGAAAGCTTTGTTGATTGCTCTTATTATAAGTTGAGGTGCTCACAGGTTTTGCTGATGAGGGCTGTCCATGAGATAAATAGGTAGATATTCACTGCAGGTTTTTATATTGCCTTCAACACTATATTATCTGAATAGTTTCCAGTAGGACATTAACCAATATTACCAACATCAGTGTGTGCTATAAAGTGAGTCTGAGCTGTTCATCACTAAGACACCATGAAATGTGGGATCACTGTCTCTCTCAAAGGGGAAGAATTGGAGTGTTATGTTTCAGCGTAGCAGGGAGATTTTGGGGAAGGGAGAGGAAAGGAAGGAGTGTTATATTTTGGGAGGATCGGGAGATTTTTGGGAAGGGAGAGGAAAGAAAGGCCAAAGAAATGCCCCTTATATTTGTAGAAGAAGATGGTGAGTTTTGTGATAGCTTGTGGCTCACCTCATGGTTACCTTTTTGTCTCCTGTCCAGTAGTACACAGGGTCTTGTTCCTGCCACCCCCTTCAACATTTGGCTCTCCTGAAGCTCTGCAGTGAACTTTTCCAGCCTTCATCGTCTCCTAACTCCCCTCTGGGTGTTCTGCATTTCAGTACTCCAGTCAAATTACATGACAGTCTAAGCCCCTTTTCAGGTAACATGAACAAGTCCAAATGAAAGTCCAAAATAACACCTTTTCCACCCCTCTCAGATTCCACTGTAGTTCCCTTGATGGTCTTAGCTCAGGGCTTCCACTGTGGTGGTGTCCTCTGCTCTTATAATGGGAATGTCTCCACTTGCAAATTAGTTTCAATTAAGGAAGGTTAATTCTAACTAACTTAGTACCTGTCTACATTAGGCTTTCATTAGTTTGAACTAAGGAATTTCTTAATTTGAACTAATGAAAGGTTAGTTCGAACTAGCAAGACCTGCCGGTTACTTCGAACTAAGCCCTTAGTTCAATCATTTGTTCGAACTAAGGATGGTGTAGACAAGGATTAACCCTTAGTTTGAACTTAATAAGTGCAAGCTAAGGGCAGTTAGCACGAATTAGCAAAGTGGACCAATTTCAAACTAACGTTAGTTTGAATTAATCCACTTTGTTAATTAGAACTAATAAGTTCAAGTTTAGTTCGAACTAAACTCGAACTTATTGGTTTGAATTAACAAATTTGAACTAACTTCTTCTTGTGCAGACATAGCCGTAGAATTCTTCCTTTGTTTCCTATCTGGTTAAACTCTATCCCAGAGTTTCTCTCCACTAGAGATATATGACCCCCTATTCAGTCTCCTCCAACTGAACTCTTTCAGCCTACTTTTAAGGCCTATCCCCATCTCCTTTGGCCAGGAGGGAATTAATTAATCACCCCCATGTATGCAGTATGATGATTAGGGTTCTTTCGTTTCCTTTACAGTTGGGGGAGGGCGGTGCGGTAAACCCCATCACACAGACCTTTGTTCATGCCGCAATCTTGGATCAGCCTCTGGGGAAAGGATTAATCAGATGTAAATCAGCATCATTTGAAATGACATCAGTGTATGATATCTAAAGATCTGGCATCATGGGTTCTAACGGCCTTTACGTTAGGAACCTGAATCCATACTAAGTTACCTAAACCAGCAGCCAGGTTTTCAGGCGTGCTGAAGCATTTGACTTCAGTGAGAGCAATGTGAGCTTTTTAAATGTGCACAAATGGGCCAATCAACCTAAATCCAAACTGCAAAAATACCTCATGTACTAAGCTCCAAAGGAGGTAGCTGTGTTTGTCTAGTTCAGCAAAACAAATGAGGAGTCTGGTGGCACTTCTAAAGACTAACAAATTTATTTATCACATGTGATTTCATGGCAGCAAATCTGTGCTAAGGTTTGCTAAAAACAACCAGCAAGGTTTTGAGATTCATAGATCCCAAGGCCAGAATGGACCACTGCAATCATCTAGTCTGAAATAAGGCACAAAGAATTAAAGGTTGCTGTCGGGGGAAAAATATGGATTTGGGGGTCACCAGTGGAGGAAGTAGGCATTTTAGCCTATGATCTATTTTTAAAAACCCCATTTATGTCATCAGCATGGTTTGACAACAGTGCTAAAAGACCCACGTTCTCCTTATGCTACACACCCCCTACCAGGAGAAGTTTGTTTTTAGAATCTGAGGGTAACAGCTTCAGCTAAATGACAGCTGTAAAGTGGTAAATACAGCAGCGGTCATGCCAATGGTACATTGCTGGAGCACTTTCTAGAGATGAACAAATTTCTTTTCCAGTGAATTTTGATTTCACTGTGTGTCAGGCCAGATTGCGTGAACCACTTGAATATTTCTATCCTGAAGAATTATCATTACTTTTTTATTTGGTCCATCAATGCTTTATTGATGGGCTGCTAATGGAAATGTGACACACTTAACTGCCTATTGAAATGTCAGGCTCTACAGATCGATGTAGCCTGTCTCGTATATTACATTATGCTTGTCGTTGCACGGTTAGACAAAACATTTTGGTTCACTTCACTAAAGATATTTTCATATTTGGAATTATCGATCCAGTCATGTGACCATCCAAAGCTGAAGGGAGCATCCTTTTATCCTCAGCATTACTTGAACACCCCTGTCACCTAAAAATGCCAGGTTGTTGCTTAAAATCTAAAAAAGGGCTTATGTAGCTCATTAAGTAATAAAGAATAGACAGTAGATGATGTACTACTGTCATATTAATGAATCAGTATATGAAGGCAGCTAAAGTTTTGTGGCTGCAAGACCCAACAAACCATCTGCTAATCTGTGCAGTTTATGAACAGAGATAAGAATTCGTGGTGTCAAAATAACAGATTAATTGAAAGGCATTGAGCCTCAGACATACTGGTGAGAAAAGAATGGTTGCTGAGAATAGAATATATGTCTTCCCCTGAAGAACCCTTGTATTCCTGGGAAAACATGCTTCCCAGGCACCGTGACAGTCTTGTCCGGACCAAGCAATGCGTCAGTTGGTCACCATTATTGTTGGATGTAGCTCTCGGATCTTTTTACCTTCTATGACAACCTACCAAAGGCTTCCAGCCTGAATACCAGAGTTATGGAGCTCAGATCACTATGCTCAGTTTGTTCCTGCCCTGTTGTAAGAGAAACCATTTATAACTAGAGATATTGTGACTTTTTTTAAAAAATTGATTTAAAAAATCATCAAAAAAGGAGGAATATTGTACATTTTCCTTCCTTCCCCAATTCTCAGCTATTTATAAACCTGCTAAGAGATTTGACTTTTGAAATGAATGACATTAAGAACAGTCTAAGGGCAGAGGAAAGGAGCACCCAGATATCAGGTAGTAAATTGCAGCTGGATCTATCAGTTCAAATATACACCAATTCTTTAACATCGTGAAATTTTTTTCTGATAAGTGTCATGCAAGTGTTTGTGTTAATGAAAAGCTCATAACTTACTGGATGATGTAGGTGCAAGCAACTGATGCAAAGTTATGGACAAAAACTGAAATGATCCTTCTTAAAAGGTGCCTGCCAGTCAATGCAGAGTTCTTACCCTTCAGAAATGAATGTGTTTTCTTCACCTGGGAGTTATTTCCCAAGTACTTCGAAAGACAAAAGGAATGTATGTACAGATCCTCTAGAAAGAAGTATCAAACTAGCAAGAGAAGGAGGCAAACCACACATTATTACAAAAAGGGAACCTATTAATAGTCACATGTATAATGTTTATTCAGTTGCATCACGGGGCAGGAGCTTAATAATTTACATTTAAGCAGATAACCCCTGTGGTGGAAGAAGCAGCAAGACACTTCCTTCAAGATAGATTCCATGTTGCCTACCTCACACCTGGAAATAGACTTCTAGAGGGAGAGATCTTTCAGAAGCACGCATGTCAAAGATTCAATGGAACATAAAAGGGAGGAGGATAGAATCCCAAGTTATCTACCTTTCAGCTAAGAACACAAAGGTATCAGCTCTTAGGGTATGTCTACACTGGGGGCTGTGTTAAGTTGACTTAAAAAGGTTGACTTAAAGTCAACCTTCTTAAGTTGAATTAGAGGGTCCACACTGAAGACACCTGTCAACTGCCTGCATCCACACTGGCAGGTGCTAAGTCAACCTTTCCTGGTGGCTGGAAACTCGGGGGGGGGGGGGCCTGGAAGCCAATTAAGTCAACTTAAGGGCTATTCCCCACCTACAATGGCTTAAGTTGATTTAATAATATCGACTTAAACATTCATAGAATCACAGGTTAGGAAGGTACCTCATGAGGTCATCTAGTCCAACCCCCTGCTAAAAGCAGGACCACTCCCACTATATCATCCCAGCCAGGGTTTTGTCTAACCAGGCCTTAAATGTTTCCAGAGATGGAGATTCCACCACCTCCCTTTAAATAGACCTTAAGAGGTGGTGTTATTACGTTGACTTAAGGAAGCTCTTAAGTCGACTTAATAAAAGCCCAGTGTGGCCGTGGGGGTCTGGAGGTGAACTTAAACTTCCTTAAGTTGACCTAAGGCTCCAGGGGAGATGTACCCTTTGATTCTAGGGATCAGTCCCAGGCATTCAGTCAGTCATCTTGGTGGAAATACAATGAGAATTTTTACCTTGCTATGTGTTAGTTACTGGAAAGCAGTTTATCTATATTTCTCTTGTCATAGAATCATAGAATCATAGGGTTGGAAGGGACCCCACAAGGTCATCTAGTCCAACCCCCTGCCAAAAAAAGCAGGACCACTCCCATTAGATCATCCCAGTCAGTGTTGTGTCCAGCTGGGACTTGAACACCTCCAGAGATGGAGATTCCACCACCTCCCTAGGCAGCTTATTCCACTGCTTCACCACTCGCCTAGTAAGGAAGTTTTTCCTAATATCCAGCCTGGACCGCCCCAGCTGTAACTTGAAACCATTGCTTCTCGTTCTGCCCTCTGTTACTACCGAGAACAGTCGAGCTCCCTCCTCCTTGGAGCAACCCTTCAAGTAGTTGAAGGTTGCTATCAAATCCCCCCTCAGTCTTCTCTTCTGCAGGCTAAATAAGCCTAGTTCCTTCAGTCTTTCTTCATAGGGCTTGTGCTCCAGCCCTTTGATCATTTTGGTTGCCCTCCTCTGGACTCTCTCTAATTTGTCCATGTCCTTTTTGTAGTGGGGAGCCCAAAACTGGACACAGTATTCCAGATGTGGCCTCACTAGTGCAGAATAGAGGGGAATGATCACATCCCTCGATCTGCTGGTAACACTTCTTCTGATGCAGCCCAGTATGCCATTGGCCTTTTTGGCAGCAAGAGCACACTGCTGACTCATATCCAGCTTCCCATCCACCATGACTCCCAGGTCCTTTTCTCCAGTGCTGCTATTTAGCTGATCACTCCCCAGCCTGTAGCAGTACATGGGGTTTTTTCGTCCCAAGTGCAGGATTTTACACTTATCCTTGTTGAACCTCATGAGATTCCTCTTGGCCCACTGCTCCAGTTTGTCTAGGTCTCCCTGAATCCTGTCTCTGCCCTCTAGGGTGTCTACCGTTCCCCCCAGTTTGGTATCATCTGCAAACTTACTAAGTGTGCAATCTATCCCATCATCCAGATCATTAATGAAAACATTGAACAGAACTGGCCCCAGGACCGACCCCTGGGGCACACCACTTGTTACTGCCTGCCAACTTGACATGGAGCCATTGATTCCTACACGCTGAAACCGTTGTTCTAGCCAGTTTTCTATCCACCTTACAGTCCACACATCTAACCCATACTTCCTTAATTTGCCAATGAGAATGCTGTGGGAAACCGTATCAAAAGCCTTGCTAAAATCAAGGTATATCACATCAACGGCTCTTCCCACATCCACAAATCCAGTCATCTCATCATAGAAGGTGATGAGGTTGGTCAGGCATGATTTACCCTTGGTAAATCCATGCTGACTGTTCCTGATTACTCTACGTTCCTCCAAGTGTTTCAGGATGGATTCTTTGAGAAGCTGCTCCATGATTTTTCCAGGGATTGAGGTGAGGCTGACAGGTCTGTAATTCCCTGGATCCTCCTTTTTGCCTTTCTTGAAGATAGGTACTATATTTGCTTTTTTCCAGTCCTCTGGCACCTCCCCCGTTCGCCACGAGTTTTCAAAGCTAATGGCCAACGGTACTGCTATCTCATCAGCCAGCTCCCTCAGCACCCTCGGATGCAGTTCATCCGGCCCCATGGACTTGTGCACATCTAGTTTCTTTAAGCAGTCCCTAACCTGACCTTCTGTCACCAAGGGCCTCTCTTCTTCTCCCCATTCCCCTGTACCTAGTGTAGTGGGCTGGGAGCTGACCTTGCTTGTGAAAACTGAACTAAAAAAAGCATTGAGCACTTCAGCTTTTTCCTCATCCTCTGTCACGAGGATGCCTGCCCCATTCAGTAAGGGACCTACACCATCCCTGATCCTCTTCTTGTTATTGATATACTTGTAGAACCCCTTCCTGTTATCCTTCACATCCCTTGCTAGTCGCAACTCCATTTGTCCTTTGGCCTTTCTGATTTTATCCCTGCAGTCCCGAGCAATGTCTTTATATGCCTCCTTAGTCATCTGTCCTAGCTTCCACTTCCTGTAAGCGTCCTTTTTATGCTTCAGCTCAGTGCAGAGCTCTCTGTTAAGCCACAGTGGGCGCCTTCCACATTTGCTGTGCTTTCTCCTTATCGGAATTGTATCTTCCTGTGCCCTTAGCAGGGTTTCTTTAAAATGCACCCAACTCTCTTGGACACCTTTCCCCTTCAGATCAGCCTCCCAAGGGATCCTGCCCATCAGTTCCCTGAGGGAGACAAAATCTGCTTTTCTGAAGTCCAGGGTCTGTGTTTTGCTTCTTTCCTTCTTTCCTTTAATCATCAACTTGAACTCAATCATTTCATGGTCACTGCTACCCAGGCTGCCATTGACCTCTACTTCCCTGATAAATTCTTCTCTATTTGTGAGCAGCAGATCGAGAGGCGCAAGGCCCCTCGTTGGTTGCTCCAGCATTTGTACCAGGAAGTTGTCCTCAACACTCTCCAGAAACTTCCTGGATTGCCTGTGCACTGCTGTATTGGCCTTCCAGCAGATGTCAGGGTAATTGAAGTCCCCCATGAGAACCAGGGCCTGTGCTCTAGAAACTTCTGTCAGTTGTCTACAGAATGCCTCATCCACCTCCTCCTTCTGATCTGGTGGTCTGTAGCAGACACCTACCACAACATCCCCCTTGTTGCTCTCCCCTCTAAACTTTACCCACAGACTTTCAACTGGCTTGTTTCCACTTTCATAATGAAGCTCTGAGCAGTCATAGAGCTCCTTTACATATAGTGCTACTCCTCCCCCTTTCCTTCCCTGCCTGTCCTTCCTGAACAGTTTATACCCATCTATTGCAGAGCTCCAGTCATGCAAATTATTCCACCACGTCTCTGTTATCCCAATCATGTCATAGTTCTTTGTCTGCGCTAGTGCTACCAATTCTTCCTGCTTGTTTCCCAGGCTCCTTGCATTTGTGTATAGGCACCTAAGATACCCAGCCGATTGCCCTACTTTCCCATTTTGATTTTCAATTCTATTGTATCTACCTCCCTGGATTTTCTTTTGGTGTTGACCTCCCCCACCTGCCTCAGGCATTAGGGCTTCATTAGAGCATCTAAGAAAGTTATTTGATTCCCCCCGCATGTTCCAATTATCCTCTCTTCTATCCCTGGAGTTACAGTCCCGGCACCCCCCAGGTGCCATCCCATCCCCCTGGTCTCCCACATAGTCACTTACCTGTGGGCTTTGGTCTCCTTCCCCCTTCAGACCTAGTTTAAAGCCCTCCTCACTAGGTCAGCCAGTCTGCGTCCAAATACGCTCTTCCCCTTCCTCGAAAGATGGAGTCCATCTCTGCCTAGCAGTCCTTCTTCCTGAAACAGCAACCCATGGTCGAGGAAGCCAAAGCCCTCCTGACGACACCATCTTCGCAGCCAAACGTTCATCTCCAGGATGCATCTGTCTCTGCTCAGGCCTCTACCCTTGACCGGAAGAATCGAGGAGAACACCACCTGTGCTCCAAACTCCTTCACCCGCGCTCCCAGAGCCCTGAAGTCACCTTTGATCTGCCGAGGATCACCTCTCGCAGTATCATTGGTTCCTACATGGATGAGAAGCATGGGGTAGTAGTCAGAGGTAGTAGTCAGTTCGCAAGTTGTGACTATTTCTGAATGATCCTTATAATTGTATTCACTTAAAATCTCTTTCTTTGGAACCAAACACACTTATTTTATTTTTAATCCAAGCAACTGTGTTCAACAAGCTCTTTAAAAGATCAATGAACCTGATTATTTTTCCAATCATTCCAGGACAGGGCTGAACATGTCAGAACACCCGTTTCAAGGAAAATTTGAGGCTGAGGAGAAAATCTGCCTTGTTTAAATGCCTAAATATCTATGAAACACTTACCCTGTGGGTGTGGACTCTATACTCATTGAAAGTGAGTGTCAGTGCTCCCATTGACTTGAATAGATTCTAAGGCCAAAAGGGGTGACTCTGATTGTCTAGTCCAATCTCCCGTATAACCTAAGTCAGAGAACTTCCTTGGATTAATTCCTGTTTGAGCTAGAGGTCTTTTAGGAGAACATCCAATCTTGATTTAAAAATGGCCATGGATGGAGAATCCATGGAGACATTAACTGTGGGGAATCCTGACCTGTGACTCCACCATCAGGATCGAATATTTTCATCCAGATCTCTTTCCAGAGTGTCTTCCTCTTAGTCCTACTCACCATCCAAAAGAAGCCCAAGTAGTAAGGACAAAACAGCACATTGAAAATCCTAGCTCCAAGCCCTTTAAATCCATGCTATGCTTTCCTACCAAGTGATAATCCATTGTTCCCAGTTAACAAAGAGCTGTCCGCAGCTGACACTCAATGGCCTATAAGTGTGAGTTCATTGTTCATTTAGATAAAATTAAACAGCTCTACGGGGCCTGGAAAATCTAGACACCTCGGGGCATAACACTTACTCCTGTTTTACACCTGTGTAACTTATCTTAGTGGAATTACTCTGGATTTATGCTGAGGTATGTGGCTAAACAATCAGGTCCATTAAACATAGATATATGTGTCAAAGGTGTTTAGTTCCTTTCAATGGAGTCCTCATCAATGTCCCATCACAGTCTAGTTCAGACAGTGGCTGAATAGATCAGGCACTCTCATATGCCAAACTACGGGAATGATTAGATTTGACAATCTAAATCTAGCGTTACCAGCTCTCAGCATTTTATCACAATATTTAGTGTTTTAGGCCCTAGACTCATGAGAATATGGTAGAATCTCAGTTTTTGTTTTGTTCTGTTTTGTTTTGTTGTTTTAAAGAAAGCTTCTAGCCCTGATGGTTGTGGAGAAAAACCTGAAAACATGGTTGCAGGTTCCTCTAGATGCTCCACTATCAGAGGCCAAAGAAAAATAACCAAAACCATATTAAATGTAAAATCTCATGACATTTATGAACCTGACTGATGACTTCCAAATGCTTGAGGTAGCCAAGACTCCAAGTCTAAACTACTTTTAGGAAGAGTGGAGAGTTTCATAAAATCTTAGACTTGGTGGGCAAAACCCTCTGACTCACAGGCTTTAAGGCCCGGGAAGATCCTTGTGCTCATTTAGTCTGACCTCATGTCCAATGCAGGCCATGGACCCTCACCCACCCCCTACTGTAATAGACCCTAACTTATAACTGAGTTACTGAAGTCCTCAAATCATGATTTAAAGTCTTCAAGACAGGCAATTCACCAGCAAGTGACCCATGCCCTATAGTGCAGAGCAAAGTGAAAACCACCTAAACATCCTGTGATTGTACTCATTATTATTTGTATGATAATCGTACCTAGGGGCTCTGGACTTGGCCCAGGACCTCATTCTTCTAGGCGTGGTACAAAAACACATCACAGACAGGAAATGGGAATGTCCACTGAAGTGTGTTTTCTCGGTCAGTTCACTATCCCTCACTGCATTCCTCATGGGTGGGACAAAGCTACAGAGGGATTCCATCACCAAAATCCAGTCCAGATTTCTTTGGCCAAAGGGCCGGGTTTTCCGGAGTTGGGAGTTTGGTTTGGTTGCATCTCTCAATTCAATGAGCCTGATTTTACCCTTGTTTTAACCCAGATTGATTCTGGTGTCAGTGATTCTGCTCTCAATTTACACTGTGAATGAAAAAATAACTTGCAGTAGAGAGACGAAATTCTCTGCTATAGTCTAGTCCCAAGAGAATCTGGAAGCTGCAAGATTTCTACAGCTGGCTTGCATGTTAACCCATCTCTCCCGTGAGAGAGAGAGGTATATCAGGGGCAGCAGAATGGCTGCAAGACCTGGTGACCCGTCCTGCTTCCCAGCAATGGAAGCACCTGCAAGACTAAAACCTTGGTCCCAGGTGACTCCCAGGAACACGGGGTGGGATTCTAGTAGGGGACCCTGTGCAGCTTGATGCTACAAGAAGTTCCACTCACCGGGATCTGTGTGGCAGCCCCCGCCCAACAATTGGCCAATCTCACTATATAAACCAGGAAGCCAGCGGGGTGCTATTTGAGCATGGCTGCAGAGATCCTCTTTCCTTCTGCTCCAGAGATTTCCTTGGTGTGATCTTTAGACTCCAATATTGCATTCTGTCTGTTATCTAGTCCCGGACTCTGACTCCCTGGTCTGCTGATGCAAATTCTGCTACGTGTCTCTTGACTGCAGCTTGGTGACTGAGCTGTTCATTCTGGCTGCTAGTGGCCATGCCCTGATGGTCATGGTCATCTCCTCTCTGCCCTTTAGCCATGCCTACAAAATTCTGTGCACAGCTGAGAACCTGGCCCAAAACCTTTATTGGATAAATCCATGAAGTGTCTCTCAGGTCCAGATCCCCAAAGCTATTCAGCTATTTATCAGTTGAGATGCTCAGTCGATCTGGAAGTCGATCTAATAAAACTACCCCATCAGGTGACACAACACATTTCCCATGGTGCAGAACAGTGAAGATGGTGCATAGAAGCGAAGGTACAAAGTTGATGAGAATTACACAAGATACTTTGCATAGTTTGTGTCACTCTCATCATCTGCAGCTGAATTTCACCACCAGCATAGATTTCTCCTGAGTATCTTTTACGTCACTGATCTGTGCTCTCCCCTTAGTACATTCAGCACTGCATGGGTGCAATTGTAGTTCTGGTGGAGTATGGTTTGGACACCATTTCCCCTAGTGTTCCCAGAGCACTTTGCATATGTCAAACAGGCCAATACCCTGATGACTGCAAGATAGTAAAAGCAAAGGCCAAAAATGCTGAGAGTTAAGGTAAAATCCAAGTGCTTCTGCAAAGACTCAAGTTCCAACTTGGCATTTCCCAAGAGTCAACCCGCCCTGCTTGGCTGGCCTCTTCCCCTCCATCCCAACTGCTTTGGCTCATGGCCTGACCTGTCATGACACCTCTAACAAGAACCAGTTATAAAAGCATTGGGGCTGGCTCCAGGTCTCCTAGGCACTCATTACATTTTAAAATGAATGATAGAGATTTTTCTGAATGAATTATTGGGGAAGTAGATGAGGTGGTCATTGCTCCCAGAATTTGGATAGGCTGATTCATACCTTGAAAGGATCTGAGCTTTTCTGCTTCCTACTTAGAAATTTACAGTTACCCAATAGTGTTCACACCCACCCCTGCAATGTGGCACCCAAGCCAGAGAGGAAATTTAAGCTCACTCAGAGTCTGATCCATAGCCCACTGAAGTCTTTTGGCATTAGGGTGACCAGATGGCCTAATTTTATAGGGACAGTGCAATATTTGGGGCATTGCTGTCTTTAGGTGCCTCTTATCCCTGACTCCTTCACCCAATTTTTCATACATGCTATCTGCTCACCATCTTGGGACTCTACTATCTCCAATTGGTTTTGGATCATGCCTTAAAAGAAGACAAATATGAGGAATATTAATGGAAGTTACTACATTATTTTATACTATCTCGAATAATAAGTGCCAGATTCTGCTCTCAGTCACCCAGTCATAAATCCAGAGTAACTCTAATGAGGTCAGTGGAGTTACACAAATGCAGATGAGATCCTGATGTGGTACACAAACACTAGGGCAACCTACAGGATCATCCAGAGTCACAGCCAATCCTGAGATGATAACGTGGTCTACTGGTCAGGTTACTGGACTCAGGCAATATGGCTTCTCAGCTGTTCCATTGAACCACTGGTTGATCTCGAGCAAATCACTTCACCTCTGTCTTGTCTACGTACACTGAAAGCTCCTCAGGGCAGGAAGCATCTCTTTCTACGGTATGTGGTTCTACAGCACCTAGAACAAGTATCCCTTACAACTAATAAAGTTAGACATTGAGAGAGGTTTATAAGAAGAATATCCGAAGCAGGATTTGTTCTTAATGTGCATTTCATGCCCCGCGTAATGTAATTACGACAACCTATGCCATGGTGTAGGTGTATCTAGCTTCCACCTCTTGTTGAGGTGGATTTACTATAGCAACAGACAAATCTCTGAGCTGCTGTAACATTTTTAATGTAGGCATACTCCTAGTTCTATAAATCTGTTTTATAATCTGATGCCAAGAGCAGCTATAGTTTTTAAAATAACTGTTTGCTCAATTAACACTGTCATAAAGCAAAATAAATTAACAATAATAATCAATATACCTAGCTTGTTTAATGGCATGCCAAAAATCAACTGAAATTCACAAAAAAAAATGCAGTGCACCATAAAGTAACTTCAGCTAATTGATGGATCAGAGAACAAATGCAGTCTGCTAACAGAAATTATATGATCCTAGGAATATAAGAACTGCCATATAGGGCCAGGCTAGCTTTCTGTTTAATCCAGATTCCTGTCCCCAACAGCATGCTGTATTAGGCGATAACCTGTCCTAAGGGAACATTACCTCCTGACCTTAGTGGTTAGAGGCTGGTTTATGCCCTGTGGCTTAAAGATTTATATCTGTTTCAAAAACCCTTATTTTAATATTTAATAATTCTGTATCTTCTCATAAAAACATCTGATCCTGTCTGATACATTTTTTATTATGAACAATTGGATGAGTCTTGATGCCATTTCAGTACTGCACATCTAGAGAATTACTATGTAAGCAAGGTGTTGTTAGTGATGGACAGAGCCTATTATTTAGTGAAGTGTAAACAAAGGATTAATATATGGGACAAATGTGGGGTGGGGGGTGTATTTGGATAGGACAGCAATGGGGGGATGGATAGATAGTTAATTATACTTCCCATTAAGTTCAGTCCATGGTGACAAGGAATAGAGCAGTAATAGGTTCTTGGTCGCATAGGAGTTAACTCTCCAGAAATCATGTCATGCTGTGCCATAAATATGGATTAAAGAACATAAAAGAGAGAAAAAATACTATTAACCTGAGCAACGAAGCTCTCTAAAGGCATTAGGATGCCAGGTGCCAGCTTCTGGTCTTCCTTATTTAGTACATTTAGTGTGGTTAAAGTACCCAGATGGGGCTGTGGCACTTGTACACACCTGCCTCGGAGAACACCCAAACAGCTATTCAAAGACAGCCGCTCCCCAGACCCCCCAACCAACAATTCAGCAGCTGGCCTCATTCATCTCTCTCTCAGCTGCTGCACAGGCAAGCACCCCAGAAAAGAAATGGCGGCATATCCTGGAGGGCACCACATCCAGGCTGGACGAGCCAAGGCAGGGAGGAAGGGACTTTAGAGAAGAGACAATGGATGGGCTTATTAGTGAGGCACCGAGCTGGGACTCAGCAGATATAAGTTCAGTTCCTGTTTCTATCATAGATCTTGGGCAAATTGCTTTCCAGCCCTCATCCCTCCCTGGGGGATAGCTCCCTTGAACTGGTCGCCTATTCTACCTCCTAGAGAAAAGTATCCAATGAAGGTGATAGCAGGCAAAGATCTTTTCCTGCTGTTTGAGAACCCTATATGAAATACTGAGAAGAAGGGAGGGGAAGGAGCAGCCCACACCATTCTCACAATGTGGGGAGAGGGAACCGAAAGTGCCCAACAGGTCAGGGCAGTTCTGCTCTCTCCCATAAAGAATGCATCAGCCTGTTTCGTTTTGTTTTTTTTTCCTCTTTCTTCCCTGCAACGTGAGAGCTGGGGAAGGGTGGGAGAGAAACTTTGGAGCAGCTGTTCCCAGCCTGTGAGTTGGGGAACAAAGCTCTCCTGTCCCCAAGGAGCAGAGGTGAGGCTGTGGGACAGAACTAATTGCAGGGCTAGGAGGAGACAGCTGTGGGGTTGGGGTCATGCAGCATTGTTTTCTCAGGATTTGGAGGTGTGGGGAGAAAGAGACTGACCAGAGAGTCAGCAACAGTGCACACATGCAGCAGGACCCAAAATAGCTCTAGCGCCTGTCGTCACTGCAGTTAGCTGGGCTCTTTCCAAGGTTTTGCCTTTTGTAACTGTGCAGGGCAACTGCCCCTGTATTCCCCTCCACCCAGGGCACCCACTCTAGACTCCCAGCTTCTCAGTCATCACCTGTCTTGGGCTGAGACCTGTGTCTCGCCCTCCTGGCTAAAGCTTTTCCAGGGCACATAGTTCACCACCTAAACTGTGATACCCCAGCAACAACCCACCTGGCCTAACCAGACCTGTGTTTGCACTTTGATTTACTCAGCCCTTTCTAAGCAAGCACATTTATTCCTAAGGTGAAAGCACTACAGAGGAAAAAAAAATAAGTTTCTATATGCATACTAAAAGCTTACCAGAGGTCATCCATCAGTCTTATGGGCCACAGGGGGACAAGCGTCCTCCAACCATTCTGTGATGTTCCCTTCTGCAGTCTTGATTGGTGTCACCCCAATACATCACTTCTGGAACCTGCCTTGCATTCACTCCACTATGTGAACTTTGCCACTCCTGGATCAGCCTATGCCCCATGTCCCACAAGCAGCCAGCTCTTAATTTAGGTTATGACTACACTTAGAGCTGAATTCAAACTGACTGTCATCAATTCAAATTCTATTTAGTGCATGTACACAATGGCTTTCCTCAATTCGAACAGAGGAACTGCTCGGTTTGAACTGATGAAAGCTGACTTCAAATTGGTCAAACCTCGTTTGACTTTGAAGTCAGGGTCAATTCAAACTGAGTAAGTCAAATTGATCCAGTGTGGCCATGTCAATTTGAACTCACTGTTAGTTAGAATTAGCTACAGCTTGATTTTCCCTATAGAATAGCACCCCCCACCTAATTCAAACTAGCTAATCCTGGATTTTCTAGTGCGGCCATGTCAGTTCAAATTGACTGATTTCGAATTAATAATTATTAGTTCGAACTGACTAATTCAAATTCAGTAATTCAAATTGAAACTCTAAGTGTAGACATAGGCTTAGTGTGTGAGGGCTTCTGGCCAGGAGCTCATGGATTTATGCAATAGAACAACCTCTGCACATACGCTAGTCCCAGATGCAGCCCTGGAAACTTCCATTTTGCAATTTTCAGAGCTGCCCACTGAACCTTGCTAGCTCCTATTAGCTTCACCAGTTTATCAAAGAAATTGATCTGCACCAGCTCCACCACTTTAAATGAAGTCTCTGCACATATCCAAACCACATGCCCTGCTTTAGATACAACAAACTATTTTTCTTTAGCACAAAAAGATTTTAAGTGATTATAAGCCAGAGGACTGTAAATCAGATTTGATCAGGGAGGCAAAAGCCAGTCACCTTCTAAAGTGATCTTAACACTTTCAGTAAGGTCAGTCTCAGGTAATGTTCACCACAGGCTGGCTGACTCCTTCAGCCAAGCCCTCACTGTGGAGCATCCTTCAGTTGCTTGAAGGTACTTTGGAGATGGAGGAGCGAGAGAGAAAGCTAGCTAGCAACCAAAACGTCCCACTGTAGCAGGTCATGCAGGCCCCACAGCTGCTCAGTTCCTCTGCTCCCACAAACCACACATAGACTTCAGCTTTGTGCTCCCATCAAGACACTTTATTTACAGGTTGCTACCCACCACCATCTATTGATGCCCAGTTCAGTCTTACAGACCTGGGGCCATGGGAAAACTCACATTTGCACCAGCTTTTCTAGGGAAGATCATCATCTTGCTGTAGCTTTTCCCTGTTAGGCTTTTCCTCCCTTTTCCCATCCCCAATTTCTTCCTATGAGCCTTTATTGTGCCTTGCTCATGAGCCCAGCAGCTGTTCCCCATTGGCCCACTCTATGCAGGTTTACTCAACTGGCTCCAATTCCCCTTCAATTAGGACCCCAGTGGTACAGGGCTGGTTCAGCCTGTTTTCACCCAATACTTTATCACCCACCCCTATTCAACATGGTCCTGTGCCCCCTTCTGAGGTCTCACCCTTCCCTCCAGGGTCAGGAGACCAACAGTATTTCTGCATGGTCTTCTGAAAGTCCTGAATCAGTGAGTATCCCTTTATCAGATGCCTAGGATGGTCACTGTGCCAGGAAGAACTGGCTTGTTTCATGCATACCTTACGCTATGTCTACACTAGAGGGCTCAGTTAAGTCAACTTAAAAAGGTCTACTTAAAGTCAACTTTATTAAGTCGACTTTGAGAGTCCCCATTTGTTTAAGTCAACTTTATAAAATCGACTTAAGACAGGGAACCCACTTCAATCTGACTTAATAAAGTTGACTTGAAGTGGGTTCCCTGGCTTAAGTTGACTTTACAAAGTTGACTTTAATGGCCACATTTTGTTAGGTAAACTTAATAAAGTTGACTTGACCTGATCCTATGTTTTACACCCCCTTGCATTTGGTTTCATTCCTTTCTCTAAGTTCACCCATCTTCGAAGCATCTGAGGAAGTGGGATCTTCTCCCATGAAGCTCATGCAAAAAATAAATCTGTTAATCTTAAAGTGCCACACAACTCCTTGTTGTTTTTTCACTGGACTAGACTAACACAGCTATCCCTTTTAAAATTAACCCCTGAAGTCAACTTTAACTGTGAGAGTTATTAAGTTGACTTAAGCAAGTGCTTAAGTCAACTTAATGAACTCCAAATGTGCCCTGGGAGTAGCTTAAGTTGACTTAAGCCTGGTTAAGTTGACTTAAGCCTCCAGTGTAGACATACCTTCCCAAGGTGTGAACTACCACTTTTTTAGTGCTTGCCTAGATCTGCCTCAAGCCATGTGAGACCCCTATCTGGGAATATTACACAGCAGAGCTTCATTACCATACACATGACATTGCAAGGAAGAGGCTGCTATAACAATCATGGTCAGCATGTCATGAGCATCTCCAAACCCCGTACATGACGTACTTTGCATTAAACAATACACAGTTACACTGTGCAGGTGAATATGAATGATACACAATCACACCATAAAGGTGTGCCTGTGTTGCAGTGTGTTACACCTTCCCAGGAAGAATTGCCAGCCACCTCCCACACAAAAGTCTTGTTCTGTTTTTTGGATCAGAAAGAAGGCCTTGGATCAGGTTACTTATCTGAAAGTCTTTTATTTGCCTGGGGTGTCTCTAGAGAACCCGGCCTGAACCTGGATAGCTGAACCAATCCAGGTGAAACCTCATGGGTTGTGTTACAGCCTGGATGAATCTGCCTGATCACCCTGCTCTGTTTGAACTTCCTGGATGAACTGTAGTCATCGCCCATCGAGAAAGTGTATAAAATCTCTTCCCTTTAAAACTACAAAAACTTCATGCGGTAAGATCTCCCAAAAGACCCAGCAGGAAACTGCCAACCCCATTTTGTTCATACACAAGCCTTTCTTGAATTTCATGCTGCTTTCAATTTGGGCCAGCTGAGGCTTGACTTAAAACCCAACTTCCACTTTCACTCCCATTGGTAACCCATCCTTTTGACGGTGTGGATGCCAGCTAAACTGCTTAGGTGCTTGGCCGCCTCCAAGGGCTTTCCAGATCAACTCCCACATGCCCAGAGGACAGACTAATTCTTCCGCCATTTACTGGGAAAGAAACCCAGAGCACTCAAGGAACCCTGGGAGTCCTAACGGACACAGTATGGCTCGGGTATTTCTTGGCCATATGGCTGCTCAGACCTGGGCTATGCTAACCTGGGTCCCAATCACCTGGTTTAGCTGCACTGAACATTTTCTTTCTCTGTAAATACAGCAGACTTGGCACCACTGAATGCCACATGCACACACACATCGAGGGTGGGCAAGGAGAGTTCAAATATCAAAAGGAAAACCAAAAAACACCCACATGATCTTTAAAAAAACCCTCATGATTTATGGGCCAATCTCATGACTTAGGGGCTGGGGGCCTGATTTCTGAACTGCTGAGGTTGACAATATTCCTTGGTAGAGGTGAGCAATGTTAGGCTCTGATCTTGGTCAGACACTTTAGTGCCACCATAATGACTAATCACAACCAGAGGTGGCAGATGTGAAAAGCCCTCATTCAGATGCTGCTCGGGCAGCAGGTCTGCAGCGCCAGAATCTCTGCCCACGCTGGCTATGTTGGCATCCAGCGGCCAGTTAATGAAGATATTAAGGTACAGTCAGCGTGTGGTCCTGAGGCTCTGCAATCTGTGACTCTCCCGGCAAATGATTAACTAGGTAAAAGAAGAAATGAGAGTCTCAGAGGAGACCCTGAAGAGATGTGGGATGGTTTTAGGCTTTTTTCCTGATACCATTTGAGTTCCATTAGCAAACCCTCCTTAAAGAACTGCCAGCACTAAAAGAACAGATAAGGATTTTGAGGGGAAAGTGTCCTCACGGTCGTATTAAACCGGAGTCCTCAGTCAGCTTCAGGAACACCAAATTCAGCCAGCAATGAGGGGAGAGGAAATATTTGCTTTCTAGCTTTTGCCAAGAAATTGACTACGCTCCATCTCGTAATGGAGAAATCTGGTCTGATCTGTTGGCCTGTTTATATCCTAATGTACTGGAGATAGGCAAAAGTGTATCATAAAATAGTACTTTGGCTGCAAATTTGGTTTTCAGGCCATACTGGAGCCAACTTTTGCTCTTAAAAAAAAATAAAAAAACAAACCATATAATAATGATGAAAAGATTTATCCTATGTTAAATGAGTAGTTTGGGGGATTGGATTACTGGAGTGAAATTCATAACTGTGAGGGATTTACAGTCTCTTTTGTGGTGATAAAGGCAAAATTGTTCACAGTCCTTCCCTTAATGTAAAAGGGCTGTATTTTGCTACTGGGCCACATCTCATGCCACCAAGAGACTATGCTTTCCTTGGAAGGGGCTGAGCACAAAAGACGGCAGAAATCCAAAAGGAACAGATTTCAAAGACTTCTGTGGCAAGGGGAGGAAAAAAGCCCTCTTCCATTTGTAAAACCTTCTCCATTACTTTGGTTCTGGGACTCTAATTTCTTCCCCTCCCAGAGAAAAACAGAAGCTGGATGTGCTTGTAATCTTTTGCAAATGTGCTCTTGGAGGCTTCCCAACTGCAAGATGGGATGGCGGAGTATAGACTCCTAAAAATAAATGACTCATTAATGTGTATCAATTAGCTGCATGCAACTGGGCATCTGAGCTGCTTTGGAGAACTTTCTCAGCAAAACAAACAAGGAAGGAGTCCTATGGCACTTAAAGACTAACAAATTTATTTATCTCATGAGCTTTCATGGGAGAAAATCCCACATTGTCAGATGCTTTGAAGATGGGGGAACTTACAGAATAGGAGGAAATAAATGCAGGGAAGTATAAGTGATAGGAATGGGTCACTCTGTAAGAGCAACTCAAAGCTGTTAAGATTGAAACACCAGGGAACAGCATATAGAGGAAGATGGGAACGAATCTCCTGTTGTAATGAGGAAAAAAAAAAATCCAAAGTCCATATTTAGCCCTGAAGCAATACCGTCAAATTTGAAAATTTGTCCACACGTATCTTAAGCCATCAGCATGATTCAGTACATCCATCATGGGTCCTGTGAATGGATCCTTTTGCAGGGAAAGAGTTGGATTGGGTGAAACTTTTTGGTCAAATAGTTTATTCACAGAAAAAATGCAGTTTGGGGGCAATAAAAAATATTAGTGATGTCAAGTCTGAAATGTAACAAAACAGAAAATTTCACTCTTAGTTCGACCTTAAGCACATTTCCTCCCTACTCTCGGGATTCTTTCATTTGGTCACTGGACCGAAATGATCAGTGATTTGCTGAAGTGAGTCTTCAGTGTGGGCTAGCCATTTCAATAGAAGCCTGTGGGAAGGCTGAGTAGGTCCTTGGGTTGCTGGACACATCAGGATCTGCATTGCTGTGTGTGTCTTCACTGTTACTGGTTTCTGAGCTAGCCAGATTAAACCTTGCACAGGTGTGCCACCTGCATATCAATTACAGTTTCATTTGCAATGTGACTGTTTCTCCCCCAGGCATCTCTTTGTCGCCCTGGCTGCCCTTGGAGAAGTCTGAGTCTGTATGGCTAGCACCTCTGCTTAACATGCAGACGGTCCTGGGTTCAGTTCCCAGGGGGTTGGACTCAATGATCTCACGAGGTCCCTTCCAGCCCTATGATTTGATTTGATTTGATTTGCTGTGGACAAGGCAATAGCAGAGGTGGTGATGTAAGTCAAGGAGTAGTGAGCTGTGATTTTTCTAATCAGAGATTCTGGGCTTGCTCCTATGCTTGATCTGACAAGAGATGTCATTGCACCTACATTCTCAGGACATTAATCAAAGGCAAACGAGCTACCTCCTAGCATTATACACCCCTAACGGGCTGTCACTTTCCCAGGGAAGCAAACCAGCCATCACTAACGATCTCATCTATAGGTTACTGCTTCAAAGGCAATTCAGGTTAGTAAGGACCAAAGGGTGCTATCTTTCACTAATTTGGTGGATGTCACTCCAGTTCCTAGCAGAAAAGCGTCCCCATCAACTAAACACAATTACAGCTGGCAAGCTTCAGCACCCCTATTGTCAGTGTGAGCGAGGAAGCCATGCACTGAATAGGCCATGGAGTCAGAGTGAGCAACTCAGCCCCAGGTCTGGGCTGTAGGACACAGAGCTTGGGAAGTGAAGCAGGACACAGAGGTTGGTGGGTACCTGAAAAGATGGGGGGATATTCCAAATGCAAATTTCTAAGGACAAATCTCTATAGGACCAGCAAATCCAAATATAATGTCTTTTAACAAGTTCCCTTTCAGCAGTAAAGTTAAGTGTGTCCTTGACTTTGACATACCTTGGCAGTAACAAGCAAGCCGGAAGAAAATAGTCACAAATTGGCAAGGTAGCAGCTACAGTTAGCAGCTGACACAAGATTTGGTCATGGAAAATCTACAACGTAAAGACCAAACTATTGCCAACTCAAATATTAGACCCATTTTAACAAGGCTTCTACACAGAGTTCTTGTACTTATGTTCATCTCAAGATATTAGAGAGACAAGGTAGATAAGTAAATCAAACAAACAAACAAGGAGTCCTGTGGCACTTAAACACTGAGAAATTTATTTTTTGCATGAGCTTTTGTGGGAGAAAATCCCACTTTGTCAGACACTTTGAAGGTGGGGGAACTTGCAGAATGGAAGGAAATAAATGCAGGGGAAGTTTAAGTCATAGGAATGGGATCTCTCCTAAGAAATCTTATGTGGTAAATAAATTTGTTAGTCTTTAAGTGCCACAGGACTTCTTGTTTATTTGTTTTACTGAACTAGACCAACACAGGTACGCGTTTGGATCTTGGAAACATGCAAGGTAGATAAGGTGATATCATTAATTGGACCATCTTCTTTTGGTGAGAGAGACAAGCTTTCAGAACTGAAAAAGAGCTCTGTGTTAGTTCAAATGCTCATTCACAGAGGTCAGCCCAGTAAAGGATATCGCCTTGCCCACTTTGTCTCTCTCAATTATGTCCACACATACATCATTATTTCAAAATAACCCATTTTGAAATGAGTTATTTCGAAATAAAGTCCTTATTTAGAAATAAGTTAATTTGAATTAACAGTTTGTTTATTCGAATTAAGGGAAAGCCTGCTTTCGAAATAGCCTTTGTTTTGAAATGGTTATTTCGAAACAAGGCCATTCAGACATGTTGTTTTGAAACATTTGTTTCAAAACAATGGTGTTGTTTCAAAACAATGTGTCTGAACGCCATTGTTTCAAAACAACCCTTTCGAAACAACAGGTATTTCCATTAGATGCGAGGTTTATCGGTTTTAAAATAACGGTGCATCGTGTGGACATGCCGCTTCTTATTTCGAAACAACCTCTGTTTTGAAACAGCCATTGGGTATGTCCACACAGGCTTCTTATTTCGAAACAACAGAGGTTGCTTCGAAATAAGAAGCAGCATGTCCACACGACGCACCGTTATTTTGAAACCATTAAACTTCATATCTAATCAAAATAGCTGTTGTTTTGAAACAGTTGTTTCGAAACAACGGCGTTCAGATACATTGTTTTGAAACAACATGTCCAAACGGCCTTGTTTTGAAATAACCATTTCGAACCAATGGCTCTTTTGAAAGCAGGCTTTCCCTTAATTTGAATTAACAAACTGTTAATTTGAATTAACTTATTTGTAAATAAGGACTTTATTTCGAAATAACTCATTTCGAAATGGGTTATTTCGAAATAATGATGTATGTGTGGACATAGCCAATGTGTCTTGGCAGAATTCCATTTTTATTTTTTTATCATTTTGATAGATATCAGTGATATTTATTTTCAAGCTTTTCTGTTCGCCTTAATTTCTATTGATTTAAATTATGGGGAGGTGAGACAATAGGGATTCAGAATTAATTATTTAATGATTGCCGATGCTGAGATTCAAATATTATAGCTGTTAAAACACAAATTATCAACAGCATGCCAAAATATTTGAAATAAAAATCACGAGATCAAACTTTTAACTTCCCAGGCAGCATTTTTCTTACTTTGACTAGCAGTAAATTTTGATTAGCATTACTGGAAATACTTTTTTTGGTTGGCTTGTGTATATGGTGAAATTGACATTTACCAACATTTACCAATGAAAACCTAATCATTCCAAGTCTAATCTTAATATATAATATATAGGTATGAATAATAGAGCTACTTAAATGTTTTTGTAACTCACTAGTGAGCATGTTACAATACCTTCTCTTTGTTTATACATAGAGGGTAAGAGTTTTTACAGTGAAGTGCTATTCCACAGCTGATCTGTAGCTCAAACTGCTCTAGCATGTACTTTTCCAAACAGACAAGATTCATCAGAGAACTCAACAACTTTTTATCTATAAAGTTATCTAGAAAAGAAGATGGAAGTATTTAGGATGTGTGTTAAGAATGAATCTAGAGCATCTGCCATGCATGGAGGCAGTTGGAGTAACTGGCAAAAAGGGCTGACTGAAAGAATCTCTGTTGGACAGAGCTCAGAGAGGGAAAACTTATGAGATGTCATGCAGAGGACACGCAAAGAGCAGCTAGATGGACATGGATGACAGGCAGACACTAAGTAGCATTGGATAGCATGCAGAGGATTTAACTACCATTGGGCCTTGAGGAGCTCCATTAAACTCAAAGTGGTTATTAGATGCTTTGAAACCTAAGCACCTGTTTCAATACTTTGATAAATTGGGGCCAAAAACACATAAACCTCAAATGTTTACTGCAAAGTAGTGTATCTTTCTGACTACTTCTACTGCCTGTGGGCACATATACAACCAGACTGTCACAGAAGGCTCCCCCCATGGTTAGAAAGCGATTGCACATCTAATTGCCCATCTAATAGTGATTGCCCATCTTTTTAACAAGTTCCAAAGGGGGAGCCATGTTAGTCTGGTTCAGCACATCCAATAAGAAGTCCTGTGGCACTTGCAAAGACTAAGAAATTTATTTATCACATGAGCTTTCTTAGGAGAGACCCCACTTTTTAAGAATGCCACCTCTGGGCTCTTCACAGGGCTACCCCCGAATTAGTATTCAACAAATAGCAAGATGGCTCATTGGCTAAGTATATAATGACGCCAGCTAATGGCTGGACTAAAGATAGAACAAAAGCTTATCACCAGAGGTAGCACATGCAATTACTCTTTAGCTCAAACAGTAGCCAACTGAGGGCTTTGGTTTTAGTTGAACATCATGACTACAACACCTACTATGTCTAAACTGCTATAATGGAAAAACGTTTTGCCTGAGGGGCAATATTCACCCCGAAGCAACATGTCTCTCCGACTTAGGCTGTAGTTTAGAACAGAGCCATTGGGAGGTATTGTCGGATGGACTATGCCCCTCTGCGTGACAGAAGTTGTACTGACCTAAGTGTTAGTGTGCATGGTGGCATGGCCTAGAGGGGTAGTGGAATCTCCCTTCTTGGAGGTTTTTAAGGCCTGAATTGACAAAGCCCTGGCTGGGATGAGTTAGTGGAGTTGGCTCTGCTTTGAGCAGGTGGCTGCATGACCTCTTGAGGTCCTGAGATCCCCTCCATCCCTCATCTTCTAATATTCTATGGCGGGAGAGCTTCTTCTCGCAACACAGCATATGTGGCTTGCAGAGATGTCTTTTTTATGCCAACAGGAGAGCTTTCTCCTTTCAGTATAAAGAATGTCTTCACCAGATCTGCAGCAGTACGCAGCAGTATCAGTGCAACGCTGTACATATAGCTACACCCGATAGCCCATCATGAGGGGAACATTAACCACAGCAATTCCACTAATCTTGCCTGGATTACGGACTGTTTAATACTAGCAATCACAAGCTCTGAGCTGTTCCCTCTATAGCTGCTTAATGTATTAGTCCAGCAGTTGGCCAGCATGAAGAACCATATAACCCATACCGGGTGTCATTAACACAATAGGAACAAACCTCACAGTAGCATAAGGGAATTTGCCTGCCATATCAATATAGAAAAACAGGAAAATGAGGCAGTGAGGTCCAGTGGTAGGACAATAGCCTTCAATTCAGGTGACTTTTGAACTAGTTTTGGTTATTTCACTAGGCAGGGTTACCTTGAGCAAGTAACTTGAGTCTCTTTCCCTTTACAGATTGCCTGTTTAGTGGGACAGCTGGCAAAACTGTCTGATCCCACCCTGTCACAACTGCTCCTCAACCCCATCTGCTAGGCCATCACTTGAGTTTCCCCAGCTAATTTAATGCAAAGGAAGAAAACGTCCTGTGATTTGTAGGAGTGAACTGAGAGCCTGGCCCAAGTCTTGTGGTTTCTGTTCCCTCATCCCCAAGAGGAGGGGAAATCCTGGCGAAATTCTTTACTGCTTAAAATCACCATTAATAAAAAAATTGATAGAAGCAAAAAAGAGAGGGAGGTGAGAGGAAAATATTTACAGATATTCTACACATGAGGGGAAACTTTCCACCTAATTCCTTCCACTGCCTTTTCTCAGACAAGCTGCTTTAGGGTTACAACTCGAATCCAGCACCAGGGAGCCAAAACTAGAACCAACTCCAATATTTATTATCCTCCCATGCATCTTAGGACCCTGCCCAACCACTGGCTACTTCTGCTGTCTTTCTGTGAAAACATCCTGGGATCTATTCTGAGCTGGGTTCTGACCCCTGCAATTTCCTTTGAAATATCAAGGCACCTTCCAGCTACCAGAAACAAATCAACACAACATTGAGACAAAGTGCAGATCTATGTTGTAAGCTGATTCGATCTAACCTCAGGAGGTCCCAAAATAAATCAAGGCCTCAAATGTTTATGAACTGTGTGCCCTTCACAAAGAGACATTAGTTTTAGGGTTTTTTTCTTGTGTTTATCAACAAGACTTGGAATCTGAGGTGTGCTTCAGCAAACAACCTCCGTCACCCTTCCATAATTACTGAGCAGCTTTTCGGAGATCTGTTTATAGAAAAAACCCAACCCCTTTTACCCCTTTCTACAAATAGCTGTAGTGACTCTGTTGTGTACTTGTGTCCAGAAGAGCAGGGCACCAGCAGGGTCAGAAGTAGCCTATAATAATGTGGTTAGCTACATTAAAGGGATGCCATGTGTCTGGAAGACCAGGCTTCTGTATTCGGTAACGAAGGGGGAAATACCCTTGGTAAGGGCACACCACAGTTTGAGAAAAGGTACAAAGGGATCGTAAAACAATGGGAAAAAGGATAGATGATCCAGTGGTTAAAACATGGGTGGCTAAGCTTATGGAACTCAAGAGCCACACAAGTTGATTATTAAACCTTTGAGAGCCACATTGAGGCATATAGCTGTATACTTTTACCTACTCCAAAATTACTAAGTTTAAAATTCACTGCATACTTTAATTTTATTGTATAAAGAGGGCGAATATTGATTCTACTATTGTCAGATTCTAATAATTATTTAAGATGGCCTTGAAAACTAGGCCTATGCAATAAAAACTTAGCTATTGCTCGATGTAGAAGACTGCAGGCTAGTGGCGAGTTTTTAAAAATCCGAGCAGTAACTTGTCATAAAAGCTCTCACAGGTGCTGATCTGTAAGTATTGCATAATGTTTCAATTTCACAAATTTCATTGTGGAATACAATGCTTCACAGAGCTAAACTGTGCCAAAAATTGAAAGTAATCTACATTCAGTCTTAAACAATCTATTTTCTTCTTCGTATATTCGTTTCTTATTATTCAACGTCACATTTGGAAGGACTTGTAAAACATGATTTTACTTTAACAAAGAGTAAATTGCATTAGAGCCTATGAGAAAATCTAAACATGTCGCGCTTCTCCCCACCATCTTCAAGCATGCCAGCGCTTCCTTGCTGTCCCCGACCATGCTGCACTTCTCCCCACCATCTCCGACCATGCTGTGGCTCCCCCGCCACCCCCGTCTCTGACCATGCAGTGCTTCTCCCCACCGTCCCCAGCCATGCTGCCGTTTTTTCCCACTGTGTTCTTCTGAGAGCCATATGTTTTCTTTCATGAACTGCAGTTTGGCCATGCCTGGGTTAAAACAACAGTGTGGTATTGTAGAGGTCAGAGGCAAATCCTGGCTCAGTCACTGATTTTCTCTGTGATCTTGGGCATATCACTTAATTGCTACTGTGCCTCAATTTCTCATCTGTGCAATGGGTCTAATAATGTTCCTTATTGTCTGTTTATACTGCAAACTACTCAGGAAGGGACTGTCCATTACAAAGTGTTTGACCAGCGCCGAGTAAAATGGCCCCTTGACCTGAGTGCTATCCAAATACAACTAATAAAAAACTCCTTGTCTTCGATTAGTGGGATTACTTCTCTCTCATAGTGGGAGAATAGGGCCAGTTAGAAGGAAAAAAGATCTCTCCAGCTAGTCCTGATGTGTGAGTGTGATGTTTTCCCACAGAGTCCAGAATTCAGACTGAGGAAAGAGAGGAGAAAGAAGAGTTAAGTGGACTGGAAACCTGAACTTTTTTCAGGGGACAAATCTTGCTTTTTCCACATAAACAGTGAAATAGGTCTCTTTTTAATTTCCTGCAATTTAATTAAGAGAGGTATTACAACTCTATCTTCTATGTAGCCCTTTATGTGACCTAGTCAAAGAGAGTGAATGAAGAGCCTGTAGTATTCTGTCACATTCCAAAATAATCTTTATTTCAACACCCTGGCCACATACTTCTAAATAAACAGCTGCAGCTTCACCTTTCGTTTTCAGGCTGACGCTCCCTCCAAGCTGTCGGGGATCCTTGAATTCCTTTCCTGCTTGTGAATGGGGAGCTAATCTACACAGCACAGTTAATTAGTTCCTGCTGCCATAGCCCGCATGCACCATTTCATAGAAAACCCCTGTTATTCAGCAATTAAAAAATAAAACAGAAAAAAACAGGAACAGTGGAGGTGTTCATTTATGATCTAAACTTGAGGGCCACTAAATGAAGAATCCCCATTCCTGTTTAGTGCATGATAGTGTCTGATCTGTTTGGTATGGTTTCAAAAGCCTGTGCTGAGAAGAATGGCGATCCAGTGATTTATGTGCTGTTTTGGGTGGGTTCAGTGACTGTTTTGGTTGCAGATCTCCTTTGTGATCTTAAGAAAGCCATGTATTCTCTGTGCCTCGGTTCGCCATCTGTGAAATGGGGCTAAAAGTACTGCCCAACTTCCCAGGGGTGTCATGAAAAAAAACACAGAGCACTTGTGCTCAGATGCTGCAGGTCAGGTGCCAGCAATTCTGGGCCGTTGGTCCAAACAGACAGTGACCGCTCAGCCAAGAAATGGAGGGCTGAGGTCCAAGCAGGCTTGCGCCAAAAGTTTTTACCTATTTGTTTTGTGCCAGGCAGGCTCCCCGCTGGCCTGAGGAGAGGTATCTGCTACTCAGCTTCTGGGGCTCCTGGCTTGTTTTGCTGGGTCTCTTGGACACCCCAGGGAGATTATTGGTTGTTTTAACACCTCCTCAGCCTGACTGGGAACCTGAATTGTACATAAGGGGTGTAGAAAAGAAGAGGATATAGAATGTATGAGCATGACCAGATAGCAGGAGAGGAAAATCAGGAGACAGGATCGGGGGTAAATGGGTGCCTGTACAAGAAAAAGTTCCAAAAATTGGGATGTTCCTATAAAATCAGGACAACTGGTCATCCTATTATCCTCCCATCCACCTGAGCCCTTTTAAATAGCCAAGCACCTTGGGAATTGACCTCCAACATTGGCAGGCCTGAATATAGCCAGATAAGTGCCTAAAATAGATGAGAAATAGGCTAGATCTTTGCTTTCGGCATGTCTCACCAGGAACTGTAATATCATTCCATCTCACAAACAACAGTGGGTTAATGAGTCCTTAGATGGGCGACCTCCAAGGAAAGTCCAAAGGGGTGAGGGTGGTTTAGTTTTAGGCTCTCTTACATTCAGTCTCTCGCTATGGTAGTTGGTATATTCAGCAGATGGCACTGTTCTCCCTGAATCACTGCGAAGCCAAGTCTATCCCTGCGCTGCAGGAGGGGCTGTCTTCCAGAAGAAACCAGACGTCTGCAGAAGAGAAGACTGAGGGAGGATTTGATAGCAACCTTCAGCTACTTGAAGGGGTGCTCCAAAGAGGAGAGAGCTAGCATATTCTCAGTGGTGACAGAGGACAGAACAAGGAGCAATGGTTTTGAGCTGCAGCTGGGGCAGTCAAGGCTGGATATTAGGAAAAACTTTCTCACTAGGAGGGTGGTAAAGCACTGGAATGGGTAGCCTAGGGAGGTGGTAGAGTCTCCATCTTTGGAAACATTTAAGGCCAGGTTAGACAAAACCCTGCCTGGGATGATTTAGTGGGAGTGGTCCTGCTTTTAGCAGGGGGTTGGACTAGATGACCTCATGAGGTCCCTTCCAATGCTATGATTCTATGAAAATTCAGAAGCTACGTGCTCATTGCCACTTTCTTTGCCATTATTTGCCAGAGGAAGGGTACATGCTCCAGAGACTTAGAAAGAGGTTCCACTGACTCCCCTATGACTTCATTTAGCCGGAGGAGCATTTTCTACATCTGAGCATCCTTTATTTTGAAACCTATGCTATTGTTACAATGTGTTAAACAACTGATGCACTCCTCCCAGATATAGCTGCATTTCAGCTCTTGTTATAAATGTTGCTATGTGATATATCACATTGATAGAAAGTTTGGGGCTGAAAGTGTTATTTACACATACTATATGTTAGTGTTACATAAGTACGAGAATAACAACAAGCGCTACTACTAAAAGACAACTGCTACAAAAGTCCTTTCTCAGATTTTATTCACCTTTATTTAGGTAAGACTTCCATTAATGTTAATGGGAGTTTTGTGTGAGTAAAGATTAAATACAAAACAAATAGTGTTCAGATACCTCGGCCCTGCAGTTGATGCCATACAGACACAGTAAACTGGCCAATCATACATTACAGGACTGAGACCTGAATTACCCTGTGCACTCTCACTGGTTTGGATAAGCACCTAGAACTTCAGGTGCATATTCAAAGTTTATTTGCATTAGAAGTTCTTCCAAGTGTATTCGACTGATTATGGAAGCTTTGGTCAGCTTAGACACAGAAAGGCAGCTTACAAGATGTGGAAACTTGGTTGGATGACTAGGGAGGAGCACAGAAACAGCGCTCAAACACGCAGGAGTGAAATTACAAAGGCCAAAGCATACTTGGAGTTGCAGCTAGCAAGGGATGTGGAGGGTTTCTATAGGTATGTTAGTAACAAGAAGGTGGTCAGGGACAGTGAGGGCCTCCTACAGAATGGGGGAGGCAATCTGGTGACAGATGATGTGGAGAAAGCTGAAGTACTCAGTGCTTTTTCAGCCTCTATTTCAATAGACAAAGTCAGCTCCCGAACTATTGAACTGGGCAACACACAATGGCTATGTTCACACACAGGGGGTTATTTCGATACAAGTTGTTTCAAAACAACTTGTATAGAAATAAGGGGTTATTTTGAAATAAGTTAATTCGAATTAAGAAAATGTTAATTCGAATTAAGGAAAAAAGCACAAAGCACAATAGCAAGTTCAGACAACAGTTATTTCGAAACGAGTCACCATCGTTTCAAAATAACATGTTCTGATGGGATTGTTTCAAAACAATCGTTTCAAAACAACATTGTTTCATCACCAAATGGGGTTTAAGTTGTTTCAAAACAACAGTACGTCGTGTGAACATGGCGTTTCTTATTTCGAAACAACCTCTGTTGTTTTGAAATAAGACTGCTGTGGGAACACACCCAATGGGGACGAGATGAGCAGTTCTCAGGGCTACAAGAACAGATTCAGGACTATTTAGAAAGGCTGGACATGCACAAAGAAAATGGGATCAGTCAGATGCAATATGTCTGAGGGTGCTGAGGGAGCTGGCTGAAGTGACTGCAGAGCCACTGGCCATTATCTTTGAAAACACTCAGTGAAAGGAGGAAGTCTTAGAAGATTACACAACCCAGATATAGGCCCCATTTCCAAAAAGAGAAGAAGGAGGAAACTGGGAACTGCAGACCAGTCAGCCTTATCTCAGTCCTTGGCATACTGGGCTGCGTTAGCAGGAGCATGGCCAGCACATTGAGGGATGTGATTATGCCCCTATATTGAGCTCTGGTGAGGTCACATCTGGAGTATTATGTCTAGTTTTTGTCCCCTTGTTACAGAAAGGATCTGAACAAATTATAGCAGGGGTCTCAAACACGCGGCTCCCAGGCCGCATGCGGCCTCTAAAGCTATTTCTTGTGGCCCACAATGACACAATCATTATCAATCATTGTATGGGAACGTTTCAGTGGTGCAGCCCTTGGGCCACCATGCTAATCCTCATGCAGCCTTCTACTAGTCCTCATGCAGCCCTTGTGGTGATTTGAGTTGGAGACCCCTGAATTAGAAAGAGTCCAGTGGAGGGCAACAAAAAAACGAGTAGGGGGCTGGAGCACATGAAATGAGGACAGGCTGAGGGATCTGGGCTTGTTTAGTCTGCAGAAGAGAGGAGTGGGGGGGATTTGACAGCAGCTTGTAACTACCTGAAGGGAGGCTCCATGGGAGGATGGAGCTGGGTGGTGGCAGAAGTGGTAGAGGGCTATCATACCAGGACTGAATTGGTGACCTCTGGAGTGGAAAGCATGAGCTGCTGTAGTTCACTTTAAGCTAAAAGCCCCTCTGCCTTGTCACTACCGTAACAGACTTATCATATCCTTTATCTATGAAGCCCAGATGTTTTTATTTCTTTTTATACTTTCAGTGGTTAATACTGAGGTTTAGTTTTAATCTAATTCTTCTAAGCTTACTTATAAGACACATCAACCTGTGGTTGCCACAAGGACTGGCTATTTAGTGATGTTCCACTAAGAACAAATGGGAAGGGTTCTCTGAACTCGCTGTTCTTGTATTGTATATTTTAGTAGAGGTGCAGCTTCTCTTCATGGGGAAAATCGAAAGCTAGAGTTATACATATGCTATGACAAGGCACCATGTTTGCCTGTTAAGCCTATCCACAACTCAATCATATTACATGTGTTCATGTAAGATATCTTCCTGGGAGGCTAGGTATTGCTGAACATAGAGCACCACCACTAGATCCAATAGCTGTATCAGCTTGACAGAAGGATGGGGCATGTCTAGTGGTTAGAGCCAAGAACTGCGGTCTAGAGAGCCTCATTGCTAATCAACTTTTCCACTGAGTTGGTGCTACACAAAGCACGTAGACCGACATTTTCCAAAGGGGCCACAGCTTTCGGGTTTCTCAGTTGTTTGGTGCCTCACTTGAGAGCTGAAGGTGTGGTTCTCAGAAAAGCTGCCAGCGTCCTCTGACTGTGGTTCAACAGAGAGTGTTCAACCTCATTGCAAATCAGAGATGGGGCATTGAGGCCCCCCACATCCATGCTAGAAAATGTTTTTCACCGCTGTGCCTCAGGATTTCTCTCTGTGTCTGTGAAATGGGGACACCAGCAATGCTCCCTGCCTTCAAAGAATGCACCCAACCAGGAGAAACATGTTAGGGAATTCACACAGCCTCATCTTCCACCTAGTCCTAGACCAGCAGTTCTCAACCACTGTGTCGGGACACATCACTGTGTCGCCACACGGTGGTAAGTGCATTGTGGAGACCAGGGGGAGGTTGGATTTGGCCTGGGGGTGGTGGGCTGGTGTGTCATCTAGGGTTATGCATGCCACCAAGCATATTGTGACCAACAAAAGGTTGAAAAACCACTGTCTTAGATGACCTCCCCCCCACAGCATTGGCAATTCACACATACCTGTCTGTCTTTGGTCCTATGGACCGTGCCTCTGTATTTAAAGTCTGAGAAATCAAAAGGGCTGTCTGTGTGCTCAGGGACACAGCCTGGTCCTCCTGCCTTGTCCAGCCTCCCCACAAAGCATGTGCCTGGTCACGTGGTGTGACTTTGCATTATGTTTTAATACAAACCCAGACACTTTCAAGATATTCCAGAACTACTTAATGGAGGGGGACAGTGTCTGCTGTCAACAAGACCTTTCCATTTGAGTAAACTGTCTCCTTAGGCTGTAGTTCCAGCCCGAAGAGTGTCACATAATTAATTATCTTTTTATCTGTCCAGCGTAGAGATCCAAACAGAGTTGTCTGAGGCCAGCTGGGTGTATGGGGGCAAAAGGGATTGGGAAGGGTGCTGTATGAACCTGTCCTTGCATTTCATGGCATATGGGAATGCACCCCCAGAGTCTATGCACATTTACTCTCTAGTGTACTGGTGTCTCTTCAGGCTGTCATCAACTGTTCTGTACAATAATGATGGTCTCTGTTGCTGTGATGGGGCTGAAATGGCTGGTGGCTTATCCTCAGTTCTGGCAGCATCTTTGGTGATGCTTTTGATGCAAGCCAGACTGGTCATTGCTCCTCATCTTCTGTCCCTGGGCTTCACCCTGGTACGCCCCTATGCCTGGGAGGGATATAGGAGCAAAGAAAGTGGCATAACCCCAACCCCAAGGTGCAAAGTTCCTGTACGTTCCTCTGCTCAGCTGGTGCTGGCCACTGTCAGAGACAGGACACTGGGTTAATTGGAACACAAGCATGATCCACCATTGGTGATTTCCTAGCTTCAAATCTGATTAGATCCAAATATTGCAAAGTAGTTGACAGCTAAGGCTGAGACTCCATCTCATTTATCTCATTAAGCTCAGCTGCCCAGCAGGAGAAGAACAGCACTGCACAGATAAAAGCCTGGAGCAGCTCTAGTCAACCTGCTAAAGGCCGCACCCATTACCCTCACATCTATGAGGGATGGAAAGAGGCAGGGCCCTGTGGGGCGTGGGATGGTGGCTGTGCCAGGGAAAGCTCAGCTTCTTATTCAGGTACGAGTCATTTATTATTATATAATTTAGGGTTATTATTATAATTCTGTGTGTTTATAGGGGATTTATTTGTCTATGGCTAGTGAGGAGTGGGGTGGAGCAGGGCAGGGCAGGGGGACATGGTTTACCTAGTGCTAACTAGGGGGCTCTCTCTCAGAAAAGTTGGGAGCCACTGATCTAATGAAGCCCCTGCTCCAAACGCAACCAACCCCATCTAAATCATCCCAGGCAGGGTTTCATCAAGCCAGGCCTTGAAAACGTCTAATGATGGAGATCCCACCAACTTCTTCCTGGGCTTCTCCACCCTCCTAGCGAAAAAAGTTTTTCCTAATATCCAGACTAGACCTCCCCACTGCAACTTGAGACCATGGCTTCTTGTCTTGTCATCTGTAACCTCTGAAAACAGCCTAGCTCCATCCTCCCTGGATCCCCCTTCAGGTAGTTGATGTCTGTGAGATCAAAGCTATCTCAAGTACCAACAACCGCAATGAAACCATAACAGCATGGATGGCGGCCACTCTAGTATACCATCTTGGGCAGTTTTACTGTGATTATTGTCTTGATCAAAGCTACCTAGGGCATCCCAATAAGCATGTCAGTCTCATTGCCCCAGTGCAGGGATTGAACCCTACATGAGAGCCGCTGCCCCCAAGACCTTAGCATCTAAAACAGGAAGACCGAGAGAAGGCAGGAGAGGACACTGAGGCACAAAGAGGTCACATGTCCTCTGTCCACTTAACCCCATTACCAACTCTATGGATAGGAGAGGGGGGCATTTTGGCACCTCTCATTTCTACACAGCCCCAATATTCCACCTGTGCAAATAACGGCCGAGAACCACAGGCCAAAGAAGGCAAGCTAAAAAGGGAGTGAGCAGTTTTACTTCTGCACATCTGTATTCCAGGTGGCAATTAAACCCACTGTGGTGACTTTCCAAAATAACCCTGCCTTGACTAAATAAACCAGCTGGCTACTGATGACTGTTTGTTTTACTTTGTGCAACCCTAAAATCCAATAAACACCTTAGACTTGAAAAGAAAACATGGGGAACAACTAGGGCAGGAAAAACAGCCCCATTGATTGGGATTTCAAATAGCTCTGCATGGAACCCGAGTGGCTACCCAATGTTCCCAGCGCGTTCCAGTTTTAGCATGAATTCACAGAGTTCTCCTGTGTGATCATCCACAGGAGCTGGCAGGGATGCTGTGGTGTCCCTGTGCATCCACTCCCTTTCAGAGCCAATAATGCCTGTGGTCTGCGTGGGAGCTGACAGCGCCCACAAGAGAACCTCACATTTGCATTTCTCAGGCAAAATAAAAAGGAACTGATTTGGGGGCACTGAAATGGAGCCGGCCAACTGGTTTCATTCTGCTCTCCTGACAATTGTTGGTAGAGATTGATTTCCTGGTGAAACGCGATATGCTGGGGACACTGGGAAAACTGGCCCCAGTTGTGGGTGCTGAGCAAGCTCAGTCCAGCATGGCCAAGCGGTGAGGGAACAGCCTTGGCTAAGTGACATATGCCCAGGTCAGGGCTACTGAGGAGCAGCTTCAGCTTCTGGCAGATTGCACAGGACTATGGCTCATTTTTTTGCTTCTCCCCAATCTGATCCAGGCAAGCTGTCTCCATGGATCCTGCCAGCCAGATGGGGTAGCTGCTGAACATAAGAACTGTCTCGTCTCTCGCTCCCCCAAACTGTGTGTGTCTACATAAGTGATCAGTGCTGGCAGCTCCTCTCGAGGGTGACTGCAGAGGAGCAATTGTACCAGTTCGGCAGAGATTGCTGAACACTCATGATGGTGCTGACTGAAGCAGAGGAATGACTGTGTGCAGTAGCCCTATGCCTCCTGCTAGATCAGGGCAGACGATGTCTCTGTGCGTCTTCTCTGCTTTCCATTCCTCTGCTGCCCCTTCCCCACTCCCATTTGCCTTTTTCCCATGCCTCCCCAGAGCTGTTGGCTCTTCTTTCTGCTGTGGATATTCCATCATCTCGTCTCTGCCCCCTAGATCTCCTCCAAGTGCTTTCCCATAATGCTACCCCTCAGCCTTCTGAACCCAAACTCAGATAATGTTAGGAAATGTCGTGGTCCTTCAGAGGCCCGGCTTGGCCAAGAGGATCACAACCCAGCTAGTTCCCCTGTCCTGGGGGACCTAACAAAAGGGGAGAATTCATTAACATCGAAAAGTCCCACTGGTCTGTACCTTTTCCAAACTCCACGTGGAAGCAGCAAGACTAACCGCTGGAGGAAGAACATCCTGATAAAATTCCCAAAGGGATAGCCGTCTTTAAGTGCCACATGACTCCTTGGGTTTTTTTGCTGATAAAATTCTCCAGAGACCCCTTCTGGTAAAACAAACAAGGAGTCTGGTGGCACTTTTAATGACTAAACTAACATGGCTACTCCTTTGAACCCTTCTGGTAAAAGTTTGAAAAGTCACTGGCTATGCCAAAGGGTTGATGCATCCGGTACTATTTCATGACAGCAGTTGTCTTGAGGGAGGATGGGGATGGCGTAGAGCAGGAAAGCAGAGAGATGCCCACTCAGTGCCATATTAAAGAAAAAATGGTTTCTTTTCTTTTATACATCTGCTTAACTGGACCTCATCACCACAGGATGTGAGCGCCTCACAATCTTTAATGAATTTACCTTCAGAATATCCCTGTGAGGTTGGGCAGGTAATTCCATCACCCCCATTTTGCAGAGGAGAACCTGAAAATCAGCGAAATTAAGAGACTTTCTCTAGATCTCACGCAAAGTTTGTGCAAGAGCTGAGAAATCAAACGCTGGGTATCTTGAATCCTAGTCTAATGCCATTAGCACAAACTCAGGCTTCCAGAAGTTACAATGTAAATTGTTCTTGTTAATATCATGTGTCATTAAGCAGTCTGCTGCCAAGAATATATGTGTTTGGTAAAATATGTTTCTGAGCAACTCTACTTCCAAGTTTATATTTTCACAGGAACTTTCTGGAGAAGAAAATCTTTGTGTATACACACACAAAAGATAAATAAAATTAATTCAAATTGACCGCATCTTCTGTGACAAATGTGTGGACATTCCAATGTAGGACACTTTTTTTTGACAATGCAAAATGTTACAGGTCATATCAACAGCAAAAAAGAGAGACAGATGATCAGGAAGCAGCATGGTTCGCTAACTAAGACAGAAGCTATTACATTATCATGTGAGGTTCAATCTAGCTCTGAGTCGCTGTGTCTTAAGTGATTGGACTTTTTTCCTAAGTTCTAGTTCAAAGAGGAATCTCTTTGAAGAAATAAAGACAGCCTGAGTGTTACACAGGACATCAGATCGCAATATTCCCTTGTGGCCTGAGAACAAGAGGCAAAATCATGATTTCTCACTGATTTTGCTTTGGAGATTGACTCTTTACAGCTGTATACGAGTCCTGAACTGTCACAGCTGCGAAGAAATCATTCACCCAGAAGTGCCTCATGTTTACACACTCCCATACCCATGCAATACAAGGATACTTATTAACCAGCCTTGTGTAACTAAGTGTCTGTGTATTTTGTCCCTTCAACTGGGTTTCCGCTTGCCCTAACTAATTTCTGTTAATATAGTTAGTGAGGCTTTGTTTCCCTTTCCTCCATTCATCAAAAGGACATAACAAATGAGATCCAAAAGGATAATCTTTCTTATTTATTAAACGAACAGCTTCCATATATAACTTTTGGGAAGAGGACCTGAAACCACCCCAACTCCTAGAGACAATTTCCTGATTTGCAAGATGGACTCCACTGGATTGTGTTGAATGCTGGGAAAATGCACTCCTTCCTTAAAAAGCAGGTGGGATTTTCCATGCTAGGGCTGGCGCCAACCCCCTCTCCACCCTCATTTCCACTCCCACTCTTTGGGTACTTCTACACTGAGGCTTGAGGTGTAATTTCTAGCATGAACATTGGCTAATCCCTCCAGTCAGCCATGCTGGGAAAACTATGCTCCTACTTTAATCCGCAAGCTCTTTACATCTAGCTGAGCTGGAAATGAGAATCCCAGCCCGGTGTGGATGTACTCATTGGGCGTCTTGTTTATTTAGATGGTTAAGCTTGTTAGGGAGTGAGAACTTGATCTTAGCAGAAGTTACCGTAATACATATAATAAACAGAGGCTCCAAGACTTCCTCAGCACTGGAGGCAAACCAAGGACACCTGACGCAATGTTCCATCCACTTGACCGCATTATCGTCCTGGCCCGCTAGAGGTACTGGAAGCCCCAAAGGCTGAAGACAGCCATTCAATTAAACACATTAGAAATCAAAGCGAAAGAGTTTCTCTGGGGTATTCCTTGCAAAATGCCTTTCCACCTCTGCCAGATCAGTCCAGCGGTTCAAAACATTTGTCTGACAGTGATTTTCAGTGCAACTGGGATGTTGTTAGAGCCCACTTTCTGAAAGGGAGTTTTGCCACGGGCAGTAAAACAGGCCTTTTAAAAGAAAAATTGTCCAAGAATTTAGGGAATACAGTTTTTAGTAGCAACAGAGAAAGTCAGCATCTGGAAAAGCTTCACGGCTGAGCAGGTGTGCATGCTGCCTGGATTGTCTACAGCATGCAAATGCATTTGTTTCCCCCAAACTCCCCCGAGTAGGGTTATCCCAGAGATGGCCTCCAGAAACCATTAGAGAAGAGAACAAACAGCCGCAGCTTTTCTTTCCATTAGTAGTAGGGCTCAGACATTACACAATCTGAAGCGGAAGCCTGGGTTGCTCATCGGTCATTGGCCAGCCTAATGGGAAAAGATTAGAGCATGACCTCTTGACAATCTAGGATTGATAGTCCTTGGCCTGCCCTTAGGATACTGGCTAAAGTAGGTTTCTTCACTGGAAATGTTTTTACTTGGAAGTGCTGATGTCCAAGTGGTTTGCTACCAAATCACAACAACGAAATAGCTCTTGCCAGAAACATACACATCCGTGTGAAGTGCTGATGAGTAACCAAAGTCAGGGAAGAACGTTCTTGTGGTTACGGACCTGGCTTGGGACTCAGGAAAACTGGGTTCAATTCACAGTTTTATTACAATCTCCCTGTGTGGCCTTGGCAAACTTCTCTCTCTCCTTCTGTGCCTCAGTTCCCCATCTGTGGGAGGAATAATCCTTTCTTTGTTTGTCTTGTGTATTTATATTATAAGGTTTTCCGGGCAGGGACAATCTCTTTGTGTGTGCCCACAACCTAACATAAGAGGGCCCCGATGGTCATTATTTATTTACAGTAGCACTATACAGGACAATCACTGCCTTGAAGAATTCATAACATAAGACGTTAACTATTTAACCTGGTCTCGAGGGGGGCGGGAGGAGTGGAGGGCTATGAATGCTGTTACAACGATGACAATTATCAAAAATGTGAATAGCAAATGGAATTGGAGCTAGCAGAGGGGACTGGCCATCCTAACTAGAGAGAACGAAAAGGAAAGTACTGTAAGAAATTTAACAAACTTGCATTTTTTAAATCATTTGGTTCTTGTTTCTCCTGGGATGGATGAGGGTAATAGACTGGTGAGTTTCACTCTGGTTTAGAGTCTCATAGATTTTAAGGCCAGAAGGGACCAATATGATCATCTAGTCTGACCTTCTGCACAGTGCAGGCCACAGAACCTCACCCACCCAACTCGTAATAAACCTCTAACCTGTGACTTAGTTATTAAAGTCCTCAAATCATGAATTAAAACTTTAAGGTGCAGAGAATCCACCAGCAAGTAAGCCTTGAGTCAGTTTCCAGTTTATTTGGCGTCTAGGTTCTCCTATTCATCTCCCTTACGGCAATGTTTGTATAAACACTGAAGAGGGGAAGGTTACATTTTTAAAATTTTCTTTAATGGGATTTATTTTTTTTTATCTTATGGCCTTAGCTCTTATAAAAGATTGTTTTTTAGTAGAAGCTAAGTCTTGGCTCCAGATGGATCCAGTGGTAGTGATGTCTGTTTATCATGGCATTGGAGATGGATGGATGCATGCTGTTGAGCGAAAGATGGAGGTCACATGTCTCCACTTTGTGGATCAAATGGTGAGCCTGGTGGGCACACTGAAAAGCTGATGTCTTTTTTGGAAGGATCTGGTCTCATTTCCCAGCCAAAACAAAATGACAAAGTAGTGACAGCATGAAGAGAGAGCACCACATTTTGGACCCTTCGTTAAATTCTTACTGAAGTCAATGGAAGTTAAGCAAGCATATTTGCATGACTGTACAGTATATAAATCATGTTTCTTTCTGATCAATCCTTCTTTCTATGTTGTGTCCCTGCCCTGCATCTGCTTGGACTATTTAGACAGTCACTTCCCAACTGGGCTTACTACCTTTTAGATGTCTTTAAGGTGTAGCTTGACAAAGCCCTGGCTGGGATGCGTTAGTTGTGATGGGTCCTGCTTTGAGCAGGAGTTTGGACCAGATACCTCCTGAGGTCACTTCCGACCTTTACCATCTACAATTGTGTTGATGTTTTCACAGCACTGGGGATCTTTGACTGTGGCCTCTACGTACTTCACAATACAAAGAACTTACAGCAATAACTGTGAAAAATAGGGTAGGTTCTGTCCGTCTCTATCACTTCTGAACTTCGGATGATTGTCTGAAACTGTATCAAGACATTATAACTACATAACAGAAAGCCAACATATGTGTGGACTCCCCATGAGTTAGCAGGGTTCTGCCATGTCTTTGCCAGGCCAGAGAGGATCATCTATTCAATACAACATTTGCTGTACATCAGAGGAGATGCTTTATCCTCTACCTCAAATGGGAGGAGGAGGGAAGTAAGGGAAAATTACCAAGTAGATGAACAGAGGAGAAAAAAAGCAGAGGACCTCAGCAGGAAGCTGTAAAGGGACACGGTGAAGGGAAAGGTGGGAGAGGGTGCCATCTTGCCGTAGATTAAAATGAGGAACGTACTTGCAGGAAGACAGTAGCTAAGGGTGGGAAGGGCACTGCTTGCTGTGTGGAGTAATAGAAATGATGCCCCAGGCGTGAGCTAATAAGGAACATTTTGTTTAGGATGCTGTGTTTTCACACTTTTTGGGAGAAGTTCTGAGAGGCGTGTGTTTTCATGCGGAGGAGCGTGAAGGGTCAAGTGTTGCACCACGAGGGACAGGCCGCCAGACACTCGCGGGGAGGGTGAGAATTGCAGACAGAAGGCCTGCACCCTGAGAGTTTCCAAGAAACCCTGAATTGGGACAGAGCCTGGATTAAGGGTCTAGGAGCTTGAAATGCCCTGGGGATCCAGAGCACAGAGGTCTGGGTCCCCCTTATAGCTGTCCTAGAGAGTAGCCAGGACAAAGCACTTGCCAGGATCTGTCACAATAACGTTGGCTGCTTCCAGCACTGAAAGTATTCACTGCCTCTTTGTGAAGGTTATTTCTGTCCAAGTTGAAATGGGCAAGCTCCTTCAAAGGCATGCTCTCGCTCTCCCAGCCTTTGAACTTGGCTCCCAAAAAATCCACTTGTTTCTATTTGTTATCAGATGAGAAAGCGTGAGCAGTCCCCTGCAGCCAAGAGAGCTATTGTGGCTGTTAAATCGGACTCTCCTTGGCAAACAGTCTGAGTTCATTGGAATGCCATTGTCATTCGTTTCCATCAGCTCCCTTTTTCAACAGGCTCCGCGGCTGTTGTGCTTTCCTCTGACTGTGCCTGGCCTCTGCTGTGGAAGTGGCTAAAGAACCTGCTTTCTGCTTCCTTCTCATAAAAAGAAAAATGGCTCCAAACTCAATAATGATGTGGAATCAATGAGCCTTGTACAAATCCCGTTCATCACCCTAAAATACTGTCAAAGCACAAGTTGTTTTGTCTTTTTTTCATTTTTCTTTCTGGCAATAAAACTGGGAACGAGCAACCGGAAGTTAGAAACTGTTGCATTTACAAAGCGTGGAATGAACCATTTTGTCTCCCAGGGTGGCTAGGGGTTTCACAATCTCAGAAGTTAATTCTCTAGTTCAGCTGTCTATCCAATCCGTCTATCTTTCAACAATTCAGGAACTTTTCCTAACACCAGAACAATAGGAATTTGAAGGACAGATCCCTGAAAAAACTCTTGGATTTGTTTTCTAGCATCAGATTAGAAGCCTGTTAGGCTGGGACAATCTCAAAAGATATAAAATTGATTCCCAGTTGCATGATTTCCCTCTCTAAAAGCTGTCCATGAATTTTGAGCATTTCTTGTTTTTCCAAGAAGTGTGTGTGAGCATATCTAATAACAAACAAGGAGTCTAGTGCACTTTTAAAAACTATCAAATTTATTTAAAATTGTTAGTCTTTAAAAGTGCCGCTTAATCAGTGATTTTCAAACTTAGGGTCGGGACCCAATACTGGGTCACATACCCTCAGGTACTGGGTCATTGTGCCCCCTGCTGCCACCACCAAAAGACTGGAATGCATTGCTGAAACATGTAATTGTTGGGTCACGGGCATAAATTATTTTTTTCAACTGGATCCCAAGAAAAAAAGTTTGAAAACCGCTGCATTAAGCTCTTTGTTTTGTGGAACTAGATTGACATGGCTACCCCTTTGGGACTTATCTAATCATAAGTCTCCTGTGGTCATTCCTTCGAGAAGGAGAATTTGGGCTGCTCATATCTAGATCTGACCAAAATTCACAATTTTTGGTCCATAAGAAAATTTGCATTTTTGAATTTGGGTTGATTCTTCATTAGAGACAGACCTCAGCTAGACATGAGCCTCCTGGGACTCTTGACTCTACGTTGGCAGCCTGGAAGTCCTGGCATGCTCTGCCCTGAAGTATTGTGTAGACACTCAAGGCATTTACTCTTCCTACTTTATACCAGGAGGCTGCCTTGCCTTGGCTCCCCAATGCTAGTGTAAGCCCTAAGCCTGTGGTATTAAAACAATGTTTCATGTCAAGGCTTGTAATCAACCATCAGATGGCAATGTGACATTGACCTGTGTGATCCAAACTACTTAATGTAACGCTCCCTGATGACCCCCTACGACTTTATACTGCGTTGTATTTTCACCTAATTAAGAAGTTGAATATTCCAGGTAGTCAGCTGTGGTAAACTGTTAAAGGAAGGAAAATATTTTTGACTGTAAAAGAGCATCTGCATTTTTCACCTCTAAGTTAGGTAAAATAAGCAAAAGATCAAGGTTTAAATGGATGAGAAATTGGTGTAAGTGTGTGAGATAATGGAATGAGAGCAGGCAACAGCCTCAGATGAATCCCAGCTGGGACCACTGCAAAACAAAGAAGATAAGAAAGTTTTGCAATCTGAATGGCTAAAGAACTCAATATAATCAATTCACACCCAAAGATGGAGGCGGAAGGACAACAGAGATGTTGTGGTTGCTACAGTCTTGAGTTATTAACAAGAATCCTATCAAACTGAAGCAACGCGACTAAGCAGAACCCATAGGTGAAATGGGAATGGAGTCCTGTAAGAAGGGTACAGCAAGATGGAGATTTTGGGCACGGGTCTACAAACCCTACTCCAGGAGCATCAGCCCGCTGGTGGAATCCTGCTCCCCAAAACCCTCATGTCTTAGCCACCAGGCCAATAGATGAGCATGAGCAACAAGGCAAACATCTGTGAAACTCACTGCCTTTGCCTGTATGTATGTGCAGAAATGTGAGGAAATAGGGAACTGTAATGTCTCTTTAAATTAATTTTCTTGCTTTATGAACTAAAGAATGTGTTTTTGCCTTTTGAAATTTCAGTCTACATGTATTCACAACAAACATGGAGCATTGCTTTAGCCCTGTGGATAAGATCGTGCTGGTTTTCATTTAAATATAATACTGGGACAGTTGTCATGGCCAGTTCCTCCAGAGCAGGGGACCTGGGAATCCAGACTCCCATCAACTCATTAGGAAATCTAGGAGATTTCCAGATGGAAAGTGTTATCAAACCTGCAATGGGTTTGAAAAAAAAATTCCTCTTGTCAAATTGGCATTTTCTGGTGAAGTTACATTTAGCTGGATAATTTCCAACTATTTTTACTTACCACCGCTCTGACCCTCAACTCTCTCAGCCCTCTTACCCTGATCTCTTCTATCTATCAACTTCTTGCTTTTAATACTTATAAGAGCAATGGGAACTGTAGGTACCAAACATTTTGCGGCATTTTCATTTAAGTGCCTCCACTTTAAAAGGTATTTATGCCCCAAAATTTGCAGTCAGGTACCTCGTAGGATGGTCAAAAGTCCCTGACTCTCATTGATTAATCTGCAGCTTTTGGTGGGTAATTATCTTTAAAAAATCTTCCTGTAGCTATCTGAAGTTAGTTACCTCAATCCAAATATAGGCACCCAAATGAAATTGTCCTAATTTCCAGAGGTGCTGATCGTACACAGCTCTCATCAACTTCACTGAGTGGTGTGGATGCTTCTGGGAGGAAAAAAAAAAGAAAGAAAAATCAGACCCCCTCTTATGTAAATGCCTAAATATAGCATTAGTTGCCAAGTTTGAAAATATGGGCCTGGGAGTTAAACAAGGAGTAGGAAATGGTCCAGTCCTGTCACCATGCCAGGTCAGGATCGACTGCTGAAATCAGCTGGAATTCTGCACACACTGTGCTTCCAAGATCAGCTCTTCAAGGAGGTAACCAACATATGTCTGTGGCTATGAAGAAATCATGTCAATATCTCAAAGCAAGATGAGAACAAAAAGCTATTCCAGAACTGAGAACAAAAGAGCAACAATTAACACTTCTTTCCTAAAGCCGTTCCATCCTCAACCATGATGTCCTGAAAGGAACCGCAATGGGACTTAAATACTGTGGTATTATAGAACCACAATTATGATCAAAACATTCTGGGTCACAGGGTCGCTAACACCACCACTAAAAGAGTGTCCTTTTTGATGGTCTGGCACAGAGGCCATGGAGACTCAGCTAGTTGCTTTCACCATTTGATGTGGTCCTCTCCAGCTCAGGGAGCAACCCTATCACCAGGCCACCCAATGGGAAGCTAGCCTGAACTGTACTTGACCTGTGGGAAAATGGTGGCTCTTGGGCTATTCATTTGGCAGCTTTAATTGCTCTTCAAGGTCTAAATACATGAAAAATAGACTGTAAGAAACTGAACAGCACATCCAGTGCTGTCCCAGGGTGGGCAAAAAGCCTAATGTGGTCCTCGGATGTAGAAACAGGGGAATCCAAAGTGGGAGTATAACAGCTATATTACCTCTGTATTTGGCATTGGTGTGACCACCACAGGAACAGCCTGTCCAGTTCTGTCATCCACAATTCAAGGAGGATGTTGGAAACTTGGAGTGGATTCAAAGAGCGTCAAGGCTCATTAAAGGAGTGTAAAATATGCCATATAACGATTGAGCTTCTTCAGTCCATCTGTTTAGCTTAACTAAGAGAAGGTGAAGGGGTGACTTGATCAGTCTAGAACGCCTCAAAATGTTTGGTACCTCACAGATCCCACTGCGCTCATTAGTATTAAAAGAGAGAAGTCCCACTATGCCCCTTGTAGGGGATTTATGTTTTACATTAACTGAGTAGCTGGCCAATGGATTTATTAAAGCTGTAGCTACTCAGTTAATATAAATCAAATCCCCTACACCCAACCCTCACCATGGACCCCCTCTGATCAGGGCACCAGTGCTCCCCACTTGGGGTCCTGGGAAGTTCCCACCATCCTGGCGAAGAGGTTGGGGGTCTATGACCGTGGGTGGCATCCAGCAGCCACCCTCCAGGCCCGCAGTGCTGTCAAACCCACGCCAGGCTGAGCAGTGGGGCCCCAGTGAATCAGCCCAACAGCACTGAGAGCCTGGAGGGCCACGGCGGACCCTGACCCCAGCCGACCCTGCACCAACCACATGCTGGCCAGCCCCACATCCGGGAGCCAACCAGCTGGCCCGAGCGTGGGGCAGGAGGGAGCGCTACAGCCATAGCTTCTCTAGCCCAGGACTTACCATCCTATGGCCAGTGGGCCAGCATCGACATCTCCCAGCACAAGGGATACCGCAGCCCCCCAGTGCTCCAGCCCCCCATCACTCAGGAACCTTAGGGGCTACAGTCCAGGCCCCCCCCTCCCGTAGGGCTGCAGCCCCTCTAGCCCCTGCATTAGGTCGGCACTGCCTACAAAGGGAAAAGAAATTTGATAACAGGCCATTAACAAATCAGATACAAGTTTAACAAAAGCACCAATAGCAGGAAATTGAAGCTGGACAAATTCAGAGCAGAAATAAGATGCATATTTTTTGATGAGGGTAATTAACTACTGGAAAACTTACCAAGGGATGCTTCGTGACTGGAAATTTTAAATATCATGATTGGATAGCTATGCTCTAGTGCCAACAGGAATTAACTCAGAAAAGTCCTCTGATCTGCAGCATACAGGTCAGACTAGATAGTCATAAGGGTCTTGGTCCCTTCTGGTGTAATGAATAAAAGAGCGTGAAAATCTCCGAGAGAAATCCTATGGGCCAAATGCTCCCCTAGTATACAAGTGGGTAAAGCTCCATTGAAGTCAGTGTAGCTGCACCAGCAGTTTGTGCATATGGTGTTTTTCTCCCACTGTGACTGTACACAAGAGAATATTTTTAGTCGTATGCTGTGATGTTTGAAACCCCTGCTGATAATCTACACTGCCACCTTGTGTGTATCCCGCTTTGTCTGTGCCTTCTCCGAAGCCTTCCACCCTCTTTACACCAAACATTTCTTTCCAGGCCTCCATCTCCATTGCACAGATCCCTGCTTTATTATTATTCACTGCTAGTGTTAGTGGCTTTTGGTTTTTTGCACGTGGTCCATGTGTCCCCACCATTTGGCCAATGGTGAGCAAACTGAGGGTCCGTTTTTGCCATCTGTCACACCGTGCCTCTGCAGGACACCCCCCACCCCCAAATCATGCATGGGGGTTGCAGGAAGTGAATTTTCTTCTCACACCTTCCTCGCTCAGCCTCTCTGTCCCTGACATTACCAATGGCTCTGAAGTCCCCCTTGTCTGGCAACGTCTTTATTTGGCCACACCTTTCTCGTGTTCAGCAGTCCAGGTAAACTTTCACCTTTATAAATTCAGTCTCGCTTGGGTGATATGTTGTACAGGGAGACTATCACTGCCATCCATTGCTTGTGAAGGATGCGTGTATAAATCCAACCACAGGGATAATGGCACACAGAAAGGAGGGGAGAAGCTGCCACCTGGATATTCGTGGTATAAGGCACTACATTTAGACGTGTTTACTTGACTGCCTATTCACGGAGTAAAATAAACAAGCAGTCCTGTGGCACTTTAAAACTAATGAATTCATGGAGTAGGTTCTCAAGGAATCCATTCTGAAGTTCTTGAGGGAGAGGAAGGTGATCAGGAACAACCAGTATGGATCCACCAAGGGCAAGTCATGCCTGAACAACCTGATTCCTTCTAAGATGAGGTGACTGGCTCTGTGGATGTAGAGAAAAGAGGTGGACGTGAGGTACCGTGACTTTAGCAAAGCTTTTGACACAATCTCCTGCAGCCCTCTTATCAGCAAGTTAAAGATATATGGGTTGGATGAATGGACTGTAAGATGAATACAAAGCTGGCTGCATCAGGCTCAACGGGTAAAGAGCAATGGCTCAATGTCTAGCTGGCAGCCAGTAACAAGGGGAGTGTGCCAGAAGCTGGTGCTGGGCCAGTTTTGTTCAACATCTTCATTAATGATCTGGAGAATGTGGTGGGTTGCACCCTTTAGCAAGTTTGCTAAGGAGGCTAAACTGCAGAGAGCTCTAGACATGCTGCAGGGTATGGATAGGATACAAGATGACTTAGAGTCTTAGACAAAGTGGAGCATTGAGCCAAAAGAAATCTGATGAGGTTCAACAAAGACAAGTGCAGAGCCCTGCTTTTAAGATGGAAGAATCCCATGCACTGCTACAGTCTAGGGACCAACTGGCTGGGCACAAGTTCTGCAGACAAAAACTTGGGGGTTACAGTGAATAAAAAGCTGGGTACAAGTCAACTGTGTGCCCTTATTGCCAGGAAGGCTAGTAGCATATTAGGCTGCATTAGTAGAAGTATGGACAGCAGATTAAGGGATGTGAATATTCCCCTCTATACAGTGCTGGTGAGGCCTTATTTAGAGTCATGTGTCTGACTCCGGGCCCCTTGCTGCAGAAAGGATGTGAGCAAAGTGGAAAGAGTCCAGCAGAGAACAATAAAAATCACTGGGGGTCTGGAATACATGATTTATGAGGAGAGGCTGAGGTAACTGGGCTTCTCTACTCTGCTGAAGAGAAGAAGGAGGGGATATTTGAGAGCAGTCTTCACTTTCAGGGAGGGTGCATCAACATTGCTCTCAGTGGTGGTAGGTGACAGAACTCAGAGCAGTGGTCTCAAGATGCTGCTGAGGAGCTCTAAGTTGAATATTAGGAAGAGGCTTTTTTCAGTAGCAGAATGGTAAAGCCCTGAAATGGGTTACCCAAAGAGATGGTGGGATTTCTATCTTTAGAAGTTTTTAAGACCTTGCTTGACAAAGCCCTGGCTGGGATGATTTAGTTGGGGTTGGTCCTGTTGTGAACAGGAGGTTGGACTAGGTGACCTCCTGAGGTCCCTTTCAACCCGGATCATCTATGATTCATAGTGGGAATTCAAGTTATGGGCCAGCTCTTCAGCAGGGATCAGTTAGTACAGCTGCATTGCAGATTTACCTCAGCTGAGGATTTAGCAGTAATACAGCCCCAGAGTTAAAGGCCAGAAGGACCATTAGATGATCTAATCTGACCACCTGGGTCTCAAATCAACCTCCTTTCACCCATGCATTGAATCCAGTAGCTTGGCTTAGAATAAATCATTCAAGAAACTAAACTTTTGTTTGCCACAGAAAGAGGAAGGAAGAGATGGAGGTGCCATCAATACCCAACATCTTTGCAATGGGAGGGATTTGATCAGGTGAGATAAAAAGCAGATGATCTCAGCATCCAATCCATGCTCCAGATTACAGAGGAAGGCAGAAAGCAAAGTTCATCTATCTATCTATCTATCAAGAAATGTGATTATATATTTTCATGACAACCAAAGAAAAGATGCAAAGACAAATATCTGGCTTGATTATTTTGTTTTGTTTTTACACAGTTTTCTCAGAAGGACTAACAGTGAAGCCATAAAGAAAGGAATGTGATCCGAAGATGGGATGAAACTGTCAATGGGGAAGGGTCGACTGTCAATGGAAATATCTATCTCTATCTCCCTCTATCTCTATCTCTAGCTCTATCTCTCTATCTCTATCTCTATGCCTATTAATGGAGCTAAAATGATCATAGATAGATAGATATAATGAGAAACAAATAAACATATTTTAATTGCATAATCCAAGGCTATGTAAAATGCACCCATCCTGTGTTCAGCTTTTCCCTTCAGGAAATCACATCCTAGGTTGGATAAAATTCTCAGAAGATTAAAATACTAAACAATCCTGCACTGGTGTGAGGAGAAACTGAACTTCACTGAATAGCTCTTCCCACCCCCGCCCGCCCCCAGCATCTAAACTTCTATCTCCGGAATCAGTGAGCAATTTTCTTTGACTGTCGACCCTTCCCCGTTGACAGTTTCATCCCATCTTCAGATCACATTCCTTTCTTTATGGCTTCACTGCTAATCGTTCTGAGAAAACTGTGTAAAAACAAAACAAAATAACGAAGCCAGATATTTGTCTTACTCTTTTTCTTTGGTTGTCATAAAAATAACATCCTGAGTGGCTTTGAAGTGGAGATGGCAAAGCCAGATGAATTGCTAGGGTGACATTCCAAGCTATTACTTTTGAATGTCCTGTCACTGCAGTGAGAAATATGAAGCTTTCCTCCCTTCTCTGGCTGTCTGTCAGCTTGCTTTCATTTGTTAGCGGAGTGTCTGGGTTGCTTATCGGAGGCATTGTCTATATTTGGAGCTGCACCTGTTAAATTTAACGTGCCATGTCTAGTCTATAGAAGTTCTTCTTCCACACATCACATTAGTATCTGATTAAGCACTGTGAGTGACATCTGTCATGGGTCATTCGTTCTCTCATTTGTCCTCTCCCCTGCCAACAAGGGGGGAATTTTATGTGTACTGGAGTGTTTTGTTTCAGTAGAGCTCCCCCCAAACCTTCGCTGAATATGAACATGATGGGGTATACAGATGGCACACTGGCCCAGAACCAATTCGCCCCACCTGTGCAAGACCACAACTGGTGGGAGGAGATAAAAGCAAAAAAGCCCAGCTCACTGGTGGCTGATTGGGAAAGGCAGTGGACCTCTTGAGCCAACCCTTTGAAGAAAATCTTCACTCATCCAATAGCTGAACTAGAGACTGCCTTGAAGCTGTTTGGAAAGAAGGCTCAACTCGGGAAAAGTCTATCTAAAGTAGCGTCAGAGCTGCCTTGGGGCAGGAGGCCTCTTCTTTTTTTCTTCTAGTTTGGATCCTCTTTGTCTTGAGACCTGCAGACGACTCAGACAGACAGGCCTAGCTGCAGGCCAAGGATATGGTAGAGGATCAAAACACTTCATCTGCTTCGTGCAGATTCCCTGAGCTGAAGCCCAGAGCAGAGGGTGGGCTGAGTTTCCCAACTGGCCCTCCTACGGCAAAAGCATGAAGACCCAAGAGCCAGAAGTTGGGCCAAACCTTTGATGTGATACTGTCAAGACCGGTGATTTGTTGGACTCAGGCTTCCCTGGATGGGAAAGTAATAAAAGACATTGGGAGAGGGGCCAACTCACAGAAAGAGGTAGCCCAACACAGACCTAGCAGGATTATCGGCCATCCAAAAGAGAAGAGTCACTAAATCACACGCAGCCACGAGGGTGCGGGTCTGCAGTGAACAGACTCTTCCCCACTTTCCCCACTATGTCTCTCTGTGTTTGTCCGAGAAGGCTTGCTGGAGATGTAAAGTGGAGAAGTTTGGGATGATCCTAGTTAGGACAGCCAGACATTAGTATTATCAGGACCGTCCCAATATGAGGGACTTTGTCTTATATAAACAGTAATGCCTCCTTTCCTCTGCCCCTCCCACCCAAATACAAGTGTCATTTTTCACACGTGGTAGTGTGTCACCTTGCCTCTTTTCCTGGGGGAGTTTGTTCTGGACTCTTGGTCTGGCCCCAAGAAAGCACTTAAATTAAACTGATACAAAACACAGAGTGTGGATCAGTGCTGGATTTAGGCACAAGTCCAGAAAGTCATGGCTTAGGGCCTCACGTAATGAGGGGTCTCTAAATATGTCAGCAATAACTAAGAAGACTCATCATTATTGAAATTGATAAAAGCAAATAAAGCTTTTTTACAGGATGTATGTTTTATTTAGTTGTTTTTTGTTGCATCTTTGCAAATATAACAGTTCATCATTTATTTTTCATTACCCTTTCTATTATAATGTAATATGCTTTTTTCTCTTTATTTTTTGTGGCATGGAGCGTGTGAATCTTGACACAGCTTAGAGCCTCACCATGTCTTAATCCAGCTTTGGTATGGAAGCTCTTAAACCTGTTGGAACCCGGAATAACTTGATATAACTGAATTTGGTAAGGTATTGACAGATCTAAATCTGTCTTGTTTTGAACTGAGTTAAGATCACCCACACTTTGTTTTCAGATCTGATTAACAGTAACTCCATTATGGATTGAACCAGTAAATACACATTTGGTTTTGAACCAATTTAACATTATGCTGGTGCAATTTGGAATATTGATCTCGGTCGTCAGCGGGCAGATGAAGCAGGTGACAAATTTGGATGCCAGTGTTAGAGCATCCAGTCACAGAGCAGTATGCCATTGTGCTAGATGCTGTACAAACAGAACAAAAAGACTTTCCCTTACAGTTTAAAGACCTTATAATCTAAGTAAATATAAAGGGCAAACCTGAAAGTGTTGTTCTATTCTGATAAGCAAATCAATGGGGCTTCTTTATTTATTAACTCTCAGTCTAGACTTAAAAAAGAGCAAGACGGAAGTGAAGAAGGGAGGAGGAATACAAAGGGAGAGCTGGAACTGGGAAAGACAGTGACAGTCTCACAAGCAAAGAGTACATAAAAATACAGGAACTGAACAGTCTGCCTGGCTTGGGGAAAAAAACAAAATCCAAACAGCATATATTCTAAACTCTGGCTATTTTGAAGCCTAATCATAGCCACAGGATTATGTACAGATTTTAAAAAGCAGTAAGTTTAAAACCCCACTAGCTATAGGCACATGCAGCCAGCAGTTGATAATATACCATGGGCCAGATGCTCTGCTGGTGCAAATCAGTACAGCTCCATTTAGGCCAACGGTCATACTCACTACTCTGGGCATCCCCAATGTCTGGGCATGGCACTGTCCTTTTCTATGGCTTTCTGTGCCCGCTCCAGGCTATTAGTCAGTCTCTGTGAGTCTTCTGTGGTTTGGCCCTATGCTGAATCACACAGTCCACATCCCTCCCAGGGAACAACAAATCCAAATGTGAGATCCTGGCCCTTTGGGATCAGTTATAACTAAAACAGTTCCTTATCCAGCAGAGCTTAATTCGGTCAGCAGGGTGCCCCCCACCATGTCCGGGGTCCTTTGGCTCTGCCCTATAGAGCATTGCTCCTAAATCCGCTGGCCCCTGCTGGGAATTGTGCTTTCCTCAAACCAACAGCTCCTTTTATTTCAGGCTGCTGAGCCTTGTTTGGCTGGTGCTGGTTCCCAGACCTTCTAGCTGCTGGAGGATCCGATTTCAGTGGTTCCCAAAATGGCTGATCCTGGGTGCCTCTCCAAGCAAGCTTGGAGGTTGAATACTGACTGCTTTTTTTCCTTGCAGAGAACTGTTTATTGGGTAGGGTACACTCAGTCACAGGGCCAGCTCCTCAGCTGGTGTAAATCAGCCTATTTCCATTGGCTACATTGGCTGAGTGTCCAGCCCAACAAGGGCAATGCTCCATTGCCTTGCACCTCGAGACATCATTTACAGCTGTGAAAAGTGGGCGTAAAATTCTGCCAAATGGGAGCTCGTTCAAAATATAAAATTCACTTAAACTAGTGTAACTCTGGACAGAAGCTAGATCTACACTATAAACTCACAGCAGTACAGCTTGGCTGCTCAAAGGTGTCAAAAACCCACATCCCTGAGCATTGCAGTTATGCATATCTAACCTTGATTGGGCATCTCCTGTCAACATAGCTGCCGTCTGCTTTGAAAGTGAATCAACTCTACTGATAGGCCAAACTCACACATCGAGGTAATAGCGTCTTCACTGAAACACTACAGTAGTCCAGTTGAAATATGCTAAGGGTAGACCTGCCCTAACTCCCATGGCCCTCACTGGTGTAAATGAAAGGCAAGTAGAATTGAGACTCGTCTCACAGGCCATATCCCCCACTGGTGTAAACCATCCTAAAGTCCCTTGGGGTCATGCCAGTGTAAACCGGAGTAATTGAGAAACAAAGCAGGACCTTGATGTTTGGTGTAGTGTTATTCACAGTGCAAAAATAATCAGAACTGAGGATGTCTACTGGTGAAGATCTTTGGAAGAAAGGTACTGAATGAATCAAATGCCAGTATCCTGGAATGCACCTAAATGCACCAAATGTATGCCCTTCGTTTAACTGATTCTTCTCGAACCACAAAACCAAACAAAGAGTGCTGTGGCACTTAAAAACTAACAAAATTATTTATTGCATGAGCTTTCATGGGAGAAAATCCCACTTCATTGGGAGTTGTCTAAAGGAAACCACTCCTAGAGTAGATTAGCAACAAAAATATATCCTGATGTGACATCTGAAAGCTAGATATGTGAAGTAGCCCAGGTTCTTCTTAATAGAAATCAACTTTAAAATAATCAATGGCAAGACAAGGAAGAATCTAGAATGTGTATGGCTATGGTTCCTTTCATGTGCTGATAATCAAAAGGAATGAATATGCTCTTCTTTCCGTCCCCAACTCCCTTTTCTCCAATTTGCAACTGAAGGTATAATCTATTTGCATTCAGAATGTATCATAACAGCATTGCACTATTTATCGCAGCCCACAAACAGACCTGTATGGTCAAGACAATTACACAAAAAAGCAGTTCTGAGGCTTTTTATATTTCCGTCGCCCTGCAGTGAGACCTCTGTTGAATGACATTCAGCTCCTGTGAAACAAAACACATTTTCTTTCTGAACACCAGAGGGCATTTCAAGGGTACAGGAGCATCTTTTCTACTTGTTGACAAGTTCCAAAGGAGTAACTACATTAGTCTAGTTCAGCAAAACAAACAAGAAGTCCTGTGGCACTTTTAAAGACTAACAAGTTTATTTTTCACATGCAATGAATAAATCTGTTAGTCTTTAAAAGTGTTAGACAACTCCTTGTCTGTTATCTTTTTGACTACATGCGTGGATGGAAAAACAGCAAAAGCAGGAGGGGAAGGAAATATGTCACAATTTCCGTTCCTTTTTTATCAAAAATCTGAAAATGTCTGTCAATTAACTGCCCCCAAATCGTCCAGTCAAGTAATAGCACATTTGGGAATGGGATTTTGTTGAAACTCTGAAATGTTCCCAGAGGGGTAGGCATGTTAGTTTGTGTACAGCAAAAACAACCAGAGTTGTGTGGGACCTTAAAAACTAATAGATTTCTTCAGGCACAAGTTTTCGTGGGTTCCAACCCACTTTGTTAGATGTACAATGAAGTGGGTTGGAGCCCATGAAAGCCTGTGCCTGGAGAAATCTGTTAGTCTGAAATGTTCGTAACTCTGAACAAAAAGTCTGACATCAGAAATCACAACATTCAAAAACCAACAAGGGAACACTTCAATCTCCCTGTTCACTCCGTTGATGATTTGTTAATAGTTATACTCAGACAATTGGATAACAAATCAAAGAAAAACTACAAAACGGGAATTCATACGCACCATTGCCAAAGGGTTAAATAGGAACTATTGATTTTTTTTCTCAATATAGAAGGTGATTTGACCTCACCTTCCTCTGTGTACTGTTCCCAGTGTTTGAATCTGAGGCTGTGTCCACACTTACACAGTTAAATAGATTTAAGTTAAATCGATTTAACAGGTCCACACCAAAAAAAAAAAACAAATTGAAATAACATGTCCAGACACAGGACTTGCTATTTCGATTCAGGACAGGGGCAACATGGGAGGTGTGGCAACATGGCCCCCTCACTGGGCCATGCCTCCACCCAAGATATAGAAAAAGGAAAACAGCTGGGAAGGAGAAGGGCAAAAAGTGTTAAATCGATTTAACAGTTAAATCGAAATAACATGTCTGCACTGTGTTATTTCGAAATAACAATTCTGATTTAACCATATATTGATATACTAGGTTTTATTATATCGCCATAACTTTCCTTATATTGAAATAAGGGAACTCCTCATTTTGAAATAAGGGAATGTCGTGTGGACCTACCATTTTTAAAATCAAAATAACCAGTGTTATTTCGATTTAAACAGTGTGTGTGGACATACCATAAATTACTGCATTGATTCGCTGTAACAGTCTGACCTGAACCTATGACTTACACTTCACTTTATTTATTTTCCACCTAGTCCATAAGTTCCCCAACTTCAACGCATCTGACGAAGTGGGCTATTCTCCATGAAAGCTCATGTGATAAATATATTTCCGACTCTTTAAAAGTGCCACCAGACTCCTTGCCAGTTCTTTGAAAAGTTCAGAAGTGAATATAGAAATGATACAGTTTCAAAACTTCTCTATGCAAAAGAGAAATGCTGCTTTCCCTTTCATTTAGTACCAGTTTACATTTAACACAGCACTCTCCTATACTTGTTTTTTGGTTTTGTCTCTACTGCTGCCTAATTCCTTACATCCACTTCCAAATGAGGTGGCCAGTTCGTAGCAGCAATGTTCATAACTCCTAGTGTCTACTCCAGAGGCAGCTTTTGGGGTAGGTGAAGCAGGTGCCTGCCTAGGGTCCCCGAGCAGCAAGGGGCCCCTTTGTTTACCCCAAAAGCATCGTCTGCCACCCGCTCTGCAGAGCACATGGCAGGGGGCCGAGGCCCAGGGTCAATTGGGCTGTGGGGCCCCAGAGCTGGGGAGGGGGCATGGGTCAGGGTTGGCTACCCTAGCAGCCCAGCTCCATACTCCTGCCTTGCACCCAGGGTTGGGGCCCCTGGTGAAGCACTGGGGATATTTTTGAGGCCCTGGCAGGGCTCTGGGGCTATGGAGGGGCCAGCCATGGGGAGCTGGAGCCATGAGGGGGGCGAGGGGTGCCAGAGCTGCAGGGGAGCATTAAGGGTGTGCTGGGGATCAGCAGCGGGGAGCCGGGACCCTCGGTGGGGGCACAGTCAGGAGGTTGCGGAGGTGGAGAGCTGGGGCTGTAAATTGGGGAGCCGGGGCCATCGGTGTGGAGCTGGGGCTGTGGAGGCAGGTCATGGGGGCTTATAGGGGAGCCCCACAATTGGCCTTCTCCTAGAGCCCCCAATTTCCTAAGACCACCTCCTTTCTAATGTATGTCAGTGAAGTGTGGAGACTGATAACTGATGCATACAGAAGTCAGGATGTTAAAAAGTAAAAAGCACCTGATCCTCATTAACACGAGGCCACCTTTCACCAGGCATCAGTGGAAATGAGAATCAGATCCAGGCTTCCTACAGGGAATGCACTAGGTCACATCACATATAAATGCACTGGAAAGAGGATCTTTCTTCCCTGAGGATATAAGTGAATGGCAAAAGAGGAGGAAATTCCCCCAGAAATGGCCTCTCTGGCCCTCTTAATACCCGCATGCATGTTATAACCGTGTAACCAGTTCAGCGCAAAATCATGCAGAGATGCAGGCCAGACAAATGTGCTGGTTCATAGAGATGGTAGAACACTAAACAGCTTGATTTGTGTGTTTCCTCATGAATCCCATCTCCCATGCAATATGCTGACTTATAGAAAAATGTTGCATTTTCCAAGACTTTCACATGTTTTAGGGTTACACATCATCTAGCCGGCCTACCACAGACTGAACCATGATCACCCCATGCCCACTGCAGCAGCTCTTCTAGTTGGAGTTAAAGCAGCAATATTCAGTTGCTGAGATTTGTCACAACTCCTATCCTCTGTAGATCAGTGCAGAAGAGGCCTTACACCACACACACACACACACACACACACACACCCAGTCAGTTGCATTTGTGGAAGTGTGGTTTGCCTGCAGATTCGTGCTGGAGTGTGCATTATACAGTGTCCAATATTTTCCTTTTGATAAGTTTCAATTGGCCAGTCAGACACCAGAAACAAAATCACGGGTCTTAGGTGACCAGCTCCAAAATGTTGGGATGATCCTGGCCTGAACAGTCCTTGAACAACCAATAGGCTGAAGATATATCCCTCTACACATGGCACGATTGTTTTCCTTTCTTTGTGTATATACTTTCCTTTTATATATGTGGACACACACAGCTTCAGAACCAAGCCAGTGCTCTGTCTCGTCTCACTAAACGATGCCTTGGCCTTGTACCACAATTGATCAAATAGGCCCAAGTATTTCAGTCGGCCGTTGCTCACAGTCGACACCACTTAAGTGGTGCCCTGACATTGAGCTGACCCAGTGCACGTACGAGGTGCCTTTCAGCCATAAGTTCTCAGCCACAAATTGTGTTGTGTGTCAATCAAGGCTCATTAGCTGCAAGCTGCATCCTTTAATTAGCAGTATAAATATTTGCTGAGGGGTTTCTTTAACCCAAATACATTATGATCACAATAAGGTAGGACAGTATGACAATTGCACTGCATTAATTCTTGCTGAGCTGCCAGGATGCCCACTCATGGCTACTGCTGCCAACCTCATCAATTAATCCACCACTGGTCACGCTCTGTTACACGTTACCACTTAAATGCAAATGACTTTGTTTGGTTTCAGATCATGGGTAAAGCATTTCCTTTCTAGGAAAGGAACAGAGAGAAGCCCTGGAATTCATGTGGATGTTCATTTGTGGCTCTTAGGCATTGTGGAAAACAACCAACAAGCCAGATCCCGGCATGGTGCAAAGATGCCAAAGGGAAATCATTCCTCCACTCCTACTGGCAGTCTGCTCCTATAGGTTTAAATGACTGACTAGGGTCGGGGTGGAGAGCTCCTGTGACTGGCGATAATGAAATGCAGGGCTGGCTCCTCGGTGGGTGTAAATTGACACAGCTCCATGGATGTCAGAGAGGCTCTGGAGCCTTTTTTCTCAAGCTCAGCAGTTCCTGCCTTGATCCGTACTTGGTCCTGACCCTGCCTTCCCTTATCCAGCGATGAAAATTTGCAGGGTTGGGCCCCCTTTTTGCTCTCCAGTGATGGCTTGCTGACGTGTCTCAGTACAGGTTTCTAGCGCGCAGAGGCATCTGCATCCCATCATCCACCACCAGGCACGGTGATTTGCCAGCTCCCCAAGCCCCAGACTGCTGCATCCGTTCTGCACACGCTTCTCTCCCTCACGACTCCAAGCAGATGACATTCAGCGCCTCTCTCGCTCAAGGCTGCCCAGCTGCATGCCAGACCTGGAGGCAGAGCCTCAAAAGGAGGTGCTCAGCTGAGGCTGAATTTGGCCTATTGGCCTCATCCTCTGTGGGCTCCAGGCCACGTTTGAGCTTCTGTGAACAGAGTAGCTTCCCTCACCAATGTACATAGAGCACCTTCTCCATAGCATCCTTCCCGTTCACAGAGTACCTTCCCACGCTTCACTCAGATGCCCACGAGAGCCTTCCTGAGGATGCTGTTTGGGTCGGCACTGGATTTAGGCTACAGTTTGGGTCTGAGGGGGAACTGTTCGGCAACCCCCTCCAGACGTCATTGCCAAATAAGGCTGAGGGTCACCACTGAAAGCGTCTCACGTGGAGGAAATCATGATAGATCCACTTTCATGAGTGAGCTTCAGCCCTCAGCCCAGATCACACTGTGGAATAAACCCTTTCCGATTATGCCTCAACCCAAGACCTCTTGGGGAGGTTTAGATTTGGGGATCCAGCTCAAACCTCCTCATTCCTGCCTCCTTAAGGGTTCATATTAAAAAAGTGCTAGCTTTCCTTTAACCGTCCCCCAACCCGCATTCCCCATTGAGTCCTTTGGGTGTTAACAACTCCATATCGGCTATTTTGCGTGATCTTCCTGGCTCCTCCATTGTGATTTTAGCTCTGCAGGGGCTCCCTGGGCCCTTGTCTTGCTGTAAGTTTATTTCCCAGGCCTTTGTGTGCAGATGGAGACCCCCAAGCCACTTGGTCCAAACTTAACTCATCTCCACATGTGCAGAGAATGAATAAGGACGAGCAAAATCATGTGACAGGCAGGTCAGAGGCCTAAATCACATCTCTGATTGTAAATAAGAAGGACCTGGGGATGAGGAGAAGGGGAGACTGAGGCAGGGCTGTTGCAGAACTGCCCGAGGTCACAAAGAGGTGTGCTGTTGGAGGCAACACTCTTCTGGTATATTTGACAGGACTGTGGTACTACAAACATGAGAAAAAGAAACAAGGAGTCCTGGGCACTTAACGATTAATTAATTTATTGCATGATCTTTCATGGAAGAAAATCCCACTTCGTCAGACACTCTGAAGATGGGGGAACTTACAGAATGGGAGGAAATAAATGCAGGGATCACGTCACAGAGAAATGAGGGTGATGATGATTGTAGGACTCACGGTAGTTGCTTCTCATGCTTCCAAAATAATTCTAGTTATTGTTTGTGTTACTGTAGCATTTCGGAGTCCTCTTCATGGACCAAGACTCTATTGCACTAGGTACTGTACAGAGACCATACAAAAAAAAACCCAATTCCTGCCTCAGGGAGCTGACTTCTATGAGATGAAAGGTGGACACAGGCCGACAGGGTGCAATAAAACCCTGAGCTAGCATCGGCTGGCACGCTAAGCTGTGGTGTCAGCATCTACCCAGTGCCGTATACTTCCTTCCACGCTCTGCTCTGCAAATATTGGACTGTGGACAGGAAGCAATGTGCAGAGGGATTCTCCAAATCATTAAGGGGGTAGTAAAGGATTAGGTTTAAGGGAAACGTGCCTGCTCTCTTCTGACCCCGCCCTGGACCCATCAGGGTTATCTTTAACCACAGATGATCTGGTCTGATTCAAGAGAACTCAGAAGCCCCAGAGAGGCCCAGGCCCCGGAGGAAAGAGGTTTTCTGTTACAGAAGAAAGAGCCTCGGGGAGGGAGCGGCCATTGTGTCTCTAACTCAGAAGGATTCAAAGGTTTTCATGGAAATGGTCCTGGGTGAAAGATGATGCCCCTGCACCCATCAGGAGGGTGCCTGTTGGTTTCATGGGGAGGGAGAGAAAATGTACTTCAAGTTTTGGTGTGCCACCTCCAAAAACCCTTCCAAAGCCATGAACGCATTCACACCACAGTCCCGATTACCATGGCTTGCCAATGGTGAAGAAGGCAACCCTGCGATGAGTAGGAAATAAATCAGACACCAAATGCTTCTAGTTCCCACGGGGCAGCCATGGGAGTCTAGTTCAGCAAAACAAACAAGGAGTAAGTACTTCTAAGAAAGGCTGATGTATGCGGCTGCCTGTGGAGGTCAGTGGAAAGACTCACTTTACCTGGATCAGGCTTTTACTGGTGGTGTCCCCTTCTGCTTGCTGGCCATGGGGACCACAACAACATGCTACTGACTTGTAATTCTCAGCCCTCTCGTTCAGCTCAAGTAGTAGAGGCCAGTTTTGAAATGTAACTGGACCCATTCCTAACTCATTAATGCCAAATTTTTCTGTGGATTTCAGTGAGATTTGGATTGGACACCTAGGTAATCATAGAAGATGAGGGTTGGGAAGGACTTCAGGAGGTCATCTATCTAGTCCAAACCCCTGATCAAAGCAGGACCAATCATAACTAAATCAGGTGATCACACTTTATTACAGCTGTGTTCTCAAATACTGCATGCATGGGTATTCACAGGAACCAGGCTTCAACATATGCGCTGGTGTCTTCATGCTGGAAGAATCGGCACGCTCACCAGTGAAGAGAACACTGTGATTTCTGTAACCAGTCGCAGCCAAGCTGCACCGCTCAAAGTTCAAGTATTTGAAATCAGTCCACAAAGGGAACTCTGAATAACAAATAGCTTTGCAGGAACTGAGAGCAGCTTGTGGCCATTTCCCAAGTCAAAAAAGGAGCTACAGAATTTTTTTTCAAGGGGACTGTAGACTCAGTTTTTGGGTGTCCAACTTGAGACAGCTTGAGGTCGCATTTTTGGTGAAAGGGTGTGAGGAGCCCAACCCCTCTAAGGTGTTTCAGGTTGGATGGTCCAAAAGTGAGGCACATGGAATTATTAGTCACGTTGGAAAGTTCTGCCTGGTGACGAGTAACACACTGCTTTACCTGGACCACATCCTCACCTCATGTAAAAGTGTAGCTCCATTGTAATTAACCAAATGCCACCAGTTTACAGCAGTCGTGGCTCGCAACGTATGTATTTTTTATTGCAAATTATCTTGCTCAACTCTAGTAACTGAACATAGTTGTTTAGCCTTAGCCTGTAGATTGAACCAGATTCTCTGCTTGTCTACGTCAACATGCTTCTTTGCTCCCCTTCGTCTGACCTCTCTAATCAACATGATTTTTAGCTGTTCCCGTTGCCTATGTGATTGAGATAAGCTGTTCACGTCGTTATTTATTTCCTGCTGAAAGCGAGGCAGTGGAAGACTCTCCCAGCAGAATTTTGCGTTCCCACAGCCTCCCTACGGAAATATTTCTCCATTCTCAGCAGCGCTAGGCCTGGGATGCCAATGTAGGAGATAAGCACACAACGGCGGAGTCGAAGCAGCTGGCCGCATGCGTGTGCTGGACAAGGAAATAAAGGGATGTGGGAGAAAGGTGGCTTTGTGGCCAGCTAGGGCAAGGCCTGGCTTTCAGCTGTTCTTACTGACTTTCAATACAAAAGGAACAAGGCGAATGTTTCTTGTAAGTCCAAGAGCATCTGAAGAGTTCAATGGCATCCTTCCTCTTGAAGAAGAGGGCTGCAAAATGTGGGGCATACCCTCTACCTTTGGGAGGGGGGTCAGCAGGGGTGGAGAGGAAGCATCACTCAGCCCCACACTGCTGAAATCTTTGCTCTAGCCTCGCCCGCCTGCTGCAACCCCAGCCTTGGCTTCTTGCTGCAGCCCTGGGCCCCCTGCCTACTTCTTTGCTCTGGGTCCCAGCTCCCAGTCCCATTTGCAGGTCCTGATCCCATTCCCTGCCCTTGCCTCAAGCCTTGCAAATGCAGCTCCGGTCCACACCCGCCAGCTCCCAACTGCGGCTTTGGCCCCATCCCAGCCCCATATCTGAGGGGTTGCAGACCAGCGAAGGAAGACAACATGATCTCAAAAGTTTGGGGACCAAATATTCTTCTTCATCAACCCGACTCAACTCAGTGGATCTAAAAGTGTCTGTATTGATTTAACAGACAGGAAAATTTAGTTCTGTGTATCAAACTGCTATGATTAATGATGAAATATTTTGGAAGGGTGAGTAAACCTCATGTGTCAGGGCTTAAGCTTATCTTTAATTACTGGAGATGAATGTTGGGGGTTGATTACCTCACATCTGCTCAGAGAAAGGGTACTGGGGTAGATGCATCTCAGCTCAGATCCAGGCTGCTAAACCCACATCTATCTAAAAAGCCCGTGTATGACTTGTGATCATAGAGTCTATCAATTGTGAGAAAGAGGGTTTGAAACAGCTCATGGCTTTTATGTGCTACATTCATTCCTTTCTATGCAAATAGTGTAGTGGTTAGCACCGCTGCTTAAGCTACAGAAGGTCCTGGATTCAAGCCCTGGGGGTTTGGATGCAATGATCTCATGAGGTCCCTTCCAACCCTACGATTCTATTCTATTCTACTTGTTGCTCTGCAGCTAGCTTCCCATCTCCCTGGGTTTTTTAAATTAGCTCCCCAGTGGTTTGCAACTGACCTGAATGAGATTCAAAGGTTTCTTACCTGTCCCTCTAGGCATCAGAGTCCTTCCCTTGGTTTGCAGACTGTGCACTGGAACCTGACCCAAGTCTGGGGATTTCCAAAAAACAACTCCCACCAGTTCAGCTGAAGAAATGGTGGCTTTCAAGGCAGCTGTTGCACAGACAGTGTTCCTGTGGCCAGACCCATTTTCTCTGCAAGGTAGGGCTAATTTTCAACTGAAACCTTCCTTCAATGAAAAACTGTTTGGACTGAACATTTTTTTTTAATTTTTGCAGAAAGTGTCTGCTAGCTGCAGAAAATCTCGAATTTTCATTGAAAAACAATTCCTGAAACAATGAAATATTTTGGCCTGCACTCAAACCAGTTCCATTTGCTGCCACCATCTCTCATGGGAGCTAGAGTTCTGTTGTCTCGTATTCCCATTTTTGTAAATGGATGGCTCTTTGGGCAGACTACATCTCTCAAGATACACCATGGCCAGGGATTCCCATGATGCAATTGTCTCATCTTTCTAAGAGAAGAGACCATAATGTATCATGGGATATGTAGTCCAGTGAGCGAGCATGGCTTTTAGAGCACAATGGGAGCTTGAGTCACCTGCACGAGTTTCCATGAGGCACTGTGGCATGAGGTCTTTAAGGCCCAGCTTGATAAAGTTTTCACTGCAGTGATTTAGTCGGGGTTGGTCCTGCTGTGAGTGGGAGGTGGCACTAGATGACCTCATGAAGTCCCTTCCAACCTTCATCTTCTAGGATTTTATGACTTCCGATTCAAGATATTTCATTTTTTCCTCAAGGTATTTCAGTATTTGAGGTTTTGCCCCCAAAGTTAGGTTTTTTTCACCAACATTTTTACCAGAAATGTGTTTTTATTTAATTTTTCTCAACAGTAATATGGGGTTTCCCCCCGACAAGTTCCTTTGGATCCTAGTGGTGCTTGAAAATCCCTAGCAAAAAATCTGCTGTAACAGCACAATTCCTGAAATGATTAATGGCCTTCCCTTCTTGCCACTTGAATTCAAGTGACTTCTCATGCAACATGCCAAGCCATTTTTGCTAGGTCAGCACAAGCTGAAACCTCTCCTCTCAGTGCCACATGGAGTTTTCCAGCCTCATGAAGAACGCTAGAGTGTGGTGACAAAATTAGAAAAGGCAGAAGGAAAAAAAAAAATCACAGAGGAAAAACCTACCCCAAAGTTGGCCAGAGAGGGAGAAAAGACCCCCCCCCCCCGAGCCTCTGCCATCTGTTTATCCAGGAAAAGAATACAAGAAGCTGAGGAAACTAGAGGGCAGATTTAAAAATACCAAACCTCCAGCATTTTCATTTAATTACAGAGTAGGAGCTGGGGGAAGGCGCGGAGGAAGAGAACAGAGCATATCCTTTTTTTTTAAAAAAAAATTGGGCTGCCAGCTGCGTTTATGTTGTTTTAATTTTTCTGGGTCATATTCTATTTTGGAAACTACCCCTCTCTTCTCTGTGCAACAACCCCGGCCATCCGGTTTGGGGAACTCGTTCAAGTTTTGTGGAGACTCTAGGGTCTGAGCACAGCACAGTCAGGTAGACCCCCAGTGGGGGTAGACGAGGAAGGACCATAAACCTCTAATAGTGGGGTTCAGTGAAACCGTTGGAGCCATTTCCGAGCTCCCAGGGAGAAGGTGGTCAGCTTCTCTCTTTTTCTCCATCTAGGTCTTTTATTACCCACAGTTTACTTGGGAAATTTCACTCCAGCTCAGCCCCCAGCTGCCAGCTATGCCAGTGAAAAATGACTGCCTAAGGTGAAAAGTCTCTTTTTCTAGCTGATTTATGTCGTGCAAAGAAGATAGACACCGCTCTACACCTCCTGGTCTAGGAACCCCCAGCGCAGGGATCACGACAGGAGAATTCTGGGGATTTATGTCGTGTGGTTCAGGGGGCATAGAAACCTTGCAGAAGTCAGGAGAGAATTCCCCTGGAGTGAACATAAAGGACCCAGAAGCCTCCCCAAAAGCTGAAGTATGGGATGTATGTTGGGAGGGGAAAGTAGGATGTCCAGGGAGTTTCTATTCTGGGTCCTGTGGATTTCCTGGACCGCTGCAGAAGCGCCCATAGTCAGCAATGAAGGGTCTATTTTCTGCCTCAGTTTCACATTTTTTTCTAGATCTTTCTCATTCTGTCCGTCTCTCCGTCTCAGTCCAACTCGAAGACAGCCAAAGACCACAGCCCAGAGATCTATTCTTTTCAAGCATCAAGCAGGAGAGAAAAAACCACCCCAAATCCTTTTCTATTGCTCTACAGGTGTACATTTCACCCACCGTCATCGACCTCACTGAATTCTGCCTGGTCATGCAATATCTAAAATATTCTCCACTGTAAAAATAAAAATATAGAGGCAGCTTCCACAGTCCTTGGCAGCAAATCTGTCCTTCCAGGCATCGCTGTCACAAGGGGGCGGGAGAGAGGGGATTAGACTTATATTTGCTCTTGAGATATATAAGAAGAGAGAGCAGTACTGTGGCTTTCAATACCCATCCGTTGTTTTCATTAAATGTGGAGTGTTTTAAAATGCCTAAATGACACGTCTGTGCGCTGCCTTCTTGGGATCTTAAAGAAACTACCTAGCTAAGTGGAAATGTAAATAAAAGGCCATTTACCACTAACGAAATGGATAATGGCATTTTGTAGGAACAGGCAATCCCAGATAGCTAGGGCTGGCTGATCCCACTCCTTCGGGTTGCCTCAGCCAGGCCACAGACCTTGTAGCAAGCCAAGAGCCATTCCATCGCCTACAGTTACAGTAAAGGCCTGACGATGATCATAGCTGACAGTTTTTTCCTCCCAGCAGCTCAGAATTTGAATGCCAGAGTATGGCAGGGCGAGCCCAGTTGAACTCTGAGATGACTATGTGTGGTGGCTACATGAGCTGCTTTTTTTTTTTTCCAGTTATGCCCCCTTGCCGTTCCTACTACTCCAGACGTCTCCTCTCCATAAACATGCTCTTCGTTTTTCTTGTCCAGTGATGGGGCTGGTGGAAGGTAGGAGCAGGAGATCCAAAGCTTTCTGTTTTCCTTCTGCAAAGCGCATTGCTTTCACTGAAGCAAAAAAAAAAGCCACCACACAGGCCAGCAATATTTTTGGTTTCCCTCAGTCAGTTCCCCAAGTCTCTCCAGATGTTCTGGAGTGCATAAGCTGGCCTAGCTAACAACCCTGCAACAGACAACATCACTGAGCCAGCTTATTCCACTCCAGAACTTCTGGAGAAGCCTGGGAGAACTGACGGAGGTCATATATTGTGATAGCAACTGTGAGAGAAGATCCAAAGGGACGGCCGTGTTAGTCTAGTAAAGCAAAAAAAAGCAAGGAGTCTTGTGGCACTTAAAGACTAACAGATTTATTTATCGCATGAGCTTTCGTGGGAGAATATCCCACTTCATCAGATGCTTTGAAGAGGGAGAAGAATGTGAGAGAAGAATGGATCTATATTTTTACCCTCTGATCCTACGCAATCCCACTGAATTCACTGAAGTTGCCCAGCATGTAAGAAAGAGCAAAATCAGCTCCTAAGTTACAATAATGGAAGATCAATAAATGATATTCTCCCATGCAATGGGTGTCATTATACCTCATCCAACAATGTTAGCTGTACTGAGTTATCTTCCCCTTCTAAGCACTGGAGGATATACCAGTTTTGTTGGGGTTCATCCTGCTTTGAGGAGGTGGTGAAAATAGATGACCTACTGAAGTCCCTTCCAACCCTCATCTTCTATGATTCTTCCACAGCTACATGGGGCAGTGAATGATGAATCCAACTGGTGGCATTGTCTGCATGAACATAACTCACTCCTTCTGGTCTATTAAAGACTGTTTTACAACAAAAAGACTCAGTCTGTGGAGCTAGAGTTGCAGCTGGATTATCAAGCTCCCACATGCATCTCCACCAGCCTGACTGACTTGAATAGAATAGGTCCTCTAGTCCCACCCCCTGCTAAAAGCAGGATCAACCCAACCTAAACCATCCCAGACAGGGCTTTGTCAAGCGAGCCCTTCAAACCCGCTAAGGATGGAGATTCCACCATCTCCCTAGATGACACATTCCAGTGCTTCACCACCCTCCTAGGGAAAAAGCTTTTCCTAATATCCCACCTAGACCTCCCCCATTGCAACTTGAGTCCATTGCTCCTTATTCTGTTGTCTACCACCACTGAGAACAGCCTTGCTCCATTCTCCTTCCAACCCCCTTTCAGGTAGTTAAAGGCTGCTATTAAATCCGCCTCACTCTTCTCTTCTGCAGATTAAACCAGACTAGTTTCCACAGTCTCTCCTCATGCATCATGTGCTCCAGGCCTCTGATAAATATTGTTGCCCTCTGCCTGACTCTGTCCAATTTGTCCACATTCTTTCTGTAATGAGGGGCCCAGAACGGGACACATACTCCAAATCAGGAGCATTGCTGCCCCATGGAAAGACCCCGGGCACAGGCACAGGCCATGCCCCCTGGCTGAGGTCCCACCCCTGTGGCTCCGATTCCCCACCCAGGCCTGATCTGTCCTTGGGCTCCTCTCCCCACCAGCTTGGCCCTGAATTCCCAGCCGGGGATGGGCTGGGAGAAGTGGGTGCGGCCGCGGACGGCCAGACCCCAGATCTCCATCCAGGGATGGGGCTGGAAGAGGCAGGGTCTGCCCTGACACTCAGGGCACTGGCTCTAGGATTTGGGGCACGTGCCCCGTGTGCCAGGCACCAGCAACGCCCCTGCTCCAAATGAGTCCCCATGAGTCTTGAATAGAGGGGAATAATCACTTCCCTGGACCTGCTGGCCATTGCTCCTACTAATATAGCCCATATGCAGTCAGGCAATAAGGGCACGGTACTGACTCATATGTAGCTTCTTGTCTAGTCAGGACATTAGTCAGTCCCCAGTCTGGAGCAGTACATGGGGATTCCTCCCTCTAAGAGTGGGACTTTACACTTGTCCTTGTTGAACCTCATCAGATTTCTTTTAGTCCAGTTTTCCAGTTTGTCCAGGTCTCTCTCAATCTTATTGCTGCCCTCCATGTATCTACCACTCTCCCCAGCTTAGTGTTATCTGCAGACTTGATGAAGGTGCCTCATTGCCCCAGTCTGGGTCTCAGGAAAAACAAGAACCATGATGAATGCACCTTGAAGCCCCCCAGGGAGCTGTGAGGAAACAGACCAACCGTGGAAAAGAAGCTGCTCATAAGGGAAATAGGAGAAAAGGCATGATGGGGATTTCCATCAGGTAGAGTAGGAATGGAGCTCCTCTCCTAGTCAGAGGTAATGGAGGGAAACTTGGAGGAAGACTTGTCCAGAAGCCAGGAAGGAGGAGAGAGGAACTCAAATGGAGACGGCGGTCTCAGAAGAAACAACAATGAGCTATCACCCATGGCATCATTTTGTAACATATGAGTCAGGATGGCACAACATCCTTGCCACCCATTGAAAGCAACAGGAGTTTGACTGATTGCACGGGCTTTCGATCAGACCCCAAATGATGTAATGTTCTGGCACCACCATTTCAGCACAGTGGTTTTGAGACTCTCTGCAGCTCTCCAGTGGCTTTCCAGATGGCAAAAGAGAACCTCTCTGATTAACAGTGGCATACACATGGATTGGATTAAAGCAACATGGTGGAGAATCAGAGGAAACAAGAAATGATTTGGAAATACAGCAGCCATGTGCATTTCTTACCTTCCAAGATCCAGTTTTGACTGCTCTGGAATTTAGCTACACAAGATACAAGACTTGCACTAGCAATTGCAAGCACAAAACCACAGTTGTGATTGCAGGGGTAATGTGCAAATGTAAGTACCACAAAGTGGAAACCCAAGGCAGGAATCTGAAAGTATATTTGGCCATTTAGCTGCCGAAGAAGCCGCCTGCATGCTAAAATTCAGTGCACAAATGCACAGGTATTTCCATGCTTGAAGTCTTGAAAATCAAATCAAAAGAGGGCACTTAATGCCAGGTCTCTAAGTCCTGTTTCTGGCTGCTCAGCCTGACACGCTAATCATTTATTATTAGTGTAGGACTCGGAATCACATCTGGGCCTGCTGATTCTGATCAATTTATTGATGACCAATTTATTTCACCTGTAGCCCCACTGAAATTAAAGTAACAAAGGCATCATGTCACATGAGTAGAGGTGGCAGCATCTAACCATCTAAAGACACCTGAAACTGGAATCTGGCCCCAATGTGCCCAGTGTTAGATGCCCACGATTGAAAATTTGACTCACAAGAGCTGGCATGAAGTAAGCTGTTTGGCATTTTGTTCTGCTTTGAAATCACAACCTGTAACTAACTTCTTTGCTAATAAGACAACCAAACAGGAGCCATTCCCCTGATGCTCTGGAAAAAGGGACATCAGATCTTCCTTTCCTTCCAAACAGGATCCATACAGTGTACAGCCACTGCTGATGGGTGCCCTTAAAATCAGCTCATTGCTCTCTCTCCCCGTCATTCCAGTGTAATCCTGGCCAGGGTGATGTGCCTTGCATCAGCCGGGCGCAGGAAGACACCTTTACTTTCTGCAACATCTCCATTTTGAGTCACCGCTGGGTGGCTGGCCCCTCTGTTATCACCAGCCTCTCTGGAAGCTGCATGCACTCAGTCATTGCTGTTGGTATGAATTCTGGTTTTTTTTAAAGACCCTACCATGGCATAAATCATTCACCTTTGGTACCAGGTTAAAATGACAGATGGGCTAGGAGTGGGAGGGAAGAACACAGTGGGTTTCCTACAGGAATGAGTGTACTACCAATCTGGCTAAATAGCCTGTGCTTTTTGGCCCAGCCTTGAGCAAAGGAAGGACAAGTCGTCTTCCCCGCTCAGGATGCGTTGGGACTCAGAGACACTCTCACAAGCACCGTTCCTCCTTGCTCCATCATGGTCAGAATTTAAAGCCATTTTCCCTACTGAGGAGAGCTTGGTCTCCAATCAGTTTGGTGGGACAGCTCATCCAAGTATCTGCTCACCAGATGAAAGGGGTTCACGCTCCTATAGCAGCAGGCAGTTCTCACACGCCGACCCATGTATTGGCTGAGCAAGCAGAAGGGTGCAGCTGAAGGGTCTAACCCTCTATGCCCACTCCTCAGACAACAGGTTGGGGAGGGAGCAAGTGAGCAGACCTGTTGATTCCTATGTACCTGGACTCAAGTCCCGGTTAGAAAATGAAGGCCGGTATGCAGCGTCTTAAGCCTCCTTGCAGGTGTGTAGTCCAAATTGCGAGTTCATCCACCACTTGTAATTAAAGGGATCTAAAAAGAGTTGCTCCAGAATGGGCTCCCTGCATCTCACCACCTTATCCAGAGGTTTGAACTAATGTGTTAAACACAGATCTGGGTTCTCAGCCTGCCTTGGCTTTTGGTTCCCACTATAGCTTGAGCAAATTTACTGTAAAGGAGGGATAATGATTGGAGATGGGCTGGCACCACTCCAACTGGGGGTGAGACCATCTTTTCCTTCAACCCGGGGCACAGCTAGGACTGTGATGGTAGCTTTGTGGCACAGAGTAAGAGATGATCTAGGTGATCTCTAGGACTAACCCATTGAAATCTACCGAGGTGACCTGCAAAGGAAGGAGGGAAATGTGTCAGTACCTTTTCTCTTTGTTTTGTTTCTGTATGTTATGCCCAAAAACCATAGGAGGGGAAAGTGGGATGGGCTGTTGAAGGTTGTTTTTTTTTTTTTTTTCATTTATTTGACATTAGACATTCACTTCTTGTCTATGGTCGCCCAGAGGACGACCAGGATAACCTCATCACCAATAACAAGAAAGTGAGAGCTGATTAACTGGAAGGGAACTGATTTCTGTCCAGACTGGTTAAAACTGGATTTTGAGCCTTTAAGGTGTGCTGGTATCACATGGTCAGGAATCAGGAGGGCTAGAAACTCTCCTAAAAAAAAGACAGGGAAAGCTGAGATGATGTGATAACTTGACTCCCGGAGCTGAGGGCTTAAGATAACAACCAAATAGAATCACAGAGGATGAGATTCGGAAGGGACCTCAGGAGGTATCTAGTCGAACCTCCTGCTCAAAGCAGGACTAATTCCACCTCAACCATGCCAACCAGGGCTTTGCCAACACAGGCCTGAAAGACCTCTAAGGATGGAGCTTCCCAAACCTCCTCGGATAACTGATTCCAGCGCATCACCACCCTCCTAATGGGAAAGTTTTCCCTAATACCCAAGCTGGACCTCCTCCACTGCAACTTGAGACCGCTTACCTCTTGTTCTGCCATCTGCCACCACTAAGAACAGCCTAGCTCCATCCTCCCAGGAGCCCCCTCTCAGGAAGATGAAGGCTGCTAACAAATCCCCCTTCGTTCTTCTCTTCTGCACACTGAAGAGGACTAGTTCCCTCTGCAGCAGATCACTGCCTGTCCATGTGTACCACACAACGCTGATCTAGGGTGAAATTCAGTCCCGTGCAGAAGGTCAACACTAGGCCTTCGTGCATTACACCTTTCCTAATGACCCAACACAGGGCATAACATGGATGTAGGTGTTGCATTGGCCTCATGCTAGATCTCCATAATGGAGTCAAGTTTGCCCAAAACATCAGACGGTGAAAAATTCCTTGAACAACTGCCATGAAGATAATCACAATGGTTTTAGCTAAAATGAGAAATCTAGCACCGCACAAGCTGTCTTTTGGAGGGTCCAATTATCCTGTCCCCCGCAAAGATCACACATTCCCAACAACAGCCACAATTTGCTACCTGATGAGATAATTTACCTTCCATGATGAAATTAGAGCATTTAGATTGTAGCACAATGTGACGGGAAATAATAGGACCATCATCTGTCTTCAAAAGGAAAGAACATCTCTGCAGGTTTTTCTGCAGCCCTGGCTGATAGTTCTGAGCTGTGGTTCTCACTCTCCAATAAAGGCTGGGTTGTGAGTCACATTGACAATGAAAAAGCACAAGCAACCACATCTATTAGTGACGTGATTTTGAGTCCTCTTCTAATTTATCTCAGCCTCATTGTTGTGGTCAGATTGGAATATCATTTGCAGGCAGATTACAAATCTCTGCAACGTTAAAAGAAGGGAAACATTTATATTGGCCCAGTATTTGGAATAATAAATCAAAGCTTCAGCAATCCATTAAAACAATATAGATAGGAGCCTGGAGGCAGATTTCTGGACACACTGCACAGCCTTGCTCTTATTTATGTTATAAGGAAATTAACAAGCATTCAGGACAGTGCATTTGACAGGCTAATGGTGTTATTTTCCAAAGGGATAGTCGTGTTAGTCTAGTCCAGCTAAAAAAACAAGAAGTCGTGTGGCACTTTAAGACTAACAGATTTATTTTTCACATGAGCTTTCATGGGAGAAAATCCCACTTTGTCAGATGCCTGACGAGGTGGGATTTTCTCCCACAAAAGCTCATGCAAAAAATAAATCTGTTAGTCTTAAGTGCCACACAACTCCTTTTTTTAATGGTATTATGCAAAAGCCCTTCTTGGGCAGTAGACAAAGGGCCAGATTCACGATTGTAGTATAGCTGCTTTGATATCCTGCACAGATGGCAGAATTCAGCCATAAAGCCAGGCAAGATCACCCCCAGTTACTGACGCTCTGTTTTCTCCCTGCTCCTTTATTTCTGCATAGCTGGAGGAAAGTACTGTGGCCAGGGGACATGGTGTGACATATTGCTGTTTTCATGCAATCCCCTTTAATTCAGTTCAGGAAGCTTCACCTGCAGCAGGATTAGAAGGGCCCCAAAGTGACCTTGAAACCACGTTTCTACCCCCACGTCTTTTCCTCTTTCATGCCTCAGCCCTCACTGAGGGATCCGGCCCCACATGTTCAGCCATGCAGTGTCAATGGGGAAATGGAAGCACAAGATGCTGACCCATGCCTGGATACGCCAAGCTGGGCGTGCCAAAATGTGCAGCCAGGCTGTGCCATTCAGAAGGGAAATTCTTCAGCACAGCTGTGTGCGAGGTGCCAGAAAGGTAAGCGAACAGCCAGGAAAGGAAGCAGCCCATGGCAGTGTCATAATGGGGATTTCTGGCAAAGCTGCAGAGCACCGACTCTGCCTGCCCTTCTGCTTAATCAAAACCAGCTCTGGGCAGGGAGGACTGTGAGAAAGAAGGAGACTGTTTGCAGGCTAACACAAAGGCATTTGTAATAAGCTTCGGCTGGTTTTACGCTCGTAGAGCGAATACTCTGAGGCTTCGGACACTGAGCCAGGTAGAGTTGTGAAAGCAGTTCTGTGGGACCACCAGGGACTGTTGTCGTGAACGGCGCTGCATGTGCATAGCTGAGGGTGACTCAATCCCTGGAGATTCGGTTCTCGCAGGGAATAAGAGACATCGCAATAACACCATAGAGGCTGTTAACGGAGGACAGCTCTGGTCATCTTTTGAAGGGCCACTTTGACGCAGGGGTTTTGTATGATGGATGGGGGTGCCAGCGAGAAGAGTTTATAGGGGTTACTCTCAGTTTTCAAAATATTGATTCCCTAGAGCAACACGTTTCTAATCTTTGCTTCATAAGGACAGCTGGGCAGTGGTTAGGCTGCTAACCTGACACTCTTTAAACATGGCTGCAGCTGCCTGCTCCGCCACTGCCATTCTGTATGGCCTTGGCCAGGCCACTTAAGATCAGATCTTCAAAGCTCTTGAAGCACCTAAGTAGGGTGGTCAGATAGCAAGTGGGAAAAATCAGGATGGGAGTGGGGGTTATAGGTGTCTATATAAGACAAAGCCCTGAATATCTGGACTGCTCCTATAAAATCGGGACATCTGGTCACCCTATACCTAATTCCCATTGAGCTGCAAGGGAATTAGGTACCTAAATACTTTGAGGATCTCTCTTACTTCAGTTCCTCAACTGCTCGCAAAAATAAAATAAAATAAAATCAATAGGTTGGATAGGTCTTCCCTAACTCAGAAGGATGGTGCAAGGCTGAGTACATGAAGATTGTGAGGAGCTCAGGTACCATGCTAATGAGGGCTAGAGAAAGGATATTATTGACTTCCAGTCACTAAGACAACAATAGATGACTACTGGCAGAAATACCCAGACTCGCCCAGGGAAAATATAGTATAAGATGTGATGAGTGAACTACGTCAATTACATTAATGCAGCATATTGTATTGGAAATACTTTTCTCTTGTATATTACTTTAAGAAATGAACCCCCAAATTGTAACAAATGCACATGTGTTCGCTTGCAGGAATTGAACAGTCCCAGTTACGCGGAAATGGAGCTCCCTTTTTAGAACATTTGAGATATTGATTTCACAATTACATTCATCCAATTAGTACCATTAAAAGAACTATTTTCTACAGAAATTATGATGTTTGCTGTCTATGCTGTCATTAAGACTTTTTTTTGCATCATAGCCTATCATTACCCAAACCAATTTTTTGAAATATTGATTGCAAGACCCATTTTTGTGTGATAAAATAAAAGAAAGAGAGTTGAGAGAAGCCTAGTGGACCACAGATGAACTACTTACTTCGTAGCCAGAGGGAAAGGATCTTGTAGTTGCAGTTTATGTGACATGCTTAACAAAAGAATCCAGCAAATGCCTGTGATCAGGCGCTACTAACAGCTAATTATCTATGGGCTGAATTGAGGCTCCAGGGCAACTGGTTTTGAGACGTAACCAATCCAGTTATTTAGTTAGGAAATCAGTAGTATCTGTTCAAAATTTTGTGTTTCTAGCTCTTACCATTTTGGAGATCTTTCAGGACAAACAAAGAAACAAACTTTCAGAAATATTTATAAGATAACAAGGCATTAGTTACTCGGCCAACAAGGCATTAGTTACTCGGCCCCTTTAGCCTTCTGGAGTAGATTAAATGAGACTCCCAGGGCTAACTTCATGGACATCTTTCAGGTTAGATCTTAGTAGCTGACTGCTTCATGGGGGCTATAAAGTCCAGGATGTTCTCAAACTACGGTTTCCACTTCACTAGGCACACAGATAATTGCACATGCCCTTTTGAGCATACCTACTTATGTGTGTCGGTGACATGCAGTGTTGTGGTTGAAAATCCACCCTATCAGGCCTTTAATCTATCTGCTGCCTATCGTTATTATAGTATTATGTATTTATTGTATTATCATGGTTTCTTGGAACCCTTGGAGTGGGACCTCCATGGGGGGACACCAAAGATTTCAGGGGATCCATGAGGCTTCAGTAATATTGTGGTCATTTCTCCCCCTGCACCTCCGAGGGCCATACTGGGGGTAGCAGCTCAAGCTCCATGCCATTTGGCATAGGGGAGTAGCTCTTACAGACACACACCGGCCAGGCAGGGGCCTGGAGAAGCTCGAGCCAACTCTCCGGAGCCCACCTCCATTACCTGCACTCCATGAGGGATGGGAAGAGGTGGAGCCAAATGGGACGTAAGATGGCAGCTGCACCTGGGAGAACTTAGCTTCTTATTCGGGTAGGAGTCATTTTTTATTATTAGTGTTTAATTTAGTTTTATTATTATCATTCTGTGTGTTTATAGAGTTACAGGTGTTTATGGCTGGTGAGGAGTAAGGATGGGAGGAGGTGGGGCACTCGCATTTTATCTATTGTTAACTAGTGGGGCTTTCACTCAAAAAGTTTGGGACTCACTAAGAGCACTAGCAAGATACCATTGCACTAACAAAATGATGGCTCTTGGGGTGAAAAGCTAACAGTCTAAGCCAAGAGACAACCACTGGATACAAACAAAACTGGGCAGAACAAGGATCAAATAAAACAGTATGGGACCACATGATAGGCAATGGTCTCAGCACAGCAGAAGCCCTGCTATTGCCAAGTTTTTTGCAGGTACATAGCAAAGGCGAATTTTCAGGGGGATTTGAGGAAGGGTAAAGAAATAGCTTTGTAGATGTTCACAAGGAGCTCCTCCCAGGTCTGAGGGGCTGCATGGGAGTAATAATTTGTGCTTGTTTGAAAATGGAACAAATAGGAGATGAAGCCTGCATCACTGGCCAAGTGGAAGTGAGAATTAACACCTCGAAGGTGAATGAGAAATTATTGTTAGGATCAAGATACACAGTGAAGGGCCTACAGAAGTAAAGACTGCAGCAATGTTCCTGGAACTGGCTAGGAGGAAGCCAGGTCCCGGCAGGAAGAGTTGGAGGAGGGAGCAGGAAGTCAGCCTGGGTTTGCCCATGGCTGGAATGCTTACGGCACGTGCGCGAGCTTTATGAAGAGTTTCTTCATAAGGAGCTAATTTAGTTTTAGAAGCATGGCGCCTTCTCCCATTCTCACCCATTATACTGTGCATGAAACAGAGATAACGCATCTTCTGGTTGATGCTAGAAGGATGCAAAGAGAGGGTTGAGCTGGTGAAAGCAACGGGCGAGGTGAAAGGTCCTGCCCTCAGCCTTCCAAATGGATCTGAGCAGGACAAGGACACACTTCTTCCCCAAATATTTATTAAGAAGTCTAAATTGTCAGTAGCCATTTTTGAGAATCTGGACACAAAATCCAGCAGGGCAGGATGTAAGTCAGAGTAATTCCATTATTCTTATCCATTGAGAAGAGCTGGACGTAAGGCACAATTTAAGAGCGCTTTGGGTCCAACTCTACTTTCCAACTCAGTAACTGCTTCCAGGCAATGAATAGATCTGAGCTGACACTGAGCTACCATATGTTCAACCTGCAAGAGAAAAAATTAATTGCGTGCTAGCTGTGCAATGTGCTTCACATGGACAGACTTCTGCAGTGCAGACACTCACTGCTGGATCAGGGCCTTAGATGCTAGGAATTATTTACCCAGAAAAAGGTGCTTATGGTGTGCCTAAATCCCAGGAACCAGCTTCTATGGTCGCCAGAAACCTGGGACTAATTTAATTTCCCATAACCATTCCATAGAATGCTTCACATGTTCCTCTTCTACCTCATAAAAAGCAGCGTGAGACCAGATCCTTTTTTCCAGAGCTTCTGCCAGTAACATGAGCCATTTCTTCTGCACAGGAATCGACCTTGGCTGGGTAGTTGTTATCACCAGGTCTAAGCCCTTTGCTTTAATTTCCAGTCAGCTATTAATTTCTGCCCAACTCTTTCAGCTTCACTCCAGGCTTGAAGAGCTTCCGTTTCCAATCATTTACAACCAACATTATGGTTGGCCAGGTCTTCAGGTGGTGTAAACCATTGTAGCTCCATTGACTTCAAAGGAGAAGTGCCAGCTCAAGTTCCATATCTGAAAACCTTGGCTTACTCTGCGTACACCAGTGTTCGCTGGCTTCTCCTGCATCTCCTTTTTCTCTGCAAACCTGGCCAGGGTTACTGGGATCAGACAAAAGCAGGCTCTAATCTTAAAAACAACTCATTTGAGCTGAACTGATTGCTCCGGTTGTCTCTGTAATGAGTCCAATCCTGTGACTTGAAATTGCTTTCCAGGTCTTGTTCCCAGAAAGTCTCCGATTTCTGCAGTCAATTACTTCTGTTTCTTAGGAAACTCTTTATATACAAGGAGCCAATTGCCCCTCCCCTTTTTATAGTACCTCTCTTCATTTGGGCCCTGATCCAAAGTCCACTGAAGTTAATAGGAATGTTTCCACTGCCATCAAAGGCATTTGGAGTAGGCCCTTGAAGTATTATCTTTTCTCAGTCATCCCACATTGAATCACATATGTTCTCACATTGACTCATGTAAAAAACCTGTGCTGATGTACATGTTTTTCTAAAATTGGGTCTCATTTGGAGGTGATGAAAAAAAGGCAAAAAAAAAAAAAAAAATCCCTGTGTAGGTCTCTGAGAATCACACTGGCTTTTAACTTTTATTGCTTTTATATTTGCATTGCAATATCCTATTGTTCAGCCATAGGTATGCCTGTCTTCCACATGTGTCCTCCACAGTGAGCATGTTTCACATTGTTTTCCCCATGTCATTAATGTTGTTTTCCTCCTAAATTGAATCTCACTTTGCTACAGCCTGCTCATGTTGCCATATTCTGTCCTCCCTTTGGATTATGTCACTCATGCTCTCTGATTTTGCATCACCTCCCAATTTGATACAGCCATGAATTTCATTAGGCGACTTTCTCCTGATCACTCAAGTAGACCAAACACAACACTGATTGCTACGGTCAGACTATAAGTCCAGTTAGCCTGTCCCACTACCTGATGCCTCATAGAAAGGTAAAAATCCCCACATGACTTGGCTGAAGTTTTTATATTTTAATGCAGGCAGAATTATTACAAGCAAAGTCCTAGTTTAATTTTGCAGCTGTCTCCAAGTTTCTCTGGCTCGCGTAGGATGACAACTCTCCCTCATTTGCATTTTAATGGCTCTACTAGCAGAATTAGGGCAATGCTCAGAAAATGAATTCCTGCTGCCCTTTTCTGGCTAGGCCTGAAAGTCTCCAGTTCCCAATGTGATGGATGGATTGCTATTTAAAAAAAAAAAAAAATAGCCTCTCTTTATAGCAGGCCTGATATTTGCATATGTGGGTACAGAGAGGGTTTAAAAGGAAGGAGGAATATGAAGAAACACAGGGAAGCAGGCTGGCTGCAGCAGCAGGGTGGCCTTGTACTTAAAATACTAGATTAATACTAATGGGATCTGGATTGAATTACAGCCTCGCTGAGGGACCTGCGCTCTCAAATTCAAGAGTACAGTGTCACTAGATCTACGCCCTGCATGCAGGGAGCAAGAGGACATGGGAGGCGTCTAAGTGCAGCTTAGCCTTCAATGCGTCATAGGGGAACGAGAAAAATGACACACCCTCTGTTCAGAAACATCACCATCATCTCTGAGCACCTCCTGTGGATTGTACAAAGCAAAAATTGCCCACTTGAGGCAGCGACAAGGAAGGACTCTTCAGATCCCTAGTTAAACAGGGAACCCCACAAGGTCTCCCTATCCGGTGGTCACGCAGTCATCTGTCTCCTGTCACACAGAGTAAAATAATATCGCCCCTCTCCCAGCTCTCTTCCTTTGCTCTTCCTTCAACTCAGGAGGACGCCAAGTAACAGATAATACATGGCAATGTATCAAGCGGAGGAGGAGAAGGATGCAGAAGGGCACTGCAGGGACTAGTGCTAGAGAAGAGGGGGGTACCTAGCAAGTTAACGAAATTCACACACAAAGCTTAATTAATGGAGCAAGAGAGTGACCTTGGCAGAGCTGCTGGGTTCGGTTTTGAACAGGGGGATAGACTATGTCCTTCTGAGGGCTCTTCCATCCATAATCTTCTAGATTTCTATTACAATTCCCTGCCCCTTCACAGGCTTCTTGCATGATCTTGGGCAACAAGAAAGTTAAAATCCAGTTCCTCAAAGACATTTAAAGTGCTGAGATCCAGAATCTGGGCCTTAGTCTCTCTGTGCCTCAGTTGCCCATCTGTAAAATGTGTTTGCAGAGCATTCCCCTCTCTCCAAGAAGTGTTGCAAGGATAAATATGATTAGGAGTGTGCCCTGCTCAGATACTCTTATGATCGCCACCAGAGATTTGGCGTGTATGTTGCGGCTGTGATGCCCGCTGTGCTGCGCACCTTAGCCGTACAGAACTGTATTGTAACAGCTAGGAGAGTGCTGTTTTCAAAACACTCACCCCTGCGACTGGAACTAAAGGAGAATCTCCATTTGGCAATAAGTGGATGAGCCCCCAGGCACGTGTCTGAGCATTTAATTCCCTCCTACCAAAGTCAGCAGTGCCCAGCTTGTGCAATGCAGAGGACACAGGAAGGAAATAGCCAAGTGGGATTCAGCTAGGCAAAAGGGCAAATTCCACATCTGAAGGGAAATAATTCAGAACGCATACACTCAGGGGAAGCCTGAACCTAGGAAACAATGATGCTGCAAGACTTTGGGGCTTTGGGGAACAGCCGGATGGGAGTTAGCCATGCGATGTAGCAGCAAAGTAAAACAATGCAATGTGTAACTGTAGACATGCCCTCTCCCAGGATGGCATTTGGAGAACAGGTGATAGAGAATACATTTATTGACCACACAAACAATTTTAAAGGTGCTACAAGCCTGGGAGAAAGGGACTGATCTATAACAGAGAGCGATGACTCTACGGAGGTAGCGTAAGCTAGTGTGCCAGCTCTGGGCTTTTTTCTTAACTCAGCCATTAACCTGCCTGGTAACTCAGGCAAGACACTGCTCTCCCTGTGCCTCAGTTTCTCCATCTGTAACTGGGAATTAATGATATGACCTCCTTTGCAAAGCACTTTGTTTATGTCTGCACTTAGAAGGTTAGTTCGAATTAAGTTAATTCAAACTAATTAATTCAAACGAATAATGATTAGTTCAAATTACGTTAATTTGAATTAACATGGCCCCACTAGGAAAACCAATTTGAACTAGCGTGTCCATGGACAGAACTTGCCACTTCAAATTAGGCGAGTGGTACCATGGGAGGTGTGGCAAGATGGCCGCCCAGAAGGGCCATGCCTCCATCCAATATATAGAAAGAGAAAGTCACCTTGGGAGGAAGAAGGTTGAAAAGCATTAATTCGAACTAATGGTTAGTTTGAATTAACATGGCTATACTGGGTTAATTTGTACTAATAGGTTTGAATTAACCCCTACTTCAAAGTTAAGTGAGATCTTATGACTTTGAAGTAAATTTTCATTAATTTGAACTAAAGAATTCCATAGGTCAAATTAATGAAATCCAGTGTAGCCATGCATCATTTTAATTCAAATTAATCCTCATAAATTTGAATTAAATTGTAAGTATAGGCATACCCTTTGAGATTTAAAGGTGAAAAGTAAGCAAGGAGTCCTGTGGCACTTAAAGACTAACAAATTTATTTATCGCATGAGCTTTCATGGAAGAAAATCCTACTTTGTCAAGACGGGATTTTCTCCACGAAAGCTCATGCAATAAATAAGTTTGTTAGTCTTTAAGTGCCATAGGACTCTTTGCTTGTTTTTCAGAACTAGACTAATACAGCTACCCCTTTGAGAAATGGAAAGTGTTTTGCAAGATCTAGAGGGTATTCTAAATATCACCTGTGTCCAATACATAGCTCAATACAGGCAGAATCCCTAATCTATTCAGACAGAACAAGGTAAAAACTAAAGACTGTATGTTGGAAAATGGTAGCTAAATCCATTTAGGGCCAAATCCTCCTCTCATTGGGCCCAGCAAGTACAGTAAGATTGTCATTGGGCCCAAAGTTTTCATACAGAAGCCCTAAAGAGGGGCAAGTAAATCCTTACATAAAAACCTAAATAAATGTGGCCTGATTTTCAGTGTTTTCAACACTCTCAGCTTCCACCATCTTCAGTGAAAGTTGGAATAAGCCTGTACTAAGAATTCCTGGCAATCTGTGTCTCTTCCTTTTCACCACATCAGTGGCTGGGAAGCTGGAAGAGATGGGCAGAAGTTGCTTTTCAGATGTCAGATCTGTGCAAACTTCTTGTTCTGTGCTCTGAAACGAGCAATATGATAAATTAAATTAGATTCCAAAAGTGGCTGAAGAGAAGGCCACTGCAGGAAAGGAGAATGAGGTATTGTATTTTTTTAACCACAGTCCCATATTTTGATATAAAAGGCTGAAATGTGTAAATATTTTGTACAAACAACACATTTTTTTAAAAAAGACAATAACTCTTTTGTCTGCTCATGTACATAATTTCCATAACTGAAAGAGACCGTAAGTGCCTAAGGGGGCTGGTTCAGGAAATGCATGGGAAGTTGTCTCTCAATAGCACCCTTATATACAGGATCATCCTTTTTTGATGCTGTGATTTACAGAAAGGCTCTATCAAAAAGGCGAGATTTCTGTGATAACTATACAGGGAATGTGTGTGACATTACTGGAAGATGTGCCGAGAGTATGTTACTCTCAACCACAGGCAGACGCTGGTCCTTAGTGACTCAGTTACCTCTCCTAGTTAGTTAATGGTAGCAATTACATCAGAGGAGCTGTCAGACTTGAGCAAACCTCAGGACCCTTCAGCCCCAAATCCTCTCTCTGACAGAGGGCAGCATCAGATGCTTCAAAGGTTGTGATTTTGCACAGGAAGTGAAGAGGAAGATAAAAGCACTTTGAAGAAATCACTTCTTCTATCATATCTGCTGTGTGGAAGGTGTTTGTTTCAGATTTTTAAGGCAGTCTTCACCCAGGGCATCTATTCAGACTCTTTTGCACGCCCAAAGGGACACGTCTATGAAAACGCTTGTGCCCGTCTGTGGTGGGCCAAAACCAGACTGCTTGCTTTTTAAAGGTTAAATCAACTTTATTAAGTCAACTTAATAAAATGTGGCTATTTAAGTTGACTTAATAAAGTCAACTTAAGGTAGGATAGCTAATTAAGTTGACTTAATAAAGTTGACTTAAGCCAGGAGACCTGCTTAAAGTCAACTTAAAATAGTCGACTTTATTGGCTACCCTGGTTTAAGTCGACTTTATTAGTCAACTTTAAAAAATGTGGACTCTCTAAGTTGACTTAATAAATTGACTGTAAGTTGACCTTGTTAAGTCGACTTAACTGAGCCCTCCCGTGTAGACATAGCCTGACTATGTCTGGGAATGTGGCCACATGCTCTGATAAAGCTCCAAATGATCCAAAACACAGCAGCCCAACTGCTCAACAATGCATCACCAATGCACATCTTGCTGGGGCTCCACTGGCTGTCTGTGAAACTGAGGCTTGCTTTTTGTCCTTTTGTTGGCAGGGATTTAGCTGCCTGAGAGATTATTTTTTTCTCTAAGAGCAGAACCTCTGGGTACCACTGAAAAAATAAAGCTTCCCCATCAAAAAGCAATACTCTGAGCAAAGGAGCCAGAATTTTCATAGGAGCTCCTCCTGGACTATGGAACTCATTGCCACAAGAAGTCAGTCAGTCCATGGCACTTACAGCATTTATGAATGAATCTATTTGACTGAAGTTTCCCTCCACAAGTCCTTCTTGCATAAGCATGTAGAACAACTAACAAACAAATCAAGCTACAGGCAGGCGGGAGGAAGGGACTGGATTTATTTCTAATCTAAACACTCAGCAGGTGCTCACGATAAGGACCATATAAAAACATAAACAGAGAGTCTTCTAAGTCAGCAAAATCTGTGGTGGCAGATGCAAGGCAAGCTGGCCCTTCATAGAGTTTGTGGCTCTGCTGTGTGTCTTCCAGACTCAGCCCATCTTTCCAAGCAAAGGGACCTTGGCCCTAGAAACCAGGCTTGTTGGGACAGCTTGTGCTTAGGGTAGAGGGAGCTAGATTTGGGAGTGAGCATTATATTAAGGAGGAACGGGTGGATCAGCCAGGGAAGATCTCTTGAGGAGGCCTTGGGAAGGAGAGGCAGGGTAGCTCAATTAAAGGGGCAGAGACCGGTTCTTTAGGGTTATAGGTCTGGGTTCCCTCTGTGTCACCCTTCTGCCCCTTCCCAAAAGGGATCTATTGAAGGACGACTGGATGTTGGAACCCACCGAAAAGCTAAAGCCAGCTGGGAAACAGGATCCTTTGCAGCAAGGGCTGTGCCTGGCATGAGGTTGGAGGTGGAAGATTTGGGCTTTGTGCTTCTATCTGGCATTTTAATCAGACTCTGGATTCTGCGACTTACCCAGGTGGCTCAATGACATCAGCTGCTTTAAAGGTGCTGGAAGCCAGCAGTTGAGCACTGGAGAGAGAGAAACTGAGGTATCAGGCAGACCTGAAACTAGACCCGGATGATCCCTGCTGAATGACGGCACTGTGCATTTCCTCAACTAGCATTAACATTAAAGAGCAGGAGACGTGTTTAGGCTGTTCCAACAAGCATAACTGTAGCAATGGGGATCAAACTGATCAAAGGGCAACTGAGGCAGATTAATTGGAAAACATTTTATTTGTTCCATCCACTTGAGCAGTCTCCAAGAACAGTGTTCCAAACCCTTTCGCTTACGACATTTAGATAGCTGAAAAGGGCAATGGACTGGAAAAGTCACTGCACTGGGAGTAGAGGTGAATTATAGACACTTTCCATTGTAGATTTTCAGGAACATGGTCCTTTGTTGAACCCAAATGTTGCCAACAAACACAGTTATTGCTATGGCACCCACACACCTATGGAAAACTGGGGCTGGAACCTCGATCTTTCCACTTCAAAAGTGCTTGCCTCTGTCACTTAAAACTAAAAGCAATCTCTCCTAGCTAGAAGTAATAACAGGTTTCCTAGCTTCTCTGTGGGTTAGACACTAGACGGCTAGGCATGCCCACATGTTGATGGGGATACTTGCTCAGGGCAAGCACCCTATCAATGGGGGCACAATTTGTTACCAACTTTGCCCAGCAACTCGGGGTATGCTCATTTATTAGGGTTACTTTCTCTTTGGGGAAGATGGTAATTCTATTAGTGTGCTGCTTGTGCCACTTGTGTTTCTATATAGGTGCGTCTGAGCGGACCGGGAGTATCAGCACCCTCAGCCGACCCCTTATGTGCCCCTGAACTCAGTAGGCTGGGTCACACAGCACTTCTCTGCTGTTACCCTTATGTGCCCCTGTACCGCACCAAACTAGGCTTGATTATGGATCTTGAGCAGGCTGGGTCACACAGCACTTCTCTGCTGCTACCCTTATATGCCCCTGAACTCAATCAGGGTGGGTCAAAACAGCACTTTTCATGCCCCTGGAGTCAATCAGGCTACTATCCCCATCAATGAGCAAACCTTACAGGGTTGTGGGCATCACAGGGATCTTTGGCTAGGTAATAGAAGCGTTGCTGCAAAGTGATATAGAGAAACCAAGACCACAAAGGAGAGGGAATGATGTCTTAGAAGAGTCTGGAAACTGGCTTGATAACAAAAGGCATTTTATTGCTAGGTATCTAAAACTTGCACTAATAATAATAATTACAAAAGGAGAGAAGAATACACCAAAATACCCAGTTACAGCATTGATAAACATACAAGCAAAGAAAAACACTCAGCTACAATATTACCTAGATTTTATGGTATCAGGCCTGGAGAGAGGGTCATAATTAACAAAGAGGGAGAGAGCTTGGGAGAGAGAGAGAGAAGCTGGCGCTGGGGGCAGATCTCACCACTCCGTGTAGCAGAAAGGTTTCCAGGTTGTGCAGATCAGGGTCAGAGGCTGGATGGAAACAAAGCTCCCACAGCAAACCACAAAGAAGAAGAAAAGCCAAATCCCAGTGGAAATGATACAGCTTTAGATCCAAGCATCAGGACTCAATCCAGACTCAGACAGGATCCAGTCAGGACTTAGACAGGACACACACTATTGTGTCAGGACTTGCACAGGACACACACACTACTGTGTGTTGGATGTGGATAAAGGTTTTTTTTATAAGGACTTGTTTAAGTGGCCAATACACATTCCTGGCTGGGTGTGATGGTTCAGAGAAGCTCACAATACAATCAGGCAGACTCAGTATTTTGGGTATCAGTCGAATTAATATGCAAGCTAAATTCTGTGAAAGCAGGACTTAATCGAGACTATGGGTTCTTTCCCCATTATAAATGGTAATTTGACTTCAGGCTTCCCATGGTTTGAGCCTGTGAACTGCTCTGATTTGCTGTTACTGTATGACCTGACCCTATGTTTTACACCCCCTTGCATTTAGTTTCATTCCTTTCTCTAAGGTCACCCATCTTCGAAGCATCTGAGGAAGTGGGATCTTCTCCCACAAAAGCTCATGCAAAAAATAAATCTGTTAGTCTTAAAGTGCCACACAACTGCTTGTTGTTTCTTCACTGGACTAGACTAACATGGCTATCCCTTTTGAAATCAGTTATCATGTCTGTGACTAGAATGGTCTAATAATTGCTGAGTTTGTTCGTTTTGGTGTGAGATCCCCCATCAGGCAATGCTTCCCTGCTTCTTCAATCCCAGGGTTCAGTGCAGTTCTTGCTTTGGAGCCTGGCTCTCCATAGTCAATGCAAATGAAGCTCCATTAACTGTGCTGGTGGCTTTTGGATATGGGTAGATAAGGATGTCTCCCATTTCCTACTGTTTTTGGTTTTCAGTTCAAGCGGAGGTTGGGGGATGCGTGGGGTGGGGAGGCACAGGCTGGATACTATGCTCTGATTCCTCAAGAAATCAGAGCTAACACGTAACAACGTGTGCCATGACAGTAATACCTGCATCTAACTCCAGCCCAGGAACCGTCTCTCCTAGGCCTGGCTGTGGTGATGTGATAAGGAATCTGTTAGCTGATTGGAATCAGTGAGCGCAGAGGGGGAAAAAACCCACAAAAATGGGTCCGTCTCAAACTCCGGGTCTGTTTGGTGGTCACTCGCTATGGTAAATCTGCCTGCAGTTTTCCTGCTGTCTCAAGTCCTATACAAAGGTTGAGGGATCAGGTGATAGCAAATAGGCAAAAGTAACAACGACGTGTCACATATTTGCTGTGTGCACAGTTGTGCATGTGTGCACACTGCTGGCCTTCACACCATTCTTTTTGACTAAACTGAGCGTGCTGAGAAAGGAAGGCAATAGAGGAGCCAGATCTTGCAACGTTTCATTTGCTGTGTCACTTGTGGCCAATGAACTCTCAGTGGGGACAGAAAGCCCAAGTGCTTCATGGAGTTAATGAGCTATGGGAATTTACACCAGCTGAAGATCCATGGAGCTTAAGGCTAGCAGGCATCATCTACTGTCCTGTATATTAAATTTCACTCAGGATCTGGCCTGAAAAACTGGCAAAGGGCTACATTCATTCCTTGTGCAACCCTACTGACTCCTGTAGAGAGCCGACCAGGGTGACACTGCCCAAGGCTATTGATAGGATACACCAAATGATTCAGACATGTCCATAAGAGCCCCCTTTGAAAAGCTGGCCCCAAAAGAAAGGGACCTAGATTGTCTTTGATTAAGATCATCATAGCACTTCTTCTTGGTTGTGCTGTTGGCCTCTGGAACTCATTGACACAAGATATTCTTGAGACCAAGAGTTTAATGGCATTGTCCATTAAGTGAATAGTAAGCCATCCACAGTTAGATTAGGTATAAGCCCTTCATGCTTCAAGGCATATGCCAACATCCACCTTAGAGTGTCTTACATCTTACTGAAATCAGCTGGTACTGGTCACCACTGGAGTCAGGCTGCCAGATTAGATGGGCCAATGGGCTGATCCTGTGTTGTATTCCTCTGCAGAAATTCTCTGCAAAAGGGAAAGCACAATGAACCAATTGACTACAGGCCATAAAACCACATTGGCTGCCCCTTTGCAACATGTCTACTAAAAGGCTCCTTAATGTCATGAAGAAAAGTAAAACCACCACCACTAGCTACAAGCTGAACCAGGACAAGTTCAAACTGGAAAGAAAGCAAATATTTTTAATAGAGAAGGTGGTTAACAGTTGGAACAAACAACCAGGAAAGTGATGGAGTCTTCATAACTTGACATCTTCAGATCCTCCCTGGACACCTTTCTGGAGGATTTATTTTAGCCAAACACAAATTATTAGGCTCAATACAGGGGTACCTACCTGAAATGTCATGACCTTTGATATACAGCAAATGACCAGATTAGATGATCTGTTGTTCCATCCAGCCTTGAACTCTGGGAGGAGCTTACCACAGGGGTGGGCAAACTTCTTGCCTGAGGGTTGCATCCGCTGTACAGCAGGAAACATACAGAGGTGAAGGAGCAGCGGTGGGAAAGGAGCAGGGCTTATAAACTGAATAAAAAATAAAATAAGATGAAAAAAACAATAAAATAAATAAAATATTTTATTTGTAAAAAATGAATGAAATAACATAAATATAAAGGGAAAATAAAACAAAATTTCAATGCAGTTGGCCTCTGGGGAGAGTGGCTGCCATGCTCTGGCCAGGCGCTGCTGGGCCCACGGGAGGAAGGCGAGGCGCCGGCAGGGGGAAGCAGCAGCCGTGCTCTGGGCCAGCCGCCAGACCTAGCTGGTGGGCTGGATGAAAGACTCAGGTGGGCTGTATCTAGCCTGCAGGCTGCAGTTTGCCCACCTCTGGCTTACCAGCTATAGAGACAAGACAAACAGGATTTTACGAGCAAAGAACTGCAGCCTAGGGAGAGCTAGTGACTGAACTCACACAGCACGTCAGTAGCAGATTTAGGATCTGAATTCAGCTCTTCCATGGTCTCAGCCTGTATCTTCACTGCAAGATCATCCTTCCCTTTTGTGTGTGTGTGTGTAGGCCTGCTGCTCTCCTATCCCCTTTTTCTCTAGAAGAGTTCTATTTCACACGCTACTTCACATTTCCATTAAAAACAATTTTCCATGGGAAATACTTGTGTTTTATTTCCAATATTGCTTTTTCTTCCTGCACAGTGTTACAGGGAAGGAAAAGAATCAGGCTATCTGAAAATCAACACCATGGCAAATGGCCTATAAATTGCTAGGAGCTCTGTGATTGCCCTGGTTGGGGGAGTACTGGACTGATATACAACCAGAGTAGATATTTCTAAGCAACTCCTTCTAAGCATCAGCTTCAATTCTGGGAGTAGGGAGGGAGCAAGAATGGTCTGTGCTAGGTAGAACAGTCGTCTTTAAGAGATCATTCTTGCAGACAGATGTTAGAGCATTCTTGCTTCTCCTCTAATTAGTGATGGTTGCTTATGCAATCTTTAGGTGCAGGGGAAGTGGAAAGATAACAGAGATTGGACGGTTGTTGACCTCCTTGGCTGAGACTGATGCTCTGGTTCTAGACCAAGCATTGCAGACTGCATGCAGTAATTGCTAAAACAACACTGGATTTCTCTAGTGGCATAAAGGTCACCCAAAGGGAAATGGTAAAGCCCACGTTTCCAAAAGCAGCTGCTCAGTCAGAGCACTTTGATTCTTGGATGCCCAGCTCAAGACACGTCTTTGTTTGAAGTCGGCTGCTTAGGGGATGTCTACACTGCGATGAGATAACCATAGCTGGCCTGTGCCAGCTGTCTGAGGTTAATGCAGGTCAGCTTGCAGGGCCATGAAAATATACTGTAGAAGTTCAGACCTGAGACTGGACCTCAGCTCTGGGACTCTCCTGGTTCTTGGAGTACTCGTGTCCCATCTGCAGCCCAAGCTTGAACATCTGAGTGGCTATTTCACAACTCCACAGTCCAAGCCTTGCAAGCCCCAGTGACTTGACATGGACCACCCATGGGCATTTGATTGTAATGTAGACATACTGTGGGGCACAGCTCCACAGTGTTACTTGGGCTCCTATTTTCCATAAACTTCAATGGAAATGAAGAGCCTAAACACCTTTTGGGGAGCTGTGCTGCAAATCCTCGGGTCCTCCCATTTAGTGGCCACTTCTGGCAGGCTGTCTTTCCCAACGGCACTCTGTAAAGGAATGAAACATTTGTCATGGCTGAAAAACAGCCATCAGACATTGCTGTCAGAGTATGAAAAAGGAGCAGTTGTTACAAATCAAATTGAAATCACATGGTTCATCCCAGGCAGTGAGGACGCTGGAGTTAAGAAAACACAACTTTATTTGCTCTACCAGTGGGGGAGTACATGGTGTGGGTAGTAGCCACACTCTAGATGGCTCACAGACGGCAAGGAGTGTTTTCTTTCCTTGTTGCACTGGCAGAGTTCTTTAAAGGTTTTGATATTGTTTTATTCAATGACCGACATGGACCAAGAGCTCTGGTTCATAGGTATTCTCATCTGTACATAGCATTCCTACCACACTCTGATCATGACAAATGTTTGACTTTTCTCAGACGCCATGCCACATTAACATAGTCAGTCGGGGCCACGCACATATCACAGTCCCTACCTGAGATGACACCTACCGGTGCTGATACTAAATTCAGAAGCTCTCATTCCTTGAGCTAAAATATCCCTGAGTCAGCCAACATGTAAATATATGCTTAAATTGAAGTCAGTGTGGTTTAAACACAGGTGCAAGGTTAAGTACGTACTTAAGTGCTTGGCTGTAAGAGGGTCTAAATGTGTTTTTCTTCAAATCATAGCTTAGCAGACAGGTCTTTAAGAAGTCTTACAAGGACAGGAGATATAGCTAAGTCTGGAGAGGTGCTATTAACGTATACAGTCAGCTCAGAACAGTGATCAACCAAAGTAAAAAGTTGATGGGGCGGATGACCCAGTGCCGCGTACTACCAGGCCTATTGATCACAAGATTATCCTCTGAATGTGTCCCTAAAGCTTTGAAATCCATATCTCTCTACACCCATGACCCCAAAGAACAAACAGGAACTAACAAACATTGACTTTCTACATTGCTTGCTTCTTTCTCATAAACTCTGCCCCAGCGCGCGACAGGAAGCACAAATGGAACTGTACAATGTCTCTTGGTTTACGCCAGACATATTTACAATTCCAACTCTAACAAGATACAGTTTGACCTCAGGTTGACTTTCAACAGACTCTCCCACCATAACAGGATCTTTTGAAGTGACAGAAATGAAGAGAACCAAATGAACGTATTTCACTCAGTCTTTCCCTCATGCTATTTTATGGAGAGAAAGCAAGGCAAAGAATATTATAAGAGACCATTGGAAAGCTCGATCCCACTGAGTGCTGCAGGGAAGGGCCCCTTCTATAAAACTAGGAATGCAGCATATTATTGTCTTGGACATTATTTAGCTAAAGATTGTGATAAGAATGGTGATGACCCAGGGATCTTCGGACTGAAAGAACAAAAAGGCCATTGAGTATGTCCACACGTAGGTTTTAAATCGATATAACATTGGCTACTTCAATTTAAAAATAGTTAGGTCCGCACAACGTTTTCTTGTTTTGAAATGATGAGCTCCGTCATTTTGAAACAAGAAAAGTTAGAGCGATTTAATAAAACCTGGAATGAAAACGAAACAAGGGTTAGAGCGAAACTTTTATATCGAAATAACGCTGTACGGATGTGTTACTTTGATATAACTGCTGTTTCGCTTTAACGCTATTTGACCTTCCTCTCAGGGGAGCATTCCCCGCAGCATGGCTACCACGGCTCTGGCTGGCCTGGGGGGTCCCTTGCCCCTGCACTGGCAAGAGCGCTACAGCCTCCCACGGGGGCTTTTCTCCCAACCATCCTGCTAGCAATGGGAGTACCGGGCGAGCGGGGTCCCTTTCCCACCACCCAGCTCTCCCTGCTGCCTGGCTTCCTTGCTGGGAGCCGGGAGTGTGGGGTGCCTGTCCCCACAGCCCGGCGAAGGCTGGGGAAGCCCAGCATGGGGAGATCCCTCCTCCCGCAGCCCCCTATAGCAGGAGAGCCAGGTACACTTCCCCGCCCCCTGGCTAGGATAAGGGTGCCAGGCATGTGGGGTGCCTTCCACCCGATGCCTGGCTGAGCCAGGAGAGAGCCAGGCAGGGGATTGGGTGGCAACATGGCCCTGCTAGGGGCCCATGTTGCCATACCTCCCAGCATGCTCCTCTCCTTAATCAAACTTGCGAATCCAGCCCGTGGACATGCTGGTTCAATTTGGTATTTTTTGTGCGGACTTGTTAAATCGATTCAAGTTGAATCTATTTACTGATTTTATAGTGATTTAACTTAAATTGATTCAACTTGAATTGATTTAACTGGTTGTGTGTGGACATAGCCACTGTGTCTCTCCATTTGTTGTGTGGGTACTGGCCAACCCACTGCACCGATGCCTCTCCAGGGGAAATAAAAATTCCCCATCAGGAAAATAACAAGTTCCTTTTTGAAGAGAGAATAAATAGCTTGTCACTCATTCTCTGAAAGGAAGATTAAGTTAGAGGAGCAAGGAAATGATCACAGTTTCACACAGAGTCCAAAACTGAACCTGCAAAATTTCAGAATGTCTGACTACTACACACAAGCAATGACCTGCATCTTCACAGGCAAACTAGGTAACCCCAAGTGCTGAATTGCTTGCAGTGCTCAGATGGACACACAGTTTTGTTCCATACCAGACAGTTCATTCACTGACACTTTGTGAACTAGACCAGACTCCCCTTTCTCAAAGCTCATCAGCCTGGGGCAAAAAATGTTGGCCAAAGACAATGTGATGATTCCCTGCTCCCAGTGAAAATACTCTCTTGTACCAGTATAGAGTAGATAGGAACTCACTGCTTAAGGCCTTATTGGAAATATTCTAAGCATTAAAACTTTCATAGACCTTGTATTAGGCACCAACGATCAAAAGCCAAATCAACACAGTTGCCATTTGACCACTTGGTTCCATGGAGCATAGGTCTGTTAAGATGCATACAAAACAAAGCTATCACGCCTTCACATCTTTCTACAGACCACTTGAAGAATCAGCACAGTCTATAATAAACCTATGTGCTACAGGGAACTATCTTAATCCAACCATAAACAGTCTCAGGTTTTCCTATACCAGATGTACGGGCCTTTACCACTTGAGTTACAAGGTGTCTTCCCCACCAATCCCTAGCAAGGACATTACTTACTCAGAATGGTCACTCACGCACAAATTAGACAGTTACACGAATTTACTGAATTAAAAAGGAGGATTTTGGAGGCACAAAGGGTGGTCAGGTGTCCAACTTCCATGAACTTTCAATGGAAATTTGGCTTGTCACCTCCCTCTTGTGCTTTTAAAAGTCTCCCCCTCCATGTGTACGTTGATGTCTGAGCCCTCCTTTCAACTAGGCACATAATCAATACACTGTGCACATGGATCTGTCAACCAAGCATTTCTTTATAATGTCTTTCAGATGAAAGGACTGACTTTTCAGTGTTATTTATTGCTGCATTAGCACTTTAGACAGCTTGTCCTTGAGCCAAGCACAATAACTGCTTGTCTTGGCCACAGAAGTAGAATGGATGTATGTATGAGAAGCAGAATCGATGTTCTGAATGGCGTTGGTCTTCTATTCTTTTGTCACATGCCTTTTCCTCCCATGAAGAAGGTCTCAGATTTGAGTGATATGTTGTCTCTTTTCCCCTCCATTGGCTTCAGGTACATAGAGCGGAGATCCCTGTGATCAAACATCCACACAAACACAGCATATTGACTGTTCCCAGAAGGAGCACTGAATGTTGGATGGTACAGAGAAAGATCGAGGCCCACATTCACAAAGTTATTTGGGGTCTAATTCCCACTGCAAGGCTGGATTAAGACATGCTGAGGCCCTAAGCCAGGGGTCTCAAACTCAAATCACCATGAGGACCGCCTGAGGACTAGTATGTTAGCCTGAGGGCTGAAACAGTGAAATCTTTTCATGCAACAATATTGCAAATATCAGTAACAATAGTGTTGCGGGGCCAAAGGAGATAGCTTTAGGGGCCGCATGCGGCCCACAGGCCACATGTTTGAGACCCCTGCTAAGCTATGTGAAGATTCAGAGCTCCCTTACCATAAAATATAAAGAGAAAAAAGTGTATTACATTATAACAGACACGGTAATGGAAAAATAAATGATAAACTGTCCCATTGTCTCCTCTTGAGGCCTGATGTGAAGTTGGGCAACATGTGACTAGTCTAGCAGGCCTGGAAGGGAAGTTGATGGGACTGGGTGTGGATTGGGATGGAGAGATCAAGGTTCAGAATTTTGGTGGGGGATTTTATTTGAAAGGTCATTTAAACTAAAGCCATTTCAATTACGATACATCTTGTTAGTTATTCCTGACATATTTAGAGGTCCCTCATAACATGAGTCCCTAAGCAATGGTTTACTTGGCTTCTGCCTAAATCTGGCATTGTTCAGTTGATTTTGGTGGGATGTTGGTGCCTAAATATTTCTGGGGGCCTAATGACCAGAGCTAGTCAGGAATTTTTCAATGAAGCATTTTCTAATCAGAAAATGCTCCTTCATCAAAACTGAAACAATTTATGGGAAAGAGTTTGTTTTTATGAATGTCCTATGTCACAAAAAGTTTGGAAAAAAAATCAAAATTGTCAAAATATCCCACATGGACATTTTTATCAATGGAAAACTTTCATTTTCCTGGCCAAGCATGCTTTTTAATATAGAAATTTAACTTACTTTATATTAAAAGAGAATTGTTTGTTTTTTTTAAAGTAGAAATCAAAAGCAAACATTTTGAAATGAAATGCTTCAAATGACCTAATCTGAAAACCTTTTGGTTCAGGAAATGAGATTTGAGATTTTTGACATTTTGTCCTGATTCATGAGAGGAAACATTTCAAAATATCAAAAATTTTCACAGGATAGTAAAAGCATTTGCCACCCAGCCCTACCAACAACATATTACCTAAGTCTTTCCCTTTCTTCCCTCGGTTATGTGATCTCTAATGCAGCAGGTCTCGACCTTTTGCAGGTTGTGACATACTTGGTAGTGTGAGCAAAACCCTACAGGACCCCCACCACCACCACCACCAGCTGAATCCAGCCCCTCACTCCCAGCTCTCTGCAACACATTTACTACTGTGTGGTGACACCGCTACCGCTGCTCTAATGAATTCCAGCTTCTAATAACTGCTGTGGACTGTCTTTTATTAATGCATTACCTTAATTAGTAAAATTGCTCCTGACGGGAATTTGGTTCTGAATGCTGGCATTGGAAACTTCTGCCCCTCTGGCTTCTCTCTGACCAAATACAACATGAACATGCTGAAAATCTCCCTCATTGCCCTTCTGTGGATCTGATCTCAACGAGGAAAATCCATCTTGACAATTCAGTAGCCATGTCCAATCAACTTGCAAACCACTGCTGAAAGAGACTGGCGCGGTGATGGACAGATCTCACCACTAAGTCCTAGACTGAAACTGTCAACTGCATTTCGCACAGGCAAAACTAGTTTTAGCAACTTCTTTAAAGGCTTGGATTGAGACAGTGTGCCAGTGATTAAATGCATGCTCACCTAGAACCATCTCTGGCAGTCAATTAGTTGTCCTTTGGCAAGCTTGCTTAATGTAGTTTTAAAGAGTCCAAACAGACACTGTGCTGTGGCTAAAGGAGAAAGAGATTCATGAAGCTAATCATTCAGTTTAAATGAAAAGCTAGTGGCCGGGAACAAACAATGCCACTCCTTGGTTTCAGAATAAAAAATTGAAGTAGAACAGGAAACCTGTTTTTGAGATGGTGATAATTTCCAAAGGGGTAGCCATGTTAGTGTGTGTATGGCAAAAACAATGAGAGTCCCGTGGCCCTTTAAAGACTAACAAACTTCTTTGGTCATAAGCTTTCAATGGCTCCAACATCTGACAAAGTGTGTTGGAGCCCACAAAAGCTTATGCCCAAAGAAATTTGTTAGTCTTTAAGGGGCCCCAGGACTCTCATTCTTGAGATGTTTCCCATCTGAGCTAAATCCAGGGTCACTGGAAACCCCAGCTACCGCTCATAAGGGTCCTGCACAGTTCCAAGAACAATGACATAAAGAAACTCTTAAGTGATGTGACATGTCTTAAGATGGCCTGAATTCCAGGCAGGCCTCATAACCTACATAGCGCATTTAGCATTGTAGGCCCACAGGGTGGAAATTTGGATTTAGCTGGGGAGATTAAAGACTAACTGACCGTGGAGAGCTACAGAGCATAGGGAGGCCTCTGCAGGAGATCTGGATCAGGAAAAGGGCCTGGAATGGGCTTGCTCCACCAGCTAAGTGAAGAACCTTCTAAGGAGACTGTGTGTAAAGCAGCAATAAGAAACCTGGAGTAGTCAAGATGTCAGGAACTGGTTTACCTGTCTTGTGTTTCAGCAATAACCATGTCCCTGGGAAAACTGCTATGGTTGGTAGCTTCCCTGGCTAGTGAGTCGGCTTTATGTGAGCAGGGGAAACTTAGGCAGAGTGTCATCCTGGGTCTTGAGATAACCTGCCATGGGTGATTTTTCCAAAGACAACAGAGGAATTGACGTACTGGATCAGACCCCCTCTGTCATCCTCCAGTCCAGAACTTCCTCCACAATAATGGTTAGCACCATGTGTTCACATCAAGGTGCAAGAAATGTTACATGAGGCAGTGGTGACCTCACCTTAGAATAGGTGTCTTCTTAACACCCCCACAACCTCTTACGTAGAAGTCGGCTCTTCAGTGATGATTTATGTCCATTCCCAAACGTCTAATTTACTTTTTAATACTTAGAGTAATAACTCAAGAGATTCTTGTAGTCCATAGGAATGTCTAATCCTTTTGTTGCCAAGTTCCAAAGGGGCAGCTGTGTTAATCTAGTTCAGCAAAACAAGCAAGGGGCCCTGTGGTGCTTAAAGACTAAAAAATGTATTTATTGTATGAGCTTTGGTGGGAGAAAATCCCACTTTGTCAGACACTTTGAAGACCATCAAAGCATCTGATGAAGTGGAATTTTCTCCCATGAACGCTCAAGTGATAAATACAGTTTTTAGTCTTTAAACACGACAGGACCCCTTACTTGTTTTAATCCTTTTGTGTGTCCTCCTTCGACCTTGACCTACATGGTGCCATGTGGCAGTGAATTCTAGAGATTATTTTTGCACTGTGGGCAAGCACCATATTTCTATTTATTGGTCTTAAATGTTGTTGCCTTCCAATTCCATTATGTTCCTTCTTGTAGTCAGAAGCTGGATGACCAATGCCCGATCAGCTTTCTCTGGGTCATTCATTAGAATGTATATTTTGTTATCCGTCTCTTGACCTCTTCAAGAGACTTGAACATTTGCCCTAGGAATGGCAGAAATTATTTCAGAGTGGAGCCTCATACTAACCACAAGGGCCCATGTTCTGTTTTCTTTCAATATCTTGTCCACTACGGAGTGGCTCCAGTTGATGTACAGTGGGTCCCACTGAAACCAACTACTCATGTGCAGATGTCCTTGCTGGATGGGGCCTAAATTTCTTCAGCTTACAGCTACAAAGCTTGTGTTCCTAACAGCTACTAGTGCAAGCTCAGTCTGGGCTCTGAAAATCAAGCTGCTGTCTCTGAACCAGCCCCCACTTGAATAAAAGGTAGGCGGATTGTCTTTGGTTGAAAGGACTAGCTACACTATTTCAAATGCTAACATAGACAGAGCAAGATGTGCCTGAACATGTTTAGCTAACCAAGGTGAACTTTAATGGGGATCCTATGTGACCACAGAATTAGCTAACAGTATGCTCTGCCTGCACTATGCGCTGGCCTTCACTACACTGTTAGGTCGATGTAAGGCAGTGTACGTCAACCTAATTTTGTTAGTTTACATGCTACAGCCTTGATCCCAGCGACGTAAGTGCTTTTACTACAGTGACATCATAACACCTCCATGGAGGAGCACATGGAGCTTACGTCAGTATAGTTAGTGTCCCTGCAGTCACGGTGGGTTGCTTACATTCGTTTTTGGCCGAGTCATGAAATTGGAAAGGAAGCCCAGCGGACAACTCCAGCTGTCACCCTGGAGTGAACGGTTGCCTCCAGCTAAAACTTCTCAGGCTCCAGGGCTCCTGGTTCCCTGGTCCTGACCAGGCTGTCCTGGGCTATAGACATGCCTTGTGTTTTAAAAATATTTTAACAACACGTTATTTGAACAATACATCTTTTTATCCAGTGTAAATGAGCTCCTTTCAGATGTGTGCCTGAACAATAAAGCCCCTACAGTCCTTGATTAACAATTCGCTTCCCAATTCACCAACCTGAATATGCTGTGGCTCTGTCGACCTCCTCTGCATCTGTCTTACTCCAATAGGAACAAAGAGCTGCAAGAATGTATTTACTCGCACTAGTAACAAATACAACACTCCCTTGGAGAAGAAGGATGGCATAATGTGCTAGCTTTGGACCCGGGAAACAAATGCAATTCCTTGTTTGTTCACAGAATTCCCATGTGAGCATGGGCAAGTCACTTAGTCCCTCATGCTTCAGTTTTCCTGTTTGTGTAACACATATAATAGTGCAGACCTGCTTCCAAAGTGGTTATGAAGGGCTCAGTGTCTATGGGTGTGAGGGCAACATGAATGCCTGAGATAACACTGAGCAAATGTAACACGCACAGATGCTGGTTCACAGCTGGGGTCAAAACCCTTTGGAGCTTAATGCATGAGCCTCCGTTCCATGGACTAAAAGAGACATCTCTCTTGGCCAAGATTTTAGCTTGTTTACCTGCCAATTACAGAGGTAGGCAGCTGCACCAAGCAAGTATGGGTTATGCAAACACAAGGGGGAAAAGAATTAACTAGGGGTGTTTGAATCATACAGTCTTTTCTGATGAGCACAGGCAATGACGTTCACTACCTAGAAATGGAAGATCTGGCTAAGACTTTCAATAACTTTACATATTATCTAGCCAAGTTCCAAAGGGGCAGCCATGTGGGATATTCTCCCACGAAAGCTCATGCACCTCTTCAAAGCATCTGATGAAGTGGGATATTCTCCCACAAAAGCTCATGCGATAAATAAATCTGTTAGTCTTTAAGTGCCACAAGACTCCTTGCTTTTTTTGCTTTATGTATTATGACGGTTCAGCCCACAGGAAATTTGGGTTCTTTGGGCCCGTTCTGAGAACAGACCTGTTAGCAATCTTGAGGCTGTTTCTCAGTGTCATAGGGGAATAACTGAATAGTCTTCAGCCTTAATTGATTCCTGTTAGACTAGCATTTAGAGTTCACTTAAGAAAAGTGAATGCAACTATTCACTGACTTTAATCACAAACTCTTCACTTTAAACCATGCTCCCTTTTTCTTGTGCAATAAACTCCTTTGCTGCAAAGATAATGAAACTTTTGCTGGAAACCAACAGACCTCCAGTTCGTCTGGGGAGAGCAAAAACTATAATAAAATTCTGTTGCAATGAATATCGGATTCTTTACCGAGCATGCTGGAGCCATAGCTCGCCGGCTACCAGACTGAGGACAGTCTCTGCTGACACCCGTAAGTGCCGGCTTGAGCAGCCATGAGACAGAGCGTCTGATTGCCCCGCAGAGTGATGGAGTGGTCCTGAATACCTAGATCATTAAGATTTAATGGTCACATTCCTTAATACAGTTCTGCTTGTGACTAGCTTATAAAGAACTAATAGATGTTTGATTGTATATAGGCTGGGGAGAATTCAATTTTTATTTTTATAATGTTGATGGATAACACTGATACTTTTATACCTTAATTCAATTTTTATTGATATTTAAATTTTGCAGTTGTGGAAAATAATGAGGCGTGGGGGTTGAAAATAATTATTTAATAGTTGTAGACATTGAGAAATGGGGCTCGAGATTTATAACCATTAAAACATAAATTGTCAACGTTGGCTGTCAAAGTCACAAGGACAGAAGGGACCATTGCAACCTTCTAGTCTCGTGTTTCTCTACTGATGTCCCACAAAACACAGATGAAGATGTTCCACAATGGACCCTGACCCCTCCCAGTCAGGGAATGGGGGTGACTGGAGCAGGTGGAAGGAGCAACGCTTGGGAGATTTGATTCCCCAGTCACAGCAAAGCTTCCAGGCACATGTTGGCGTCTGCTGCCACTTTGCTCCTTTGCTGCAACTGGGGCGTTTTACGTTTCCCACCGCTGCTATCACCAGCACTGAAACCCTTTGGACATAACTTCCATGGTAAGACTTTCTTTGACAAACCTTTCTCCAAGAATAAATGGACTTTGTTGGAACATGCGGGCCCCAAATTCCCATTAAAACTTAAGTAATAGCATTTTCAGTTTCAAGTTGTCTGCATAATCATTATGTATCTATTTTATTAGAAATAAACACATTATAGTTGGACAATTGTATTTAATTCAATTTCCTGAACAGTTTACATAGGAATATGTAGTATGCATATATTACAAATATTACAGATGATATACCCTGCCTTTTTCAAGAAAGTTTTCATCAAGCAGTCCACATAAAGTAATAAATAGCCTTCAGTGTTTCCCAGTCCACTAAAGGTTGAGAAACACTTTCTATCTCCTTCATGGCATTGGGCAGAGAATTCCTTCAAAATAATTCTTAAAGCTGGTCTGTTAAAAAAACAAAAAACAAAAAACATCCAGTCTTGATTTCAAAATGGTGAGTGACAAAGAATCCATGAATATCCTTGGTACATTGTTCTAGTCATTAATTACTCTATAAAAAGTGTCTTATATACAAAGTAAATAGTTGTAAATCAAACTACATTTTCAAAGGGCATTTACCTATCTGCACATTTTAATGGTTATGAATGGAAATACTTTTTCATCAGTTTGAGTGTGCAAGAGTAAGGTCAAATTGCCATTTCCCAATTAAAAATTGAATATTCCTAAGCATAGACATATCACAAATCAATTGCTGTAGAGCATTCTGGTGACCAACAGATTGTTTAACGCTGTGTCTCTAGGATACTTATCAATGATATGCTTGCGCCTACTATGATACATGCTACTCCTTTTACACTGACAACCTCCACTAATCCTTTATTAAACATGTTAAGTGGCCCCACTTTAACTGTAATGGGCCTGAAAGCTTCCACTACAGTAAATGAGCAGCTGAGGATTTTGATCCATTCGGAAACGTTTTTCACACTCCAGCCTCAATGCTGCAGTCCCACCTGGGCTCGTTTCAAATGTCACATCTTCACTGTTTTGTTTCCTTGCTGAGTCACCAGGCTGGGTAATTTGCTCTCCATAATTGCCTTGGCATCCAGTGGATGCCAAGAACACCGGTTTTTGTTTCCTTCATCTGCTCCAAGCAACTTGATGCAAAAGAGTTACACAGTGTGGTTGAGGCTGTATGGCAGCCAGAAACTGAGGGAGTTTCTAGGGTTTTTTGTTTTGTTTTGTTGAGTTTCTACCAAGAAACAAGAAAGCACTGTGTGTGAATTTAACAAGGGTTGGACAGTTCTGGAGAGGACTTCAATAAGACTAGCACTTTTTATATTAAAAAAAATGCTGGTCCTCATATCTTGATAGTAAATTTGAAAAATGCCTCTCCCACTCCTCTTCTTGCTGCACCGCCTCGGGACTGTTCTACTGTATTTTCCTTTTCTGTGCTGACCCTGCACCAGCTGGGCATCAAGGCCAGCAGGGGACAGGAGCAGAGCATTGCTGTGAAAAAAAGGTGCTGGTGCGCAGTACCCATGCATACCATTACAAAAAAAGCACTTTGTAGGCCTACAGTGTGAACGCCACAGGTCACCACACAGAGGATTTGGAAAAAAAAGACCTTCCTTGCTGATGCCTCTGCACAGCTCTGACCAGGTTGACTTTGGTTTCTCTAGATCAGTGGTTCCCAACATTTTCTCTGCTGTGGCACACCTTGCTACTTTTAATTAATTTGAGGCACACCACCATATAGTTTCCAAATCAACTCATGAATATTCATGAGCCAATGAGCCAAGCCAGAGCTCTTTGAGTAGTTTTTCAAAAAATTTTGTGGCACACCTGCTCAGACTTGACGGCACACCTGTGTAGCGTGGCACACTGGTTGGGAAACACTGGTCTAGATCAAGGGTCCCAAACTACCACCACAAGGGCTGCGTGAGGATTAGTACGTCAGCCCGAGGGCTGCACCACTGAAACTTTTTCTCATACAACAATATTCCAAATATCGATAATGATAGTGTCCTTGAGGGCTGCAGAAAATAACTTTAGGGGCTGTGAGTTTGAGACCCTTGCTCTAGATTCACTTGACTGTTCCCCGCCGGCAAGCAAGGGACTAGGCTGCGAGAGGAGCCCTGAGCCCAACCCCTTCACTTACCAGAGCAGCTGGACAGGAGCATGGCTTGGGTTCAGAAAAAGCCACATTGGAGATGCACTAAATCAGGTTCTCTGAGTTCAAAGCTGATATCTCAGTCATGACTTTGCTGAAGTGAGTTAAGCAGGCTGCAAACTGCTTTTGCCACCTAGGTGAATGAAGCTTTAGGTCTCCCTTACAATGCCTGTTGGAATTAGCTGTGTATCTCTTCCTGTCTCTGTTCTGTGTACGGAAAGTCTCCTGTCTGACTGCTTTGCCTTACCTAGCCCTTACATTGCTGCAGCAGGCGCTCCTTCTTACAACATTTACTTGGCTGCCATCACTTGGCTTTTGCTGAGGCCTGTGCTCCCCTTCCTCTCGAAGCTGCCATCCATCACTTGTGGACAGCTCACCCCTTATCTCTCGCTGCCACTTTCTCTCTGTCGAGCTCTGAGTTGTGTTTCCACCACTGAAATTAATCTCTCGCTTCTTGTATGGGAGCTGAACGCAGAGGCTGATTGCATTCTGATTTGAGCTCTGCCCATCAGATCTGGATCCTGCTGCCACACCACAGTGACTGACACTGTGGGCTGCTCTATCTTCCAGGCCCCCCCAGCCCTATGGGGAAACGGTCTTTGTCCTTTCTGCCAGCCTGTAAATAGCATAATCATATCTGTTCCTTGCATGTTGTCACCAGTTCCTGCCTATTTCATGGTGCATTCTGGGACTTACCCACGGATACGTCTGTGTAACAGCCACCTATCTTCCAGGTGTGAAAGCTGGAACCTTCTGCACTATAGACATTGGCCGCTTGAGCTGGAGGAGTGACTCCACTACAAGCATCAGTCGTAGGCTGTTATCCTCAGGTGGACTAGCTGCTAGCTGGGAAGGTGGATACCACTGCATAAAATAATATATGAGTAATGCAAGGTCACACATCTGACTCGTATCAGCTAAGCATCTGCCCCACAAAGCCAAATCCAATGGAGACGAACTCATATCAGCTGCTACTGCCTAAAACAGAGACACTCCCCATAGGTCGCCATGTACAGATGGTCTCTGAGGTTCACCTGGACACAATTCAAGCCGAAGTGCAGGATAGACACACTCACAGGACACAAGGCTGCATTTATTGATCAAGTGCCTCCCTGTGTCAGGTTGTGAACTTGCACTCACAAGGGTGGGTGGCAGAACTGGGAGATAATCTGGTGTGCACCCCCAGCTAGGAGGAAGTGAATGGAAAATTCTTGCAGAGCACCTGATCCTTCCAGCAAGGTCCTGGAAATCAGCAGCAACCTCTGAAGATAATGGGAGAGTTGATAGGACTCTACATGGGAGCAGAATGAGATCAGCCTGCTGTAAAGCTGTGGCCATAGCTGTTGAAATCAGCCCTAGTGTGAGCCAGATGCTCAGGGGGTGTAAACCAGTGTAGCTGCCTTGAAGTCAGTGGAACCATGTCTGCTCCTGTCACCTGAGCAGCAGACCCCACTGCCTGTATCCAGCTGGGGCCAATTCATTCTTAAAGACTTCATCTGTCTTAAAAGGAAAGGAAAATATTCATAAATGGGACTCCTTCAAGAACCAAAGAGATTGTCCCATCATCTACCAGGCTGCATGTTGCAACTGCATCCCCAAACATACATGGCCGCCTTCTCAGGGCAGTAACCATTTTCCAGAGTTTCTGCACAGCACCACACACATTGAGGGCATATTTCCAACCCATAACAAGGGCAGCTGGGCATTCAGATGCTCTAACAAGGCACCAGCTTGTTGCTTGCGTTCAAATAGTTTCCTTGGTTCACTGGCCCATGAGGAAGTTAACCAAAAGCAGATGTTGTTTTACAAGGAGTCTGTGGAGTTCATGGGGATAGACCAGGCCGTAGAAGCTGGATTCCTGCTATCTTAGCTCAGACAAACAGGCAACTGCTTACCGAGGTGGGCCGAGGTCTTGAGGAGGGCAAATTACCCGTGATGGATCTGACAAAATAGAAATAGGGTGAGTGACGCTTCACCCTATGCTGTCTTGCAAGCCCCCTGTTCCCTGCTTTCCTGGCTATGCTCCCTTCTGGTCACCTTGCCTTCCCTCCCTTGTTGCCATGAAGGGGCCAAATTGGGAAGTGAAGTGTGGGTATCTGAACAAAGTGAAACCTTATTAAGAGACCAATAAGAGTTCATGTAAATCCAGCCCTCACACTCCATGCCTGCCTCCCCAAGACCTGGCAAGAGGTGGCGCCACTGACCAAACAAAGACTGCTTTACTTCCGATTCCCACCCTCTCTCTCTAACCATCCCGACCTGCAACTTGGCTGGTGGAGGAGGCCCATTGAAGCATGTGTCAGAGAGAAGACACTAAATGACGCTTGCCACAGCATGCAGCCCTGGGAATTTCCTTACTTTACCATGCATCCAAATATGCCAAGGTGTTGTTTGCTAACATACTGGCCATATCACTTACCTGTCTACCCCACAAATTTGTCCCATGCATTTTGAACTAGATTTCCAAAGACAAGCAGACACTGATGGAATCTGAAAGCCTCCAACTGCTCTTTTAAGAGAAAAATCTGATTAACAGGGTAACAGAATTGTGCATCTTGTTTATTAGGGGTACCATGGGATATTTAACAATGACAAATGGTTGGTGTGCATTATTTAACGGCTAATCATGTACCTGGTGCTGGGCAAAATGCAAAATACAGACAGTTCCAGCCTTGAGGAGTTTACAAAATGGGTTAGCAAAGTGTGTGTTGCATCTCTATCCAGTGGTTCAGTGTGCATAAAGCATTCATAGATCACAAGGCTAGGTTACCTAGTCTGACCTCCTGTATACATAGGCCACAGAATGCCTCCGAGGTAATTCATGTTTGAACTAGAGGACGTCTTTTACAAAAGCATTGAATCACCATTTAGAAGGATAACAACCTGCTATTGCCGCCAGGTTGCAGGACTGCTCCTTTAGCGCAAGATGTAGTGTGACAGGCTGCTCCCCAAAACTGGTCCTGTGTGTTACTGTTACCTCCGACCTCCACTCCTGAACCCTGACTTACCCTGCTTTGCCAGCTGACCACTCACTCCTGAGTCACACAGCCTCCTGTGTGTGATTGGTCCCAGGCAGTGAGTGCACCCTGTGTGCGCCCTGTGCCAGTCCCCAAGCGACCACCCTCAGCCCCAGATACCACAATGGGAACTTCTGTCTTGCAGGGATTGGGACCCTTCTCTGATTACCACACACTTGCATCCTTCCATTTAACATTGCAATGGCTTATGCCCAACTGCCCTCCCTCACACTCTCTTAATTCTGCACAGCTTTAGAGAAAACAAATACTAGTTTATCGGATTGGGTGTGATTTTAAGTGAGTATATATAAATCAATGCACAATCATTTAATAAAGTGGTCAGGAGTTACAACAATCAAAAAAAAAAAAAGAAAGAAACCATATGCTGATGTAAGAACACTGTCTAAGAATACACATTAGCTTGCTTTCATCTTTCTTATCCCCAGATTTGGCTGTTTGGTGTTTTTCAGCCAGACCAGGCCCTCCTGGCAGCATGGGGAGGTTGAGTATCTTGTGGTTACTTCCAAGATGGGTTTTCTCTGGCAGAAAGCCAGCAACTTCTCTTCTCTAAGCATCTGCCTTCCTTTTAATCTCCTTCGGCCCCTCCTTCTCTTTCTGGGCTGAGGTGCAACAGGCATTCAGCTAGCCCCATCGTCTTTGTCATGTAGCTCCCCATCCTTTGTGCTAGAGATAGTCCAGAGAATCTGGGCTATGTAACATGCTTCACATCTGCACACAAACATGATGCTGCAGGAAACGTGATACTGTACTACTCATATAGAAAGGTTAGGAGCATTCAAGGAACTTTGCATGGCATAAATGACATGATACCACACAATTATAGTGCAAAAGTGAACAGAAAAGTTACATAGACCATAACCTGGGGTGCACAGATGTGCCTTCCATAACAGGAAGAGATTGGACTTCCACATGAAAAGGGGTGGGTTCAAACTTTGCTGATCTAAGGGAGAGTCATGATGGTCTAAAAGAAAGATCAGGGGGATATGCTAGGGCAGTAGTTCCCGAGGTTTTTAGCTCAAGGGCCACAGATATAGTTTTTACAACCCTGAAAGGCCACCAGCCCCTGCTAGCAGCACCCCCACCCACTGCAACCAAGCAGAAGATGTTCAGAGAGGAGGCTTCCTCCTTGCTGATCTCCAGTCCCCCTGGCTGCCGCAGGGAAACTGTTCAAGTCCTGTAGCCCCATGTGCCCCATCTACATCCTAGCCCGTGGCTCCTTTCTGCAGACCAGCAGATGGGGGATCAGTGCTCCCCTCCCTCTGGCATCAGCCAGGACCCCAGCTCCTCTGGACCCAGATGGAGCACAAAGCTATGCTCCCTGCTACAAGCAAAGGGGGGGAGCATTGATCTTCCATCCCCTTGGCTGCAGCAAGAAGCCTGCACTGGTCTTTTACCCTACAGAAATGCTCTCCATGTGGGTCCTGAGACGGTGGCTCCCTTCTGCAGCCAGCCCAAGGGAGCCACAGACCACTTTGAAAGCCTCTGCAAGCCAGTTTTGGCCTCTGGGCCATAGGTTAGGAAACACTGGGAGACAAATCTTCAGAAGTAATATGTGATTTTGGCGGAACAGGAAGGGAGCACACCTCAAGACACATTAAAAGATTTTCAGAAAATGCTGAACCCCCTTTCTCTGACAATCAGACTCCTTTGAAAGTGTGCCTGGTTGGGCACCCAAAATCAGTACATTGCTTTGGAAAGTCCACATGGCCTGGAAGTGGCACAGCCAGACTTACACAGTCTCAGCCTGAGCTGTTACTTTCCTGTCACTCACTACAGAGACAGCTGCCTTTTGAAGGAGCTTGCATCGGAGCCTAGGCAATAGTCCCTTCTATTTCAGCCAGCAAGAATGGATCCATTTTTAAACACTTTTTAAAGAGGGATTTCCAAATAGCCCATTAAAATATGAAGAATGTTCCTGAGGCCCCACATCTATGAAACAACTTGCCCTTTTTTTCCCCCTTTTCCTGTATGTGGTTGGGGTGAGAACAAGGGGAAAAGTATTTCAGTTCTGTGCGATTAATTATTGTTTAAAATAGAAAAATATCCCCAAGGCATTAGTCATTACCATAGCTGATGACTGGGTTTGGTGAACATTAACTGCTTGTTGGACAGGGGACAGTTAACTAATAACAGACTCTTCATTCATTTCTGATAAGGCAGGGGATTTCCCCCCCCCGCCCCACTGATTAGCCAGAAAGTGAGCACAAGCAAACTCTGAGCATTTAACAGGCATCCTGGGAGTTGGGGTGGGGTGAGTGACTGGCTTTCACAATATTGTAACAGCTCTGTGGCTCTGGGAATGATGGGGAGGGCAGCTCTCTGGCCTGTGTCCTGCGGGAGGTCTGACAAGAGGACCCCAGTGCACTCTTCTGGCTTTGAAATCTGTGCCCCAGGGGCTCTCCAGGTGCTACGTGCAAGGCTATTCTGAAAACTCCTGGTCACATGGAGAATAGAGGACACTCCCTGCCCGTAGGTCTGAGCCTCCCACCTCCCCTGCACTAGGAGTTCTCTGATGGTGGGGGCTCTGTCACAATGAAGGGCCTGGAACAGTGATGTCTCAATGGCATGCAGTGATCTAGCTGTATCACTAGGGGTGCACACTTTGTAGCTGCCCAAGGCCTAGCTTGTTGCCCAATCCAGGGGCATCTTGTGTTCCTTCACATCCTCTCCCAAGATCCCCATGTGCCATCTTCCCACGACTTGTGTTTTGAAGGCTGCCTCCAAATGTCTCGCCTCACATGCCAGTGCCGCTGGGTGACCCCAAACTGTCTCCTCCCACGCTAGGGTCCCCATTCCCTCCTGAGATGCTTTGGTAGAGTGGGGAATAATGAGGCTTGGCACTTGGCAGCCACAAATCCAGAGACTTTGTCCCTGCCCCAAAGAGTTTACAATCTAGCCTTAAACACAGGACTTGTGATGGTGTCAGACCCAACGCTAATATTCTGCCTGACAATGGTCAGCACCAGTTGTTACAGAGAGCTCAATAAACACCCTACAAGGTTGCCCTGAGATAACCTGCTGTTTCTTCCTGACCCTCACTGATTAGAAGTTGTCCCAAGCCCTGAAGAATGAAGCTTCATAGCCCTTTCAAAATCTATAGTATTTTTAATTCTAACCAATTCTGAATATTGCTGTTAGTCATCTAACGGTCCAATCCGTTCTTTGAATCCAGCCAAGCCATTGGCCTCAATGAACTCTCACGGCAATCAGTTCCACAGGCCAAATGCATGTTGTGCGGAAAATAATAATCAATAGCTGGCCTTGATCATGTCGTCCTATGCCACTTTATGCACAGACAGTTACAGGCAACAGTGGAATAGGGTGCGTAGGGACAAGGGTTGGAGTAATAAAGATCACCACAATTGTACACATACCTCTTGATAACTCGGAATTACTTTAAAGGCTAATTTTAACTCACTTCAAAGGTAACCGTCTTCTGTTTCTAAATTGGGTCTGATCCCTGTCGGTTGGTGTGATTATGATAAAACTGAATCTGATTTTTAAGGGCGATGGCTGTGCCCTTTGAAACTTTGCTCTTGCATGAGTTTATTAGCAGTACAAAGGCTTATCTCTTCATGGAGTTCTTCCAGAATAGTTAGTCAGCTTTAAATTCCCCCTTCCCATATTTCAGAATAGCTCTCACAGCATAGACCAGACTAATGCTTTCCACATTGTGGTCTGTGGAGCACTGGTGGGCCACAATGGCACTACAGGTGGTCCTTGTTGTATTTTATTTGCAATGTAATCTGCTTTACAAAAATCCTTGTGCAATGTAACATTCTCTGAATTTATATAGTGGTGCTTTTGTGTGACATTAGTATGAACCAATGCTCTTTGCACATTTGGCAGTTAGAACATGGTCCACAAAAGCTTTTGATGATGATGTAGTGGTCTGCATAAAGAAAAAGGTTGGGAACCGCTGGAGTAGGCCACCCAACAGAGAGCCCTGTTCTGTTTGTACAGCATCTAGCGCATAGAGAAACTCCCTGCCCCTTATTAATTAATATTTATTATTACCACTACTAATATTAAAATTCTAATAGTCTAAATAGATTGGAGGAAAGGGAAGCAAAGGCAAGGTGCCTTCACCTAACTAGGTCAGGTCAGCGGCACACTCAGGAATAGTGTTCAACACTTGTACCATACAGCCCTGGATTTGTTTCCTTGAGATTCTGCCTTTAAATGTAACTGGATTTACCGAGCTTGTGTGAAGTGAAAACTGTGGCACATTGACAGCAACTGAAGCCAGAGGTTTTACATCTACAGCTGAGGATATGTTCATGCTGCAAAAAACACATCCCCATCCCTCAGTTAGCTGAAACATCCTCTTATCTCAGCAGGCATTTTAGATCATTTCTCTTCCCTTCATTCAAATCTTCCCTGATCTGATCTAACATCCAGGCGCTGGCCCAGGACGAAGTACAGTGGACAGCATGTGTCACCAGTACAATCTTATGAAGGAACTTGTTCTTTCAACCACTCTACAGTGACTAAACTAGATCAGTGGAGAAAATGGTGATTTCATGTCATGGGGATATTGGACTTTTGAAATATGGTTTTCTTCTAATTTGGAACAAGCACAATGATGTTGACATGTTCCACCGAACAGAAGGAAAAATTGTATTTAGAACAAAGCAGGATGACTTCTTTGGAATTTCTCATTGAAATTATTTACCTGGAGAATGGTCAGAGGTCCAGAGCTTCAGGTGAGCTGGCAAGCTGATGTTTCCAGAGTTTTGGTTCCCCAGGTGGGGCTTCAGAAAAGCCAAGAATCCCTGGCTCCCCAGCTAAACTGGCAGATCTGCCTGGATTCTATCACATCTTTGTTATATCATGTCATCACCATAAAACACCTCAGGCATCCATAGATTTGCATTCTCCGAGGGAAAAACATTCAACTGGAGAATTTCTGACTAGCTTTAATTTAGACCTTTGGTTCTCAATATCATTGACTGACTCACCCTCAGCTCAGCTTCTGTGTAACTTTTATTTTTTACATTTTCAAAAGGGAGATCATGTATCTTGCATGAGTCATCCTCCACGATATTTTCAGTCCACTTGTTTTTCTGCATAGTTTCAGTGGTTCCTATCCATGCATTTCAAACTCAATAAGTTATTACTTTTAACCAAACAGATTTTCATGTTGCCTTTTAATAACTTTGTAATTTGCATTGGTTCCCAATAAGAGGCTGCACTCTCAAGTTCTAATTTCAAGGCATGTGTGACAAAGCCAGGAAGATGAGGCAGGATGCAGGGAGAACATTGATATTTGCTTAACGAATGGAAAGTAGTGAGAGTAAATGACAATTGTATTTAGTGAAATGAATACTCTTTCTCAATATTGCTTGGGGTTCACTTAGTTTTGAGTGGAAACTTGAAGCTTCCATCTATTGCTTGTTTTACATGAACAAGGAGATCAAAGCAGGTGTTTGCTATTGAAACTAGTCTGGGTCTGGGAAACTGATGCAGCCATTTTTCTCATCTTTTTTGTTGCACTCAGAGTTAATAGCCAAATTTTACTCCCATTTACACTGTTGTGATCCTGCTGACTTCCACCAAGAGTTGCCCCAACTACCCTGGAGCAGAATGTGGTGCTAAGATTTTATATTTCAATCGAGGTAGAAGCCAGAGAGTTCAGCTCAGATAAGCGCCCCATGGTGCTAGGTGCTGTGCATCCAAATAGCAGTCCCTCCCCCAGGCAGCTCTCATCTTGAATGGGCCTGACAAAGGATCATTTACCCCTGCTTTCAGGGGAGGAATTGAGCCAGAGAAATGGACTTACAAAACATCATGAAGAGAGACTATGGCAGACCTGTGAGCTGAACTGTGATCCAGGCTGCTGGTGCCTTACCCTGCACCCTCTCTTACCAGCAGACATTGCTAGATATTAGGGGCCCAAGTCTACTTCATTTACAGGGCTTTAACTGAGTGGGAGTTATAGGGACAGAGCTGGGCGCAAGATCTTTGTCTCCAAGCCCTCTCGATGAATGAGTGCCTTGAGCTAGTTCAGGCTGGTCAAACTCCCCATCTGGCTACGCCTGCACTTCTTAATCCTGATGTATGATACCACCTCCTTCAGTTCTCAGCTCCCTCTGCTCTGCAAACAAGTTTCATTATTCCAGTGTTGTCCCCGCTCTAACAAAGCATCTCAGTCTTTGCATCAAACCCCAGTACTCTGGTCCTGAGCCTAAGCAAAGACTGCCTCTTATCCCATATCGAGTCATAGCTGTGTGCTAAATGTCGGACGTGGGCTAAGACAAGTGGCACCCCTGGTTGTAATATTTGTTGAATATGAATTCCTGACATGATAGATTTGGTGTTACTTCTCCACGTGTAAGAAAAAAGGAGCAGAATAGGAGGGAAACAGTCTTCAGCACATGGATTTTGTTTTGCCAGAATTGGAGTTAGTCTGAGTTTAAGAACATTTCCCAGCCCCTCTTTTAAAATACTTTCTGAGCTGTAAACAAAGCCAGTTAAGCAATGCTGAGTGGCTCATGAAATTTCCCTTTGATAATAAAATTTCCAGATCACTCTTCTAGTCTTTCTTCTGCTACGAAGTCATGAGCTATGAGATCTCATGTTTGAGATGAGTGCCCTCAGCTTCCACAGAATTGTTTGGGGTGACCAGCTCGATTATTTTCTCTCATTGTACTGCAGTTGTGGAGGGAATGAAGCTAGCATTGAGAGAATCAGGTCCTGAATGTTATTTGTTAACATATTGGGAGCTAACGGGGGTCTCTGTTTTCTCCAAAGTGCTCTGTGTACTCATGGTTCACAAGCAGAGAGGTCAAATCTCAACCAGTGTAATCAACCTCCTCTTATTTCAATGAAACAATGCTGATTTAGACCAGCAAAAGATCTGGCCTGAAACCGGGTGGTCAAGCTGCTTATGGGTTGGCTTCTTTAGGGATTCAGGGCCATCCAATGTAATTTGGCTCAAGAGTGTCCCCTTCACCTGCAGGCTGAAGAACATAATTTCCATAATGATCTCATCCATTTTTTTTTTTTTTAGCTCTTGCAGATTTAAACAGGAAAATTAGAATTCACATCTGGCCTGTGTTTTAATACGGGTCAGACTAGATGAGCACAATGGTCTATTCCGGTCTTGGAAGACATGAATCTCCTGTCGGGCCACTAATGGAGTGAGGCACCATTTTTCCAATTAAGCAATGAAGCTCTTGGCTGTAGCTTGTTTTAAAGTCTTTAATCCTCTCTGAGCATCAAGGGCTGGCGAGGGATGATAGTCAGGCAACCAGATAAAACAAACCCCATCATTCCTTGTTCAAGAACTGGAGTGCTGGAATTTAGTTAGGGCTTGGAGCCCAATTTGCCTGCATTTAAGCTGTGGCACCTAGGATAGGTTCTAATGTGTTGATCCTGGTCCGCTGAAGTCAACATCAAAACTTCAGTGATGTAGCTTCAAGTTGGAAAATACTTTTATGTGCTAAGCGTGTGAGGCTGGTTGAGGACTTGGAGGGAAGACCTAACTTCAGGTGCTGAAGGCAGCAGGAGTCAGTGACCCAGTGAGAGGTGGTCTTCCCCCAGTCAGTGGTCCCTATTCAATGCCCAAAGGCCGTGACCATGGGTTGTCATTGACAGTTTGAATGTCACTTCTAGCAAGAGTAGTGAGGCAGGGAAAGGAGCAAGAAGATGAGGGTTGGAAGGGACCTCAGGAGGTATCTAGTCCAGCCTCCTGCTCAAAGCAGGACCAACCCCAATTAAATCATCCCAGTCAGGGATTTGTCAAGCTGAGTTTGAGAAATCTCTATGAATAGACATCCCACCACCTCCCTAGGTAACCCATTCTAGTGCTTCACCACCCTCCTAGTGAACCAGGTTTTCCTAACATCCAACCTAGAACTGCCCCATTGCAACTTGAGACCATTGCTCCTTGTTCTGCCATCTACTACCACTGAGAACAGACCAGCTCCATCCTCCCTGACATTGAAGACTTCTATCAAACTCCCTTTCACGCTTCTCTTCTGCAGACTAAACATGCTCAGTTCCTTCAGCTCCTCCTCATAAGTCATGTGCTCCCACTCACGAATCATTTTCATTGAGCTCAGCTGAACTTTCTCCAATGTGTCGCCCTCCCTTTTCTAGTGGGGCAGCCAAAACTTGTCACAGTACTCTAAATGTGCTCTCACCAGTGCTAAATAGAGAGGAATAATTGCTTCCTTCGTTCAGCTGGCTATGCGCCTTCTGATGCAGTCCAATATGCTGTTAGTCTTCTTGGCAACAAGGGCACACTTTCATTCCTATCCAGCTTTTTGTCCACTGTAACCCCCAGGTCCTTCTCTGCAGAACCGCTGCCTGGCCAGATGGTCCCCAGTCTGTAGCAGTTCATGGGATTGCACCCATAAAGAAGTTGCACCAATTCTCCTCTGACTCACACCAGTGGCAACGAGAGGCTCCCATCTGTGTAATCCTTGCACACCTCAGTCTTTAATCCTCACAACACTCTGGGAGCTAGGACATTCTGCCAAAGGAGAAGTGAGGCAGAGAGATTAAGAAACTCCCCAGAGTCTCACACGACAGCTGTGGAGAAGCTGGGCAATTGTCTTTCTCTTCCTGGGCTAGTACTCTAACCACTAAACCATCCATCCTTTCACAGGAAGGTAACATTATCCACTTTTACAGATGGGGAAATAAATGGAGTCAAGGAAATGTAAAGAAGTGACTTCCTGTGGTCTTTCAGAAAGTCAGCAGCAGAATCAAGGCAAAACCTAAGGTCTCTTCTGTCTCAGCCATTATTCTAGCCAAAGGATTGACTATTTTCTTCTAAGGGTTCAGCCTGGCAACCCTCTTTCCTGTGTTCTGCCACTCAAGCAAGACCTTGTGCCTGCCTCTCCGGATGCACCCCTGAACATGGACTCTACCCTCTCTATGGCAGTGAAGCAGAAGACATGGGTCAGCAGTTCCCAGACTGATTTACTCTGACGGAAATGGATTAGTTCCACTCACTTGGGTATCTGCAGGCCAAGTTCAGTTAAAAAACTGCTGACATCTCATGGAACACTCTGGATAAACTTAGTGTTTCAAGAACAATCTGTCTCTAGTTCACTACATTTCCATGACCACTGCCATTACCAGGGCATTCAGAGCAAGTCAGGAGCTGTTTATACCCCCTCTGAAGTCAAAATCCTCCCTTTGTGAGCTCAGTAATTGCTGTTGTGGAGTTAACAACATGTAACATCCTCTGGCATGAATGAAGCAGAAGAAGGAGGTGACTCAAGCACAGCAAGTGTCCTGCTCTTTTGTTTTTGCAACTATTAAAGGACATCTATATGAAGGGATGGCATGGAAAGGGTCTCTGTTTTCATAATAATTTGCTGTTCTGTCCGGCTCTTCAGAAGAAAATCTCTAAGGGGCAAATAACTGGTCACTCAGTTCTTCTGGTGAAAGGTGCTGGGTATAAGCTTAGTATTATTACTCAATGTATAGAAAGGTTCCCATTTAGAAACCTCAAGTATAGGGTTTCTGTGGGAACTGGATGGAGAAAGCCTGGCTCAGATCCTCATCTGGTGTAAGTGAAGTCATGCTGACTTACACCATTTGAGGAGTGGGCCTTATATTTTAGCAGAGGTGCTTGTATGACTGAAGGGGTTTTTGTTTTTTTCCTCTCCTTTTCAGGTGTTGGCTGTCAAGGATGTCTCCCTGCTCAGGCACTTTAACCACAGAAGGTGAGGGGCCTGCAACATATGTCTTCCATCTCTCTGGCCTTAAAGCCTTCTCTTACACCTCTCCAAGGCTACCAGTTTCCTGGCCTTGGAGTGGTATTGCTGCCACCACCCAAATGCAAAAATCTCTTGAGAACCCAAGAAGGTGCACTTGGGAATTCCTTCCTGTGAGCTGCCCTCAATTGCTTTTATTCCTCCCTCAGGAGAGTGACTGAACCCCAGCTGGGATATCAACTGAAAATGGGACCAAATCTCCTTTAGTAGCTGTTCATGCAGTCTGAGGCATGCACACACAAAACTTAGAACCAGAACTTATTTTAAAAGGGGAAAATCTTTAATAAAAAGAACAGATAAGAAACACAGAGAGTTGCTTCTCTGGGATTTAACTTGGGTAGTTACAGGATAGTGGGAAGGTGGCACAGCACAGAGGAATCCAACAGCAAACCAAAAACAAAGAAATACCCTGACCAGGTCTAGCTAAACAGTCCCTGTTCTATTTACATCTGGTCAGTGACAGACTTGAGCCTATCTTGAGCATGGATGTTGCTGGATCCTTCAGGCCTTTCTCCCTGGCCTCATCCTGATCTTTCTAGGAGCTCTGCTGCCACCAAACAGGAAACCCGCAGGGCTGCTGCTCCAATTCAAAAACCTGTACTCCGTTTTCTATTAGCTCTCGTGGGACTCACTTACTAGGGTGTTATCCCCTTACTCCCCAATGTTACTACATTGACAAGGAACAGAACATTTCTGCAAGGCAAAATGAGTTTGCCTTGAACCTACTTGTTCCTACCATGAGAGCAGGGGATTGCATTCAATAATCTCTCGCAGTCCCCTCCAGTTCTTGTGATTCTATGAATCTATTCATGGAACAAAACCAGAGTTTCAGAAGCTGAAACACAAGATGGACTGGGTTTCAGTCCTACTGAGAGCAATAGCCAAGTCCCCAGTGACTTCAGTTGACCAGGATATGTGGTGTATTGTCTCTATGCAATAGCAAGGCTGTTGGACTTGGCATCTGAAGTGGAAGGTTTCGGTCTATAGGTGATGATGACAATTCATTGCCACCTACAAATGGTCCAATGGCCTCTCTGTATGGTATTGGGACTTGGACGCTTCCTAATTAGAAGGTCTGGACCATATCACAAAACCAGCATCACATAGCCTCCTTGTTGGCACCCTCAGCAATATATCCATTTTTGCTTATGTCTCTGGCTAGTGGCAGACCCCTGCCTGGAAAATGGCAGTTCATGTATTCATTCCCTTAACTCAAGCAAGTGCTTTGGCTTTTGGAGCTAGGGACCGGGGGTTCAGGCCCAACAGAGGAGCATGGTGTCTGAATGTATGTGACCAGTTCGTTGTTTAAGCCCCAGTAGCAATTCTGCAAGTATAGGGCTGAACTAGACCCACAAAGTTCTGCATGAGGAAACGTCCATGGCTAAATGTATAATTCAAATAAGCAAAAGATACCTACCTTTGGCACTCTCTTCTCTGGCACTGAGTGCACTTTAATAAATGCAATAGTGTTAACAGGTCAAGCTATGGCTCCATCCTCACCTGTGGTCATGAACTTGGGATAGTGACTGAAAGGATGAAATCATGAGTACAAGCAGCAGAAATGAGATTTCTCCTCTGGGTTGCTGGGCTGACTCCCTGGATAGGGTGAGGGCTGTTCAGGAGACCTTTGAACTATAACCACTACTCCAGATTGAGAGAAGTCAGCCAAGACAGTGCTTTGAGCACCTAAGAAGGATGTCCTGGTGGTCTTCCTCTGGGACTCAACCAAAAATGCCCCACTGATACGAGGCTCCAAGGATGACGCAGGACACCCTATAGTAATTATTTCTCCCATCTCCTCTGGGAACACTTGGGACTCTCCCTGGAGGGACTGAAACCTGTTGCAGAAGAAAGGGGGGGCTCTGGTCCTTCCTATTCCCAATGCTGTTACTATGACCTTCACTAGGAAAAGTGGCATAAAAGAGAATTGTTTAGCTCTGACTCTTACATTTTCTGAGTCCCCCACAATGTTTTAACAGAAGGTAATCTGTTATGGAAAATTAGAATTCAATTCTAACATGCCACCAACTCCTTGGCCAAGTCACTTGATCTCTGTCTTATTTCCCCATCTACAAAATGGGTATAATATTTCATACCTGATAGGAAAGTCACCTATAAATATCTGAAACATGCTCTGGATTCTAAAGTAGTAAAAAGGGTTGGGGGGCATCATCTAAACAACTAGAAAAGAGATCTCAATGGAGACAGTGAAATGCATACATCACCTTTAGTTTTATTTTCTCCTATGAAAGGGCTTGGGGCATTGCAACTGCCCGGCTGAATTGCACTCATCTGTTTCATTCCATTTGTCCTTGCTCTTTTTGAAGCAGATCTTGTTTTTATATCTGTCTGAAGTTATAGAAATTGGTTTGTTTTGAAAGCAGACAAAGTTCAGAGCAGCTGCTGCTGCTGCCAGCCTCAATAAGAACTTGCGTGGACAAACCCTAGTTCAGCACTGAGTTATAAAAAGGAAACTAGAGATGAGCTAATCAGCTGGGATAAAATAACGCACCTGCAACTTTTGGTCTCACTCAACCCTATAGTTATTTTGGTTGTTTTGTGAACTACATTCATAGATTTAAAAGATCAAAAGGAACCAATATAATCATCTGATCTCCTGCACAATGCAGGCCATAGAGCTGCCTGCCCTCTCCTAAAATAGACACCTAACTGTGATTGAGTCATTGGTCTCCTCAAATCATGCTCTAAAGACTTCAAGGGACAGAGAAACCACCACTATGCCTCATGCTGGAGGCAAAGGTAAATCCCCTCATCCCCAGGGCCTCTGGTGATCTCCCTGGGGGAAATCCCCTCCTGACTCCAAATATGGTTGTAAGGCAGGCTTAGAAGATGTGCTTAGCAGCTTCTGAACTGAAGGGGGGAGCAACTAATTGGCATAGGTCCTGGATTAGCATGGATGAAAAGAGCACAATTAGCTGAGTAGCATACTGGGTGCAGTGGGTGCAAAGCCTAGTGGGTAACAGTATTTGGGGTTATTTTGCTCACAAATCTATCAATATCTGTAATTCTACTAAAGGGAAATATGAAATACTGTTTTTGTGTGAGCTGCTACTCTCTGTTTGTTTCAAATCTGTCTGGGTTAGTTAAACTGTAAAAGCCACCCTAAGTTAGAAAAAGATTTGTAAGAGAGGCTCCTGCATTTTTCAACTTAAAAAAAAATCTGAGAAGAGAAGTAGAAGTGGGAGTTAGCATTATTTCTGTCAAAGCAATCCTTGGGGTACTTTGCTCTCCCTGTTTCTTTTGTTCTTAGTTATAGAAGTAGCTGATTAACCAGCTGCTAAAGACTGAGAGCGCTGACTGTCATTGAGCTTAGTGGGGATTTTTTCTTTCTCTAGCCTGAAAGGGAACAGCCATGGGGTGTGAAGCTAGTGAATGGTGAGAGTAGTCAGTGGTAAGCTGGGTGATATGAGGGACTGGAGATCGGCAGTGGGGGGACAGCAGGTAGTGAGAGTGGACAGTGGTGAGCTGGGCTACACGAGATCAGTGCCAGTTTTGCCGTTAAGTTTGTACGTTTTGTTATATGGTGTGGGTTATTGGTAACTTTGCTCTATACTAAGTTTCCTAGATCAGTTTTGATCTCTTATTTGGCCTTTTGCATTTTTGTTTTACTACTATTAAAAGTTCCATCTGCTACACTTAGACTCGTGCTTGCGAGTGGAGAAGACTTAGCCCTTTGGGGTGCCTAGAGAACAGTGCAGGATTCCCAGAAATGTGGGTGGGGTCTCGAGCCAGTTGGTGGTGTTATGTCATTGGGAAACCCCTAGATATAGAACCCGGCCCTTGTTCTGGCAGAAGGGGTTACATGGCGATCACCTAATCCCTGAGCATGAGGGAAGACTCACCTGCCAGACACCTAGAAAAGCACCAGCTCAGAATCCACCTCTCTAATGTCCCATCACAGTCCACTGGCATCTTTAACACTAGTAGTCAAAAACCAGGTAATTGCCAAATTAGGCTGTCCCATCATATCAGCCCCTCCATAAATTTATCCAGCTCAGTTTTGAAGTCAGCTAGGTTTATTGCCCCCAGTGCTCCCCTCAGAAGGCTCTTCCAGAACTTCACTCCTCGGAAGATTAGAAACTTTTGTCTAATTTTAAGCTGAAACTTTCTGACGGCCAATTTATATCCATTAGTTCTTGTGTTCACGCTGGCATTAAACTTAAATAATTCCCCTCCCTCCTTGGTATCTATCATCCCTATGTATTTATAGGGAGCAGTTGTATCTCCCCTCTACCTTCTGTTGGTTAGGCTAAACAAGCCAAGCTCTTTAAGTCTCCTTTCATAAGGCAGGATCTCATTCCTTGGATCATCTTTGTAGCCCTTCTCTGCACTTGTTCCATCTTGAATTCATCCCTCTTCAACATGGGGGAGCTGAACTGCCCGCAATATTTCAGATGGGGTCTCACCAGGACCTTCTGTAATGGTACTAACGCCTCCCTATCTTTACTGGAAATACCCCATCTGGTGCACCCTAGGACCACATTAGCTTTTCTCATGGCCACATCACATTGGCAGCTCATAGTCATCCTGTGATCAGCCAATACAGTCAGGTTCTTTTCCTCCTCTGTCTCTTCCAACTAATGCATTCCAAACCTATAGCAAAAATTTCTCTTATTAATACCTAAATGCCCAACCTTGCATTAGCCATTATTAAATTTACTTCTGTTTCTATTACTCCAGTTTACAAGGTGATCCAGATCTTCTTGTATGGTATCCTGATCCTTCTCTGTGTTGGCAATACCCCCCAGTTTGGTGTCATCAGCAAACTTTATTAGTACATGCTCACTTTTTGTGCCAAGTCTGGGGGGGGGAGTGGGGAAGGTTAAATAAGACTGGTCCCAAGACCAATCCCTGAGGAACTCCACTACCCTTCAGTATAGCCAGCTGTAGTCTCCTTATTAACTAGTTCCTTCTTCACCTTTCCATTTTCATATTAATCCCCATCTTTACCAATTTAACTACCAATTCCGCAGGTGGGACCATCTCAAATGCCTAATTGAAATCTAGGTAAACTAAATCTACCATATTCCCTTTGTCCAAAATATCTGCCCCTCCAATGCTAATAACAAACCAGCCTCTATCATGTGATTTCAACTGAGACCCAAGGTACCACTGCACTCTGAGAGATGTTTTCATGAGGGTTGCTGGCCAAGTGGTGGGAATCTCTGGAGAAAAATCTAACTGCACAGGAGTCCCAGACCAGTGTTTGGCAATAATATACAATTATTTGTAGGCTGAAGCTAACGAGGATTGTGACTAACTTCAGAGGGATCTAACAAAGTCAGTGAACGTACTGGGAGACATGTTATAGGTAGTCCATAGAGGCGCTGAAGGCTCCATTCTGATATATATAAGAGGTTTGTTTATCTAAAGGACTTACTTTTGATTAATTTGTTTATTGAGATTGTCACTTTCGCTCTGTTTTACAGATAGCAACCGAGGCACAGAGGTCAGCTGAGTGTCCCAGAGGAAATATGTGGTTGAGCTGGGAACTGGTCACAATTCTCCTGGGTCCAGTGCGTCTAAAAGACCAGTCTTCCTCAAACAGCAATCATTGTAGACGAGTGTGGCATGATGCACATTAGATAATAAACATTGTACAACTCACAGACATAATGATGGATTCTAAATGTTCTGCAGCTAATTCAAACAAAGACATACTTTGCACAACTCAATGCAAAGATCCGCTCAGTGTATGGCAGAAGTTAATAAAAGGTAAATAAAACAGTGGATTATACTGAAGAATGGTTCTGCTCTGAAAGTGACTGCAGACTAGCACCTTCCTCAGTAGATCCCTTTCTTGTAGGCATTCGGACTCAAAATTTCAGGTGCTGGCAGCAAAAGAAGTGAGACATTTTTCTCCTATTAGCCTTAGGTTAATGCAGCTAGGATGAAGCTAGCTAGATCTATTGCATAACGTACAGTCAGAATTGTCTACTAAATTCTAATCGAAAATGCACACACACAAATCATTAGATGGTTACATAGTGTCACAAGGGCATAAAGTGAAGACAATTGAGTTGTACCGGGGAGAGAGAAAAGAGAATCTGGCAGTTTAAACAATGGACTGGGTTTCAGGATGGCTGGGTTCAATTCCTGGCTTTTCTATGGAATCCTAGAAATGCTTCTGAGGTAAATTTCTCAGTTTTCTATGCCTTTGTCCTCCCCCGTAGGAGAAAGTAAAAGCTTAGACTAAAAGGATTAATGGAAAGGGCCAGGAAAGAGGCCCACAGCATAGCAAAACAAGCCAAAATAGTCGGCCCGCGTTGGATAAATGGTCAAGTTGTCAGGAGTAAGGTTGTAAAAAACTGAGCTCACTGAAATTAGCAAGGAATAAGCTTAAACTACATTAATAAGCCTAAAGAGTGGAAAAGTACCTTAAAAATAGGAGGTGTTGGGGCAACCTCGTGCCAGAGATAAGGAGAAATGTTTTACGCCAACAGTCTAGTGTGAAGGATGTTGTCACCAAACCGTGCCATCTTGATGGATGGAGACTTTTAGTGGTATGGAGACCAAATAAGGCAATGAATGGCATTAATAAAAATGTTGCGTTAACCAGTCAAGGTAATTTTGGCTAGCAAAGGAGGTTGCTTCTGGTGCCAAAGGGGCTGAGCCAACGGTCCATGCAGTGTGTAAATTTTGAAGTCTGAGAGACCAGTTTTCATGCAGCCGAGGGGGTGACAGAGAGTCCTGCCGTCAGCTGAGCTGTTCCATTGCATTGAAAACACGAACGCTGTCAGTGTACCTGTGGATGCTGTTGCTTACCATTCTGCTATGTTACAATAAAGCCCACCCTGGCACCTTTCTTTCTACAAAGATCCATGGTCATGTTGGTTTCTTCAATTGTGAGTGTTACCTCAGACTACCTGTGCCAAGCCAATTAGCACAGACATAACTTGTACGCAGGGTATACCTAGGCTTCAGACCATTGTGCTAGTGGAATCCCCTCTTGAGGTCTACGCCACAGGTAACCCAAAATATTAACCAAAGGAGCACCTCAGCTCAGGACCACCAGACTAAGAAAGTTCCCACTATAGGTCTGGGCCAGATTTCAGGCCACTGGGCCAATGGGGTCCCCACTGGAGGGCTAAGACAGGGATAATCCTGAGGGAACACATATACAGAGGCACATGCACACAGCCAAAGAGATGATCTGTACAACAACACTGACAAATAAATTTATTAGTCTTTAAAAGTGCTACAAGACTGTTTGTTTTTCTGAACTAGACTAACACGGCTACTCCTTTGGAACTTGTCAACACTGATAATGTCGTCCACGGGACCACACCGCCCACAACAGTTAAAACCTTTGTTCAACTCTTACAACACCACAGGAGGAACAAGAAAACCAAACACAGTGTCCCTTTCCAAGTCAACTTTATCTTATCTGGAATGACAAACATTAGAGTGCCTTAATCATAAATATACATTTATTGCCTATATTGCTACTGAGCAGAGTCAAGCCGGTTGGCCATATTTGAATGTGTTTGCTTCCACTTCAACTTGAATCCTAAAAATTTCTCCTGGCTATGGCTTATTTTGGGAATCATTTCATTGCATGGGTGGCTTATGTAGTATTATATCCTAAATCCCTAGTAGGCACTCGGCCTTACTATAGCTTTCATTTGGCAGAGAGGCAGGGAGGGATTGCCAGCTGGCACTCCTTGTGCTATGCCCCGTACTTTTTTAACAGATGTTTATCTCAACCCAGTGATGAGGTGTACTCCCCATACTGGCTATGTATGAGCTAAATTCAATCAGACTGCAAGCTGAGCTAGTCAGGCCTGGGAGAAAAGCTCTACCTAAGGAAGAGGCAGACCTTGTACAAAGGCAGGAAACTGGAAGCACACGGAGGGCTGCCGGGAGACAGTCCACAATCACCCCCTGGGAGAAACAAGCAGCCCATAGTCACTTCTTGGGAAGAGGGAGTTGAGAAGATGTCAAACCCCGAGGAGTGGGGCAGGTCAGGGAAAGGCGGCAGTGTGCAGGAGGGAACCACACCGTGACTAGTCCTTAGAGAGCCCCTGAGCCAGATACCAGGGTACAGGGCAGATCTGAGCTCCCCAGCCACTCACTGACACAGCAGCACTTGGGTCAGTGAATGGGAGGACTGCCCCAGGCTGCTTTTGAGCAGGGTCTTTAATAGATATCCCTGGAAGAGGAAACCACACAATGATCTGGCCGATGAGCTGGGTCACGAAGGAGAGGCTGCAGGAACCAGAGAGGGGCCACAGAGGGAGAATGAAATTGTATGCAATCACAACAGCTACACAGAGCTAATTCCCCGAATGGCCAGGTGAGGGTGTTAGCTGTGGTGAGTAGAGCACCCGTCAGAAACCCCATCACCATGGAGTGGGTGGCAAAGAGTAAAGGGATAGCCGTGTTAGTCTAGTCCAGCAAAAAAAAACCAAGGAGTCATGTGGCACTTTAAGACCAACATATTTATTTTTTGCATGAGCTTTCATGGGAGAAAATCCCACTTTGCCAATAGATTTAGTTAACCTGGCAGACTAGGTCACACCTCAGAGGCAACTAGTAGTGATAAGGGACACACACCTCTTGAAGCCACATTAAGAAGGCAGGTAAAACTATTTTTTCATAGAGGTTTTTTTTGTAAGAGGAATAACTGAAGTATTGATCATGAGCCCCTATCCCTTTGGAAATTACACAGTTGACCCTCTGGCTGAAGAAGCTGACCACTATTTGGCTAGTGTGAATCACACTGGTGAGGGCAGCGTGGGCTGTGGTTGAGAAAAATGGTTATGGTGTCCACACTACCAATGGCTACATCCACACTTACAAAATTAATTTGAAGTAGTGAATTTGAAATAACTACTTCGAATTCAAATCAAAGCTAATATTTCAAATTAGCACTACTTTGAAGTTACTATTTTGAATTAGGAGTCCAATGAAAACCCTAATTCAAAATAAAGTCAGCTTTATTAGTTCGAAGCAGAGCCTTCACTAGACTGTAATTCAAATCAGGGGAAGGCAGGCAAAAGACTAGGGAAATTAGTTCAAATTAAGCCTATTCCGTGGCTTAAAATGGTTTATTTCAAACTAGTAACATGGAAGTAAGTAATACTTTGAAGTAAAAAGCAGGTTTTATTATAGTGAATTAGCAGTTCCTTATTTTGAATTAAGGAACCATTTAATTCAATATAATAAAATGCCTCCTTGGCCAGGGAATAAGTTATTTTGAAATAACTTGTAAGTGTAGACATAGCCTGACAAATGTTCATACAAATCATCAGGAGAACCCCTAACCCAGAAAAAGGCCCAGGGCTCAGGTGTCAGGACTTGGGGCTCACGTGCTTTAAGCGTGCCACCACTGCACCTGCCACCGCAGCAGAAGGCACCGGGCCTCAGGGCTCGAGCCCTGTAAGCCCATCACCAGTGACACTTCTGCAAATCATCATGTCTGCTAGGATTTTGAGATCTGTTAGCTAAGACGTAAGATTGTTTTTTCTAGTGAAGATGAGGCCTAGAGAAGTATTGCAGTCCAGTGAGCAGGGCTCCTAACTGGAAGGCAGAAGAGCCTAAATCCTTCCCCAGTTTTGCTGTGACATGCAGCCTGACCAAGAGCTTAACTTGCTTCACCTCTTTGAGCCTCCCCGTCTTGTCTGAAATGTAGCTGTTTGGGCCAGGGACTCTTACTGGGGGGCTGTGCTGCCTAAGGGGTCCTGGTCTTGCTTGGAGCTGGTAGACCCGGCTGTACTACGCACAACAACCATGTTAGCCGGAAAGAGTGATTTCTATTGGCGTTCATGCTGTAATCAATGAGACGGGAGGGAGCAGGTGCCACTCAGAGACTGAGGGCTGGAAGCAATCACTTCTATCTATCTTGGGTACTTAGGCGACCTCTGCAGAGCAGAGGTGGGCAAACTATACAGCCTGCCTGATCCTCTCATCCAGTCCGCCAACTGGATCAGAGATACTGGATGCTACTCTCCTCTCCCAGACCCGCAGCCGGCCCTCCCTCCGGGCCCCAGCAGCACACTGGATGGAGCATGGCAGCTGCTCCCCATGCTATTTGTTCTGGGTGCAAATCCTTGCTCTGCTGCCAGCTTCTTGGGTAAGATGCTTAAATTCTCTTTGCTGCAGCTGTTTCCCAACCTGCCAGAAGTGTTTTGTAGAGTAAAGAGTGTGAGGTGTTTGGATACAGAGTACTTCTCACATAAATGTGATGGACTGCCTGAATGATCATAGAGTCAGAGAAGATGAAGGTTGGGAGGGACTTCAGGAGGTTGTCTAACTCAACCTCCTGCTCACAGCAGGACCAGCCCCATCTAAGTCACCCCAGACAGGACTTTGTCAAGCTGGGCCTTAAAAACCTTTAAAGACGGAGGTGGTAACACATTCCAGTGCTTCACCATCCTACAGGGGAAAAGATTTTCTGAATATCCAACCGAGACGTCCCTCACTGCCACTTGAGACCATTGCTCCTAGTTCTGTCATCTGCCACCACTGAGAACAGCCCAGCTCCATCCTCCCTGGTTGTCCCCTCCTGTCAGGTAGTTAAAGGCTGCTATCAAATCCCCCTCACTCTTCTCGTCTGCAGATGAAATAAGTGTAGTTCCCTCAGCCTTTCCTCATAAATCATGTCTTCCAGCCCCCTAACCATTTTCATTTCACTCTGCTGGGCTCCCTCCAATATGTCCACATCCTTCCTGTAGTGAGTTATCACAAGCAATGGGGAAACCAGAGCAGGAAGCCAGCAGTCTTTTTCCAAAAATCACGTGTTTCTAATTCCTAGAAAGAGGGAATGATGAAATTTGTCTCTTTCTAGGCAGTCAACAAAGTTGAATTCTGACTGATGCCTCCGGCTAGGACAATTAACATGTGATCCTTTGCGGATCAGAGGTCAAATTTCATATCCAGTGGAAAGAAGCTCATTGAGTCCAGGGATCATTGGGGAGCTGCTGGCTAGGAGCAGATAACAGGCAAGAAGGGACTTTGGGAAAACTAGGTTCCAAAAATGAGGATTAAATCATCTCCTTTCCCCAGAGAACAATCAGATACATGGCTTTTAACCTGGGGTATAATCCACCATCCAAGCCATACCTTCCCACCAATAATCAGGGAAAATTTGCATTTTCAATACCAGAAACAGAATACCTAGGTACATAGGAACTGCAACACTCTTTCAAACCCAAGATCCATCCAGACCAGTATCTCATCTCTGACACTGGATAGCAAGAGGTGCTTCAGAGGGAGGTCCAAGAATGCACACAGCAAACAATCAAAAGTAATCTGGGTAAGGGCAAGTTTCTACTGCCCGTCACTTATTGCTTGGCTTATGTCCTGAAGCGTGAAAGCATATCACGTATCCCATCTAACAGAACTGTAGGTCTATGAGAATGTCTAATCATGGGCTAAATTCTTTATGGCAGGGTTACCCCACCCCATGAAGGACGTTTTAAAAAAGGATTGATGATCCCCAAGATCTCTGCTTTCAAACTCACCTAAGAACACGATTTTGTCTGCGAATGTGTAATCTTCTAACCAATGCCAATATGGCAGCTGTTTCAGTCTAGTTCAGCAAAACAAACAAGGCACCTTTAAAGACCGGTCCTATGACTTGCACTTCCCAGCATTGATTTTTCCTCCCATTCTGTAAATTCTCCATCTTCAAGCATCTGACAAAATGGGATTTTCTCCCATGAGAACTCTTGCAATACACAAATGTATTAGTCTTTAAAAGCAACACCAGACTCCTTGTTTGTTTTGTTTGTAGAAATGTCTTCTGACATCATTTCTACTTGTGGTAGGACAGAGCGGCTCTTGTCAGCAGATTATGGATGCATGTGAATTTATACTTTAAAGGTCAGATTCCTCAGGGACTGAATATTGTTGTAGACCCATCGAAACAAGAACAGCTCCCCTGATGTATCCCAGCTGAGGTTGTGGTATATATGATTTGATTCGATCCTATCAGACAGTTCTGAGGATGCGGCTGGCAGGAAGAGAGCTACAGGAAAACAGTAAAATCTCAGCCACAGACAACCTAAACCAAAGCATAAAGACCAGATCTTCAGCGTATGTAAATCAGTGCCCCCCTGCCAAAGTCAGTGGAGGGATGCCCGTTTACACCTGCTACTGATCTACCTTGTCACGTCTGATCATTCTTGCACTTCCATGCTAATCTGGCTCAAGAACAGACACAAAGTCACAGCCGGCTGGGAGATTGGTGATACTCTTTGAGATCCGAAGAGACCCTGAATATTTGGAAACCTCACCTGCAATTTTTGCTCTCTGTGACCTAATACTCCTGCCTTTTCCTCCCCACCCCAAAATGACTGAGGAACTCTCGTTCAATGTAGTGTGAATGTACTGAATGTACTAGAAAATATTTCAGACTGTGGACCTGTTTTTCCCCCACAGATGGCTAAACAAGCTGCAATATTACAGCATGACGGCAGGCCACCGCCTTCAGGCGCAGAACACCCACTCAGGCAAAGGCAACAGATGCTTCCCGCACACGCGTGGGGCAGGGGAAATAGAGTTATTGGAGTGACATGGAAAGCAGGTGTGGGTATTCTCTGTGGCACCGTGACTTGGTCTTACCTCCTTCCAAACACTGAGTTGAATGTAAATATCCTCCAATGGTTTATAGGCATGGTTCCCAAATTTTTACCATGTGCTCCCTTTACTCTGGTTTGTGTCCTCCCAGGCACCCTCCCCAACTGGGGCTGGGATTGGGACCGTGGCCAGGGGGATGTGGTCAGGGCTGGGGGCCAGGAGTCCAGGCTGGGGGTTAGGAGCTGAGACCTCATTCAGATATGGGGGTCTTAGGGACGGAGGCCATCGCTGAGTGGGGACAAGAGCTCACGGCCAAACTCAGCTGAGTACAGGTCCCTCCCTGCCCCCCAGGTTTTTTTGCTTTTAAAAACTGTGCTAAGTAATGGCTAATGAGCCTTCCCTCCCACCATGGGTGAACAGTTAGAGCAGGGGAGCAGCTGGACATTGCAACTGCTGAGTTGTACATTGTGAGATGCTGGGTTAATTCACTTCTCTCTGACTCAGTTTCTTTTTCTGTAATGTGGGCATAATGATATTCCCCGTGTCCCAGCTCAGTTGGGAGGATCAGCCGTCGAAGTCTGCACATGGCTTTAGCGTGGTGAGGAGGAAGGCATTGCAGAAGTGCTGAGCGTTATTAGGGATGTGATGGCCGGCTGCCCATCACAGAGCCTGAGAACAATGGGATTGGACCTGAGAACGTTTTGGCTAGGTGAATCACTGCCGCAGAACAAAGCCTTTTGTGATTTCTTCTGCTTTCGATCTCTGTCATAGCACATTCCAGGTGTCCCTCATGACTTTCCCTGGCACCACAGGCATGTACTAATTATTGTTTTTTGTTTTGTTATTTTCTGATGAGGACAACCCTCTGTTAGGAGCTGCCAAAAGTTGAATACTTGTTATGAAGCAAATGTGTGTTGACTATACGGCTGCAAAAAGAAGAACTAAAGTGTGCCAAAGAAGCTGGTTATGACCTAAAAGAAATAATGTATTGCCTACTTCTTGGACATGTTAGATATTAGCAGGTAACGCTTATCTATCGGATATAGACTGGCCGTGGAGCTTAATTCTGAGCACGATACACACAGATGTGCTCAACAGGCAAGGCATCCTGTCAAGACTTTGAAGACCAACAAGCAAATTTAATTATTGCATGAGCTTTCATAGGCACAATCCCACTTCATTAGATGCATGAAATGAACAAACAAGCATGTTAGCTGTAAATATATAGATCAGACGTGGCCAAACTGCGGCTCGGGAGCCACATGTGGCTCTTGAATGAAAAAGTGTGGCTCCTGGAAGAACAAGGAGGTGTGTGGCTCTTAATCTGTTAGTCTTTAAGTGCCACACGACTCCTTGTTGTTGTTGTTGTTGTTGTTGTTGTTGTTGGGTTTTTTTTTTTGCTGGACTAGACTAACATGGCTACCCCTTTGAATCCTGGAAGAACGTCAGCAAATCAGTTTAGTAGGTAAAAGTGTATGGCTATATGCCTCAGTGCGACTCTTGAAGATTTAATAATCAACTTGTGTAGCTTTTGAGTGCCATAAGTTTGGCCACCCCTGATATAGATACAGAGAAGGGTATGTCACAATGTTAATTCTAACAGATCCAGAGGGCAGACAAGTAGCCTATCTCTGCAAAGTAAACAAGCATTTTTTTTTAATTCAAACAGAGCATTAGAGAGAGGCAAGAGCTGTGAACAAGAATTGAGAAGAGTAATTGAAAGGAAATCACCTTTTGTAATGACCCAGCCATTCAAGATCTCTATTAAAACCCCCTGCGAAGGTGTATAGTTTGCATATGAATTCCAATTCTGTAATTTCATGTTCCAATTGGTTTTCAAGATTTGTTTGTTTTTTTCCCTGAAGTACAGTAACTAGCATGTGTTTTATAGAATGTGCAGGTAAATGGAAATGTCCCCCTACTGGTTTTTGAATGTTACCATTCTTGATGTCTGATTTGTGTCCATTTAGTCTTTGGCACAGGGATAATCAAGTTTGGCCAATGTATACAGCAGAGGGGCATTGCTGGCACAAGGTGGCATATATTGTGATCCCTAATGTCTGCCTAGGTATAGCTAAGATTAGTTTAAATAAGATATTTCTTACACATCACTGCCTGATGACTGAGCAGTACATACAGCACTCTGTTACAGCACTCTATTCCATCTACTCAGTTATACACTAGCATGCTACCTTTGCAGTTTAGTATATATCAGTCTATATTTTTCTTAATCCTTCTGATTTTCTAGTTATAATACCTGAATTCATAACAACAGGGTCATCTGGCTACAGCCATTATTTGCAACAGCTGGCTGCAGTCACTTCAGAGTATGAGTCCACCATCTTCTTGTTCTGCAACCCCTATGTGTGGAATTTGCCTTAATCGTTCTTTCTGAGGAGCAAACTGCAGATGTTGATGGTTTCTGTTGAATTCTCCAGTGTCAGAGTTCCTCTCTGACCTGGTTTACACTGCTGGAGAAATCCGACATAGCTTGTGTATCTCCCATCAACCTTCTGAATCCTAATTAAATTATAATCCCCACTATGCCGCACCAATAGGAAATGCCCTGCCATTGGTAGCATTAATCTTCTTCCATGGGTGTATTTCTTGGGTCAACTTCTGGATTGACTGAGTGGGTCTCAACTGCCACTCAGTGTAAGGAAAATCAATCCTGCATTGACAAAATGCTGCCAGAATCTGAATTCTTCCTTTATGACAGCTGTTATCCATCTGCTTTTTCCATTCAGTTTGACATGAACAGTCCCCATGTTCTAGAGCTGGAAGATCACTGAGTGAGGTCTCTTGTTAGAGTGTTTATAGACTCTTTTTGCCCTTTTGTCCAGTTTAGCAGTTCTTTTAGGTCTATATCCAACAGATAAGCCTGGCCTGCTAATAGCTACTGAGACCAAGAAGTAGATGACACATTATTTCATTTAAGTCATTAATGGCCTCTCGTTGAGTGGAGAGTTCCACAAAAACCATCAACATCTGCTGTTTGCTCCTCAGAGAGAATAATCCAGGCAAATTGCACAGGTGGGGGTTGCAGAACAAGAAGAAGGCAATTCTCTTTATATCTGGGCGCCTGGAGGTAGCTACTGTTGCTCTGAGCTCTCTTGCCATCAGGAGCTGTGCTATGCTATATCCAGTACCTGCTCTTGGTGCTGAACTGTAACTCGGAAGACCAAAGAATAGATCTCCCTGCTGTAGGATGTTTGTAGCGCTCCAAATAGTTCTCTCAGGATCTCCAGTCACTTGTGGGTAATGTGGGCTGCTAGGATGTGATCAAAATCGTGTTTCATTTGGAATATTTGACCTTTGGCTGCAGGAAATTGTGGTCCGTTGTCCATCACCAGATGTTGCAGAATATTGAAATGAGCAAAAGCGAACTTCAGCTTCTTGTTGGGACTGCAGAATGCATTCTTCAAATGCATTATTTCTATCAGCCTGGAGAAATAGACCACAATGCCCAGGTAAAGATGTCTTCTGAAGTCACATAAATCTGTGGCTACTTATTTCCAAAGTCTGACTGGTAAAGGTGCTGTATTGGTCGGGACTAGTAGTTCTGCGGTGTTCGCATACATTGTTGTTTATGCCCTTGCTCATGCCTGGTCAGCACACTGTTTGGGCAGATGACCCATTCATGGCATTTAATTAATCCTTGATGTCATTCATGCATGAGGTTTAGGAGTTCTCTTCTCATTTCGTTTTGGAATGATGATGCAATTAACTTGCTTAATTATCCACAAACCGCAAAGCTTTCTCTTGTCACTTCCTTACTGTCACTCAGATGCTCAGACCAGCCAACTCTGATGTCACTTAAAGCTCCTTGAAGTTGCATGTCTGTGGGGTTGCTTTTTTGTAGCAGTGGCAGTCTCTTTTAAATCATGGAATCACAGAAACTGGAAGGGACCATGAGAGGTCATCAAGTCCAGTCCCTTGCACTCATGGCAGGACCAAGCAGCCTCTTAAACCATCCCTAACAGGTGCTTGTCTCACCTGCTCTTAAACACTTCCAATGATGGAGATTCCCCAACCTGCCTAGGCAACTTATTCCAGTGGTTAATCATCCCGACAGTTAGGACTTTTTCCTAATGTCCAACCTCAACCTCCCTTGCTGTAATTTAAGTCCACTGCTTCTTGTCCTATCATTGGCAGTTAAAGAGAAAATTTCTTCTGACACTAGTCTTTATGGATTCCTGGTTTGGATGGTACAAACCCGGTTGGGATGATTTAGCTGGCGTTGGTCCTGCTATGAGTAAGGGGTTTAACTAGATACATCCTGAGGTCCCTTCCAATTTTCATCTTCTATGATTCTATGTATCCACATATCTTAATCTTTAAGCTCATGGAGAGCTAAGTATGATGACGGGGTCTAGGACAGAGTGTCAGCTGCTAACAGATTTTTCCCAGGAACATCTTTAGCATGAATCTTCTTGATAAATTCTGCCATCTAAGTGGCATGCTTGATCCATCTTTTCCATTGGATGATGTATTTCTCACTTTTTTTTCTCTATATGTTTCAGGGGCTGTGACTTTAAAGTTGATCTCAGAGAGAGGGCTGCTTTTGTGTATTCAGGTTTTGCATTTTTCCATTTTAGAAAAACCAGCAGAGCTCAGTACAGTGCACAAATTTATGGGATTCCTCATTCGTTTTGCTGAACTAGACAAATTTGGCTACCCCATTGGAACCTATGGGGCGTACATCTACACTGCATGAAGAAGAAGAAGAAGACTGGAAGTACATCGCAAAGCCTAGGTCTACAGACTCATAAAAATAGCTCTATAGAGGACCTGGCTGGATTCTGAAACTGGAGCTTCAGATCCCAAATGGGAACATCTCTAGGGCTTGTTTTAGTGCAATAGCCCAGCAAACCTGACTCTAGAGTAGCACCTATAGACTCTAGGCAAGATCAGTCCTTCTGATTCCTCACATTTCATACACATATACGTGCATAAAGCGGTGACAATTTAAACAAATTTCAAAAGTGTAGCCGTGTTAATCTAGTTCAGCAAAACAAACAAGGAGTCTGGTAGAACATTTGTCTGGTGAAGTTTCAAAGCGGCAACTGTGTTAGTCTAGTCCAGCAAAAGAAGCAAGGAGTCCTGTGGCACTTAAAGAGTAGCAAATTTATTTATCACAGGAGCTTTTGTGAGAGAAAATCCCACTTCGGCAGGCTCTTTGAAGATGGGGGAATTTACAGAATGGAGGAAAATATATGCCAGGAAGGGTAAGTAATAGGATCAGGTCAGATTGTAACAGCAAATCAAAGCAGTTGTTAAGATTCAAACACTGGGAAACAGCACATAGAAGAGGGTGAAGTCAAATCACCTTTTGTACTGGGAGGAGAATCCATAATCACACTTTAATCCTGATTTCTTACAACTGAATCTGCATCAAGTCTTGTGCAGCTGTTTCTCTTTGAAGTCTTGATGTCACATTGACTTGTTTGTGCCTAGCTGTTAACAAATCATCCACAGAGTGATTAGAAAGATGGAAGTGCTTAGCAACTGGTTTTGATAAATCCCCCTTCATCAGATGCTTGAAGATGGGGAAATGACAAAGTTGGATTCTCTCCCAGGAAAGCTCATGCAATAATAAATGTGTTAGTCTTTAAAAATACCACCAGAGTCCTTGTTTGTGTAGTTTAAACACACTATCACACTTGTTTTACAGCTGGGGGAACTGAAACAGATTAAGACAAGAGCCTCAAAGGTATTTAGGTGTCTAAATGTTTTTCTTCTCAGAAAACCTTCCTTTCAGTTACTGCTCCACCCTGACTGAATTAAAGCTAGCAGCTTCACTGTGCAAGATGTCATGTTTGTCTCTCCATGTCCTGAGTGGATCCGGATGGTATTTTTAACTCAAACTGGAGGAAAAATGTCACCTGTCTAATCCAACAATTTAAATATAGGAGGAGGGGGATAGGAAAAAGAAGCTTTTGATTTAATTCGTATAAGCTTTTTGCCAAAACCAAGAATTTTCAACTGTAACCTTGTGAATCTGGGGGGAGGGGTTGCATTTTCCTCCACCGTCCTTCCTTTTATGCAACATCCTAAGCTCAATTTACCATTCAGTGCAATAGACCAAATTATGTGAAAGGAGTTGAAAGCCTTTCACTTTCTCCTTTTCCGTTTTCTGCTTTTCAAAGCCTCCGCAACTGGGGAATGGTTTCTCAGTGGCAACAAGTTAAAACACACACAGATGCACATGCACACCATTTTATTGCAGTGTGCATTTTATTGTTGCAGTGTGAGCTGATCCCATGTCTTACACTCCCCCACATTTATTTTCATCCAATTCTGTAAGTTCTCCCCCTTCAAAGTGTCTGATAAAGTGGCATTTTCTCCCACAAAAGCTCATGCGATTAATAAATCTGTTAGTCTTTAAGTGCCACATGACTTCTTACCATTTTATTGCTGTCTGAGGCAGAAACGGTCCGCAGGGGACAAGCAGGTTTTCAAAGAAATACTGCATAGGGACTGGACAGAGTCAGATTGGTTGGCTGGTTTTGAACCCTGCAGCCATGCCGTTGCTTTCTGGCTGGCACAATGAAAGCAGAGGTGTTTTAAGCAGAAAAGAAACTCAGAATTACATCCTTCCTTGAGTTCTATAGGAAGACAAAACCAGAAGGGAAATCCTGGTTCATTGAATCCGGGCCCTGCTATCCTGGGCAACTTACACGATAAATCAAGCCCCATCATCTATCATTGAATGAGGCTGAATCCCACAGTGAAATGCATATATTGGCCTTAAATGAATGTCCATAAACCTATCTCCATAGATTTATTGCTTCACAAGACTCAACTTCTAGTGGTGTGTGCAGCCGCTCAACAAAAATAGGCAGTGATTTTAGGCCATCACTCCCAGGGCTGCCCCAGGCCCTGACTTGTGAATAAAACTGACTTTGAAATAGAAAAGGACTGTGTAGTAATGAGATGTGCATAGAGCAGGATAAGATGGGAAAAGAGTTTTACCTGCCAGGTGCCTGCTACATCCAACATGAAGAATTCGTGTCTGGCCCCCCTCTCCTGCAAGCACAGCAAACACTAAAAGGGTATTTCTGATCCATGTGTGATGAGATCAGAGAGAAAATAAAGACTCTGCTAAGAAACAGGACAAACAGGACAGTCTCTATGCAAAAGAACAAATGGACACAAGTCTCACATCAGAAATCACACTATTAAAAAACCAGCAGGGGAACACTTCAATCTCCCTGCTCGCTCCATTGATGATTTGTTAATAGCTGTGCTCAAACAAATGAATAACACACTGAAACTTCACAAAGAAAATAAAGAACTGGAATTCATATGCAGATTTGACTCCATTGCCTCAGAGCTAAAAAGGTGCTTTGGATATTTTATTCATTACAAAAGGCAATTTGACCTCACCTTCTTCCGTATGCTGTTCTCCATTGTTTGAATCTAAACTACTGCATTGATTTGCTCTAACAGTCTGACCGGATCCTATGACTTACACTTCCCTGCATTTATTTTCCTCCAATTCTGTAAGTTCCCCCATCTTCAAAGCATCTGATGAAGTGGGATTTTCAGCCACAAAAGCTCGTGTGATAAACAAATTTGTTGGTCTTTAAAAGTGCCACAGGATTCCTTTTTCATTCTCCTAAGAAAGTCACTGAGGCCTAAAAACGTGGAGGTAACAAAGCAATTGAGACAATGTTGATAAGCAACAGTGGGGTGCAACACCACAGCTGCTAATTTTTCTTGGAGTGGGAGTCAAAATCCACCTATTTATTTCACAGATGCTGTTAGACGGGGATTACCATCTGAGGCCAAATTTGAACCAGCATCTCAAGATGTTAGGCCCCCATCCTATGATCAGCCTCCAGCCACTTGCCTGCAAGCTGGGCTCAGAATGATTTAAAATGAATTTTTACTTATCCCATCATTTTCTTCTCTGACCCTCAGGATTCCCACCCAGCTGCTTTTAAATCCACCCATCAGCTGATGTCTTTATGGGTGATCCCTCCACGGTGCCTCAGCCCCTCGAAAAGGTGGACTCTGCCACGCAGCTGCCTTACCCCCGTTGATGCAGGGGAGATCACATTAAGAGCTTAACCCGGGCCTTCGCTGCAGCAGCAAAGGACACTAGCCACCAGATCTAGAGTGTCTTTTAAGCAGGAACTCTTTTCAGTAAGCTAGTTCGGCCCCAGTTGCTCTTTCATTGTGTGAATCAATGAAACTGTATTTGTCTTTTCCAGACACGGGAGCCAAGGATGCAGGCTGGGATCACACTGGCCGTAGTACAGATCATAGCAGCCTCCACCAGTTACTAACGGATCTGTCAGCTGGAGATAGCCAGAAAACAGGAAACGCTGCCGTTTTCCCCCTTCCTCGCTCTGGGCTTGTCTACCAGCTCCAGCAAGGTGGGAAGAGGGCGTTAAACACCCCAAACAGTCTTCTGGTAACTGGGGAGATGAGCCATACTTCACACGCTCTCTTGCACCAGAATAGAGCAAGTGCCAGGATGTGGTCAGTCATGGTTGTAGCAATTTTGTGATGAAAACTGGGTTTCAAAATTCAGCTCTCATAGCCAGTTGCATTTCCTTCTGTGACATAGCCGGTTCCTAACCCCTGCTGCTTTGCAGTAAGATCATGACTATGCTCCCGTCTCATGCTTCAGGGCTTCAGCTGGGTGCTCAAAGGGCCAGGGCAAGAAGGGATCTTCTCTCTTGCTCCATCCACAATGAGTCTGATGTGTTCAGGGTGGGGAGTTGCGTTTTTTGTTTCTTTTTTTAAAGAAAAGATTGGGTCTAGATGGAGATGAGACATTGGCCAGGGTGCATCATTGCTCGGAGGTAGTACAGAGAACTCTCTATCACCTAAGAGCCTGGCCGGCATGTCTTGCTCAGATATTCAAAGTCAAAGTGATAGGCCGAAATGTGGTCAGGAAGGAATTTCGCCCCAGGTCAGGTTGGCAGGGATGCTGGAGGTTTTTGGCCTGGGGCATGGCTCACCTGGCTCAGTCTCACCTAATCCATTGGAGGGGTCTCAGACATTCATCTATATTGGGGTTCACTCCCCGCCCTGGCCCACACACAGGCTGCATCCCCGTTGCCGCTAACGGTGACCAGGCCAGCTGCCCAGCCCAGGATGAGCAGCGAGCGTAGCCAGAGCCATGTGGCAAGGCAGGATGGGGGCACAATCACACAGTGCCCAGGGTCCAAGCCCTGGCCTGCCCCCTCAACCCTTGCTCCCCACTTCCACCCTCAAACGAGCCCTCCAGTCCATCTCAAAACCTCTTCCTGCTGTAGCCCCCAGCCACACAGCCCCCCAATACACACAGCCAGAAAACCTCATCCTGACCGACCTCTGCCTTGAGTGAGGGGGGATCAGACGGCTGCCCCATCACCCCATTCAGAGCTATCTGCCAAATCTGTGAGTGACGAGCACCCAGGGCCAATGTACGGAGCTGGGCCAGCCCCATGGGACAGGAGCCACCACTGAGGGATGAGTATGGGGCAGGCTTGCTCTTCAATGACCCTCCTTCACCACAGCGGTCTCCCCTCCATGCCCGGCCAGAACAGATACAGCAACCCACATATACGGGCAGGGGGTGGACCATATTTCTCAGCCCCTCAGGAATATTTTCCCCAGCTGCCAATGTCCCTTGATCTCACCCAGTGACATACCATTTGCTCTCCTGAGGATTTAAATATTTTAATCTCAAATCTCAAGGCTTAATATATGATCATAGAAAGGCAGGGCTGGAAGGGACCTTGAGAGGTCGTTAAGTCCAGTCCAAGTGCTGAGGCTTAAGTAAACTTAGACCAGCAATGACTTGTGTTTGCTCAACTTATTCTTAAACCTCTAATGACAGGGATTTCACAACCTCACTCGATAACTTGTTCCAGAGATTAATTATCCCTATAATTAGAAAGTTTTTCTTCATATCTAATCTAGGTTTCCCTTGTTGCAGATTGAACTTGTTACTTCTTGTCCCACCTTCAGTGGCCCTGAAGCCCCATTGATCACCTTCCTCTTCATAACAGCCCTTAAGGTACTTGAAGACTGTTATTAGGTCTCCCCTCTGTCTTCCTTCCTCAAGACAAAAAGTATCCAGGTTTTTAACTTTTCCTCAGAAGTCACATGTGCAAAATCTTCTCTCATTTGTGTTGCTCTCCTCTGGTCTTTCTCCCGTTAGTAGTAACTCTGAACCCATCCCAGAACAGGCCATTTGGAATATTTACCCCTTGTAGTCAAAGCTCGGCCATTCCCAAATTAGGCTGTCCCATCACCCTATCCCCTCCATGCGTTTTATCAGGCTCAGTTTTGAAACCACTAGACCTCATTATGCCCCTTGGAAGGCTGTTCCAGCACTTTGGGTACAGTTTTCAATCAGCTCCGCATCCACTCTAGAAGAATTTCATCTAAATCTCATTTCCTTCATCTTCTTATGAGTGTGTCGTGTGGGGCTGTGTCAAAAGCTTTACTCAAATCAAAATCATAGGGGTTGCCGGCTGAAATGCAATGGCCTGTGAGATACAGGAGAGCAGACTAGATGACCAAATGATCTTTTCTGACTTCATGCACTATGAACCTAATGAATCTAAATTAAACGAATCAGACTGGTAGATCAGAGGGAATGAAGGCCCTTACCTCTGATGCCGTTGAACCAGATGGGATGTGACAGTCTTCGCTCTAGGCTGTTTAAGGTTAATGCTTTTATTTATTTCTGCCATACCGCTGCAGAATTCTTTGTCGCCATGCTGTATGTAGGGGGGCAGTAAGAAAATGGCCTGAAATCATGTTATCTGACATAATCAAACCTCCACAAAATTTGCTGATGCCTGACAACAAAAAGACTTCTGCGCAATGGATTCTAGCTGCATCCAGGGACAAGGAGACTTTTAAAAGCCGTTGGTTTCTGGGGCTATTTTGCAAATTTAAAGGGTTTTAAGATGATAAGATTCATGATAAAAAGTGAACTTTTTTTATAAGCATAGACCTGTAGAGGGGCCTAAAATGTTAACCCCTTCCTCACTTCTTTCTGCAACACCAGACCAAAGAGCAATTCAATGCAGTAGCCAAAAGATTGCCGATGGGCCTAGTTTGCAACGGCTTGAGACCACTGACATTCAGGGTCAAATTACCGCTGGGTGGAGGTGAGCTTCCACTGTAGCCAAAGATTCAGTTTCCCTAGCATGCTTGAAAACACGAATCAGATTTGGCGTGTGGAGTAAGGGCCCAGGCCCAGGATGGAAGCTGATTCTGCCAATCTTTAGAGCTGGGTTCACTACATGCTAAAAGCATGAAAATATTAAAATAAAGGAACTTAGAATTTATAGGTCTAGGCCAAATTCAGCCCCAGTTTCCACCTCCTTCCATCCCATTGAATTCACCGTTGAACAGCAGGTAAAATGGCCCATTACATGCAAGAACCCACGAGCAAAACAACCTCTGCTGCTCTCTGTGGTTTTGAATGTGCAGTCCAATGCACCGGTATAAAGGTGTGAGTGCATGAGATATGCACTCCACCGTGGGAGAGGCTGTGTTTGCACTATTTCCAGCCCGAGCAGTTTGCTGGAACCATCTTGCACAGTCTGTTCCTCCTGGGATTGATAGCTGCGTTCTGCAGCCTCAAGCCGTCACCTTTGGGCACTTATCTGAACTGAACTGTGAACCACTCGGGAGCCTCACCCACAGTTAGATTATATTGTTCGGAGATGGCACAACAGGCCCTTTGGGTCTCCGTGCACCCGATCAAAAAGTTCACAGGAGCTAGATAGTGTTTTACAAGGACAGACACTATATGACTGTTTATGATTGCAGGGATCAAGTTACAGGCTCAACAGCTGTAAAAATACCCCTCATTGCTCCCTGAATGACACAGCAAGGGTTCTTCCTAGAGACAGCAATAAGATCATTTATCTCCTGCCACAACCTACTCATCCTCCTTGCAGAGATTAAAATCAGGAGCCAGGCTGTTGCATCAGTTTGGATCAGCTCTGAGAACACTAGTTATTTGCTAGTTCTTAGTCCTGCCACAGGGGATTGCATTCGGGATCAAGAACTACTGAACCTTACAACATGGAGACTGCACCCAATTAACGTTGACAAGCCCACCACAACTGTGGGCTTAATTGAGAGATGTTCAGCTGAAAGATCATTTTTCAGTTGGGGTGGGTTCAGAGAAGCAGCTAAACGCTCTTGAAAATCAGCCAAACGTCACTGAAGCTGGGCCAATCGACGCCAGCGGCAGATCAAGTCCAATGAGTTACGTGAACTTCACTGTGCTATGGCTGGCTGCAAGGAAGGAGGTAATTTGGACCATGCAGCAGATGGGAACACAAGGGCTCTTTCAGGGTGCAATCCACCAAGGATAGCTGGTTTCACTTGTGGGGTGCTTTGAATTCACTGATTCCTTGCTGGAACTATGGGGTTCTGGAGAAGCTCTGGGCTACCAGAGAAAGAATAATGATGTTTAGTTACATCTCCCCAACTCCGAACTTACTACGGTAGGACAATGGAGAAGGTGGCCTAGGGAGATCATGGAAATTGCTGCACTGGAGGTTTTCAAAGGCAAACTAAAGAGCCATCCATCTTACTCTAGGTGGCCCATGTGGTCCTTTCTAGCTCAATGGTTCCATGATGCTTTTTTTGTGATGAGCTCCTCTCTGCATCTCTTCCCCTCTTGCAGTGACCCAAAATGAGCTCCTTGGCTAGTCAGATTTGCCAATGCACTGTATGCATTAAACCAGGGGTCTCAAACACGCAGACCACGGATTGCATGCAGCCCCCTAAAGTGATTTCCCGCGGCCCTCAATGACATGATCGTTACTGATATTTGTAATATCATTGTATGGAAAGGTTTCAGTGGTGCGGCCCTTGGGTTAATGTACTAATCCTTATGCAGCCCTCTATTAGTCCTCATGAGGCCCACATGGTGGTTTGAGTTTGAGACCCCTGCATTAAACGTAGCTGACCTAGGACTAACTGCAGAGAAAGTGAGGAGCAAAACTTCTTTCTACCTGGAACCTAATTTTAAAGACTGGGGTTAATAAATCCAGAATGACCTTTGGAGGTGGGAGGAAAAGAGAACTAGCCAAACAGCCATGCCTGTCCAACTTGCAGTGAGAACATGCCTCTATTTGACCAGAAAATGACTGCAGGACAGATCTAGGGCACTGCCCCATGTAGGGAGGAGGTGTAGTCGGAGCATGCCACAGGATGGTGATCTCTGGCCGGCATTGTGGCCCTTAGAGGATCATTGCAAGGCAACATAAATAGAGCAAACTTTAGTTTGCTCAATGTTACCTGGGGGAGAGGGGCAAACCATCTCCACTGGGGGCCAGGGAAGTGACAAGATGACTTAAAGCTTCCAAAGATTTTAATAGTTTGTGCATCCTGTCACCTTGTGTCCAGAAGAGGGGGGAACTGTGGTTTTCTTTTGAGAGCGGGGCTAGTCTGGTGACTGACTGTAAATCCAGAGTGACTCCAATGGCTCAGCAGAGTTACTCTGGATTGACAACAGTTTAGCTAATCTCAAGGGTCTGTCCAAGGCATCTTGCAAAGCACAGCTGCTTAGGCATTTCGAGGATTATTTGGTCAAGTGGTGGCATTTCCCAGGCTGCCAAGGAAACAAAAGACTGGGAAACATCCCACCTATGTGCCTCTGGCTTTAAGGTTACAAAAATACAACTGGATGGAAACAAAGTCCATCCCGTTCAGAAGAATGGAACATACTTCTGCACCTGAATGACTGTTGCCACATATACTGCAAGTGCTAATGAGGGTAAAGGATAAGCTAAATATAGTTCATAAAGAAAAACAGCAGTGTAAGGATTTTTTTCCCCTATCGATCAAGGTCCCAGCCCCTCCACTCCCAGTGGATGCAAAGCTGCTGGTTGCAAAGCCTCTTTTGGTCACCATGCCTGTCTCATCCTAGCATTCCCAGGGGGTTGGACTCGATGATCTCACGAGGTCCCTTCCAGCCCTATGATTTGATTGATTGATTGACTTGAGTGGCAGATTGCTGCTGACTGGTTGGCTAGCCAGGCTGTTACTTGTCCGTGGCTGTTTAAGATGGAAAACACTACCAGGTTTCAGTCAGGGATTTTGCTTCCAGATCTCTGAGGGAAGCTTTGTTCTAGAGAAGTCTCTCTGCAATGAAGCATCAAGAGCCAGCATAATTTAGAGCAACCTTCAGTCTGCTCTACGTTACATGAGAGGCCAAACCAGCTCCCCTGGGGGCCCTCTGATGAGGATCTTGGTTTGAATGCAACATGCATGGAGTCCAGACAGCCACATAAAATCATAGAAATTGGAAGGGACCATGAGAGGTCATCATGTCCAGTCCCTTGCACTCACGGCAGGACCAAGGACCCGCTTAAATTATCCCTAAAAGGTGCTTGTCTAACCTGCTCTTAAACACTTCCAGTGATGGAGATTCCCCAACCTGCTGAGGCAACTTATTCCAGTGGTTAATCACCTTGACAGTTAGGATTTTTTTTTCCTAATGCCCAACCTAAACCTCCCTTGCTGTAATTTAAGCCCCCTGTTTCTTGGCCTCTCATTGTCAGTTGAGAACAATTTTTATCCCTCCTCCTCATGACTTTCTCTTAAGTACTTGAAAACTGTTATCCCATTTCCCTCCTCACTCTTCCAGCCCAGTTGCATGTTGATCTCTTGGCTCTGCCTCTCTGGAACATACATAACCAGGGGGAAGAGCAAGATATGCACACCATGTGTTCAGTCCCTTTCTTTGGAGAAGCAAACAAAAGGGTCTATCTATGCAGGAGGAGCCGCTCCACTTTTTCTCCCCAACTAGCCATTTAGTGCCTGTGGGAGGTTGGAGGTGGCCAGGGCTGAAGTCACAGCAGGAAGGTTTGGCACCGGTCTTCAACAGCTTCTTATGAAAGGAGGAAGAAAGATCCTTTTTGGCAACAACACCCAGTGTCAGTGACAGGGCCAGTAAAGGAATCGGTGCCCCGCCCTGGAAGCTTTGTTGTTGCGCAAGTACCAGGCTTTCAGCAAAGGGAGAAATGGCCCAGGGCTGGATCCTCAGTTGACTTTGCTCCATGACTTCAGCAGAGAAACATCAGTTCCCACTAGCTTTGGCCTCTACTCTCTGAATATCCTGCAAAAACCTGTGGGGCGGGGGGTAAATCTCTGCCTCAGTGGCTCTGTGGAAATTCAATCCCCATAGCAGCGCAGGAGGAACAGCTCGGCCCCAAACTGTTCTTGCTTCTGCATGTGTTTCCCCCTCCATCCCCAACACGTTCCCTGCCCTGCAGCCTTTTGTCCCCTCATACAAGAACCAAGCACACCTTGAAGAGTATTTGTGATTCCTGGGAGCACCCAGGGTCAGGGAGCTCTGGGTGCTCGTGACTGGCAAGGAAGCAGTCACTGCAGAAAACAGTTGGATGGCACTTTTTTTTTTTTTAAACAGAACATTTTTCCAAATGAAAAAATGTGACTGAAAATTCCTATTTTGGTTGAAATTTCCTGTTGGCTTGAAAAATCACAAACAACAAGAAGAAAAAACATCAGCTTCTTGCAGACCATGGAAAATTTTTGCAGGAAATGCTTTTGACGAATGACTCCCTCTGTTCCCCCCGCACACTTTCAATTGCTCATGAAAAACCATTAGCATTTTTTTGACCAGCAGGCCCAGTTGTATCCCCTTTCTTTGCATCAACTGCAACCAGAAAATGACCAGTATTGGCATATTATGCCTCATTCTGTCACTCATGATCTTAAAAGGAGATTGAAAAACTGGAGAGGGTGAAGAAGTAATTTGAGAGCTGCAGAAAATAAATGTGCACAGCGAGAGATTTAAAGAGTTCAGCCTGTGTTGCCTGTTAGAAATGATTTGATTATAGTGTGAAAACCCCTTCCCAGGGAGAAAATACCAGATATTAAATGGCACCTTGATCTAACAGAGAAAAGTATAACCAGACTGAAAATTAAGCCTAAACAAACTCAAATTAGAAATAAGGCACAATTTATTTTAGCCATGAAGGTGATCAGTCATTGTGCTCTCTATCAAAGGAGGCACTGAACAAGAGGGAATGGACCACTATACGTATTTTCATGTTCTGTTCCTTACCTCTGAAGCATCCAACACCAGTCACTATCCGAAGACGGGATATTGGGCTACATGGATCATTGATCTGATCCTGTACGGCCATTCTTGTGGGACAAATGTCCCAAGGAAGCAGGCCGGGTGCTTTCCTGCAAGGTGTGCTTTAGCCAAAAAGAAGTGCAGGAATAACTAGCTGAAATTCTGTGTCCTATGTTACAGTACAATATGCCAGACTGGATGACCAATGGTCTTGTCAGTTCTTAATATGAATATCAAAGACATCCAGATGGATTTCTTTCTTCCTGGACATCACTGAAAAAGAAAAAAACTCAGACAGCAGGTCTTCCTGAAGAATTTTTCTAGCTGGCATACATGTGAGAGGCTGTTTGCAGCCCAGGCAATTAGAAAAATACCCTCTTTTTGCTTTTTTAGTTTTGCAAATGGAATCAATTCTATCTGGAAGCTGCTGAGAGAGAATAAAATACTCCATCTCTCTTTGACATTGTCATATGGCTGAGAGCAGCCACTCTTGAGCACAGTTTTATTAGCATCTCCAAGTTTTATGGCTTTTTCAACTGAATCCTTTCTAATTGTTTTTTTTTTTTTGAAGCAGAGTGGGACATAAAAGTGAACAGCCCCCAGCAGGATGTGCTCCACTGATCCTTTGATGCTCCTGCTGATCACATCAGTGCCGTGTTTCTTTTCCCACCAGCAAGGGTTTTAGGGTAGAAGATTCTGCTGCACAGGACCATGGCTGATCCTCCAGACTGTACAGATCAGCTCCTCTGCTATAGAGACGCTGTCTAATCACTCACAACCTTCACTGGATTTAGTGAGAGAGCTGTAACATGCTACAGACAAGAGTACTTCTTCTCCACTTCATCACACCATCTTAGTCAAGTGTAACTCTTCTGCTGTTGAAGAACCGAAGCTCCATGTGGTCTAAATCAGCCTCACGCTATCGCCTTGAATGGCGTTATGGCAGTGGATCAGAGTAGAACGAGGTGAAGGATGGTTAGGGTGCTAACTTGGGACCTAGCTTCAAATGCTGATTTGGCTTTCTGTGTGACCTAGGATAGGATATTTAGGCTCCAATCCTTAAAGGGGTTTAGAAGTCCGACTCCTGTTGATTTCAGTGAGCGTTGGCTGCCTGAATCCTAGAAGATGAGAGTTGGAAGGGCCCCCCAAGAGGTATCTAGTCCAATCCCTTGCTTGAAGCAGGATCAACCCCAACTAAATCACCCCACACAGGGCTTTGTCATGCCAAGCCTTAAAGATCTTTAAGGATGGAGATTTCATCACCTCCCTAGGTAACCCATTCTGGTCTTCACCACCCTCCTAGGGATATTTTTCCTAACATTGAAACTAGACTGTCCCTGCTGCAACTTGAGACCATTGATCCTTGTTCTGTCACCTTCCACCACTGAGAACAGCCCAGCTCCATCCTCCCTGGGACCTCTTTTTAGGTCACTGAAAGCTGCTCCCAAATCCCTCCTCACTCTGTTCTTCTGCAACCTAAACAAGCCCAGTTCCCTCAGCCTCATTTCATAAGTCATGTGCCCCAGCCCTCCAAACATTGTCATTGCTCTCAGCTGGACTCTTCAATTTTTCCACATGGGAGCTCAAAACTGGACACGTTACTCCAAACATGACCTCACCAATGCCAAACAGAGGGGAATAATCACATCCCTTGATCTCCTGGCCATGCACCTACTAATGCAGCCCAGCATGCCGTTAGCCTTCTTGGCAATGAGGACACACTGTTGACTCATATCCAGCTACCTGTCCATTGTAATCCCCCAGGCCCTTTTCTGCAGAACTGAGGCCTATCCAGTCAGTCCCCAGTCTGTAGCAGTGCACGGGATTCTTCCGTTGTAAACGCAGGACTCTGCACTTGCCTTTGTTGCACCTCATCAGATTTTGCAGGCCTCCAATTTGTCTAGGTCTCTCTGCATCCTCTTCGTGCCCTGCAGCATATCTACCACTCTCCCCAGCTTGGTGTCAACCATGCACTTGCTGAGGATGCAATCCACCCCATCATCAGTGAAGATGCTGAATAAAACCGATCCCATCACTGCCCCCCTGGGGCACTCCACTTGATACCAGCTGTCAACTAGACTTGATCTCTACCCGTTGAGCTCAATGCGCTTTCCATCCACCTTTTAGTCCAGGGATGGCCAAACTTACCATCCTTCAAGATCCAACTCCCTGCTGGGCAGAATTCTCTAACCCCACCACCCTGCCCCAGGACAGAAGCTCTGAGGTCCCCACCCCAGTCAGGTAGGCAGAGAATGGAGGGGTTTTGGGGAACTTTGACCGTAAAAGAGCTGCATGTGGCTCACAAACCACAGTTTGGCCATCTCCCCTATAGTCCTTTCATCCAGCTCACACTTCTGTGACTTGCTGGCAAGAATACCATGGGAGACCACATGGAAAGCTTTACTAAAGATAAGATATAGTAGACCCATCACTTTCCCTCCATCTGCAGAGCTGGTCACTTTGTCACTGAAGGTGCTCTGCTTAACATGCAGAAGGTCCTGGGTTCAATTCCCAGGGGGTTGGACTCAATGATCTCATGAGGTCCCTTCCAGCCCTATGATTTGATTTGGTCAGGCATGACTTGCGGTTGGTGACTCAATGCTGACTGGTCCTGATCACCTTTCTTCTCCAAGTGGTTCCGAATGGCTCCTTGAGGACCTGCTCAATGGTGATTGCAGGGACTCAGCTGAAGCTGGGCTGTGGTTTCTTGTTTCACACTTCCCTTAAGGATCCACCCGTTAGTGTCTCTATGCTGCTCTCTTCCCATCTGTATCACGTGGATAATAGCGCTTCACAGGGGTGTTATAAAACACACACATTGAAGAGCGTGGGGTGTCCCGTGAAGCCTGGTATCAGGACCCCCTTCAAAGTCCTAGAGAGGAAGAATCAGGCCCTCAGAGTACATTGTCCCTTTATTACGCCAGTGGAAATCTGAAATAATGATGAGCTCACTGAAGTCCCGCCAGATTTACGTTGCTGTAACTAGATGTCTCATTCTTCTTTCTTTTTTACCCTGTGGCATCATTCTCGCCTGGGAAACATTTTTTACTGAAACTGGAGCTATGCGTGTGCAAATTTTCCTTTGGTGTAGGTTTTACATGCAATGATCAGTAAAGACACATGGCCCAACAACCTCCTCGACAAAAGCCCAGTCCAGCAACCATTGAAGTCAGCGGGAGATTTAGGAGCAGGATCCAGCCCTACATAACAGCGTTGTTCCCCCCTTGTTTCCATTAGAAACACTCTCATTTTCCACAGTCAGAAACAAACTCCTCAGGACTCACTGAATTTATATGCAGGACTTAGGAACACAGTTGCAAGTCTCAGCTACTTTCTTGTTTGTTCATGGCGGTAAATGTTGGCAAAAGGGAGGCCCACCCTGTGTATTCTGGCCCTGGCTTTACGCATTAGCCACAATCACCAATAGCCAAATGAAAATAAAGCAAAAGAGTCCAATTCCCCTCCTAGCTCACTGAGGTTTTGTTATTTGACTCCATTTCTGGGAATGAGTCTTGCAAAACTTCTGGTTTACAATGCAATTGACAAGCCTGTTTTTGTTAGGCAGTTGCTACTAGTGATTTTCCCCCCTGGATCAATAAAGGCGGTGGAGGTATTAAAGCCATGTGCACGATAGACACGAATACAATCCAAATCTCAGACCAGTGAAACTGGGCTGAGGAATGGCAGAAGGTTGTTTTCCTAGGATGGAAGCTTAGTTTCTTGTGTAAAAGAATCCACCATCCAATGGCGAGGAAGAACCTAGAGAGTGAGGTTGTTGTATTGTGCAAAACTGGTGTGCTTGTCAGCCTGAGACTAGGAAAGGAGATGACAACTGTTGATGTTAGGAATATTTGGATCAATTCTTTAGTTGGTGTAAACTGTCATTGCTCCATTGATGGCAGCAATTTACATCAGATTTGGATCTTCTCCTTTATTCCTGTTGCCTGCTTGGTTGGGTTTTGGTGCTTAATGCTGAAGAAGCTCCACACTGAGTACAAATCCAACAGGTCTCCATAGAACTTGGGACCCAAACATGAGGCCCGTGGGCTGCATGAGGCCCCTAAAGCTATTTCCTGTGGCCCGCAATGACACTATCGTTGCCAATATTTGCAATATTGTTGAATGAAAAGGTTTCAGTGGTGTGGCCCTCGGGTCCTCACGTGACCCTCATGGTGATTTGAGTTGGAGACCTCTGCTATAGAATGATCAGATGGCGAGGATTGCTTTCCGTCCTGTAGCTTTGCCTCCATGTACAAACACTCCCACAGCCTGACTGTCTTCTCATTTACACCAGCGTACAGCAGGGGCAAATCCGTGCAATGGAGTGAATCTCTCCATCATGCTGATGACAACGACAGCCAACGACAGCCATGCAGAGGTGAATCCGAACCTCACACACTGACATACATGGTCATATTCTCCAGCTGGTCACCCACACACAAATGTAGATGCACAGCCAAGGACGGGGCAATAACAGGGGCAATGAATGTTGGTAAAAGATCACACAGAGACACATGCATGCTGGGCATCAGCCCTGACAAATCAAACAGAGCTGACTCCATGTCGACTTGGGCCACTCCGATTTCATTGCCTGTTAGACTCACTTTGTACCGAGGCAGATGGCTGGGCCTGGAGAGGGTGCAGGACAACAGTGGAGAAAGGCCCTACTAAACCAGAGCCTATCCCTGGAAAGATTCGCAGACATGGAAGGGGGCTTTGTATCAGACCCTATTTATGGACCTCCTATTTGTCGGGTGACCAGGCACCGCATATACATACACCAAGCAAACACAGATCTTGCCTCATGCACTGCTTAGCTTAAATCCTTAAAGCTCCCTTAGGCAGGTCCATAACTAGGGTCAGGCAAACAAAGTTTTGTCCAGGCTGCCCCGGAGCAGCTCCATTTAGCCGCTCTATAAAGGGCACGTTTCGCACCGCTCATCCAGGTGCTGCTCATTGTAAGGGTGCGTTCTGCTTGAACTGCATCCCAGGTGCTGAAATGCCTAGTTATGGCACTGCTCTTAGGATTGGCACTTAAATATCTTTGAGGATCCATGCCTTACAGTCTTATATGACCCCTTCCCACACATATCCAAGTGGGAAGGTCTTTGTGTCCTAAAAGCCAGATTTACCATGGGTGTTTAACAAATGATCCACAGTAGCAGGGGTTAAAGTTAGCCGGATCAGGGGGGCCCACTATTTTTAGGCTATTGGTGTTCCAGGGCCCCTAAAAATAAAAAATGGAGCTGGAACCCTGCGTTCCAGGGCCCACCATTTAAAAATAGCACACCCCACAACACAACGTTCTGGTTCCACTTTCTATTTCTAGGGGCCCGAATCCTGAGCCCCAAAAAACAGCAGGTGCCGGAACGGCGTTCTCCCACATTCCGGCAGTCAGGGGAGGGGTGTTGCTGGGAAGGGCCCCATCCCTGGCTCAAGCCCCGCCCCAAATTCCTCCCCTTCCAGGCCCCACTCCAAGCTGGGACCTGCTCCCACTCCACCCCAGAGCTGATCCTAGGCCATGCCACCGCCCAGACTGGGGGCCTGCTGCCTCCTCCCCAGCCGTGCTGCCACCCCAACCCAAGGCCTGCCACTGCTGGTAAGTGCTGGGGCAGCCTGGCTCATGCTGGGGGTGGGTATTGCAGGTTGGGGTGGATTTTGGGGACAGAAGAATGGATATTGGAGGCAGTAGCCGAAGTGCTTGAAGGGGCCCCAGATGTGCCAGAGGGGGGCCTACCCATGCGGGAAGGGGGCCTCCCCAGTTCTGGGGCCCACCAAATTATGCTTTAACTCCTCGGGGCTGGCATGTGGAGGGCACAGGCTGCGGTGCGGGGTAGGCAGGTGGGGGGGGCTGGGGTGCAGGGAAGGTGGGGGGGTGGCAGGAGCTGGGGTGCAGGGTAAGTAGGTGGGGGACTGGTGTTTGGGGCAGAAGATGTGGTGGAGGGTAGGCAAGCAGGGGCTGGAATTTGGGGGGCAGGAGCTGGGGTGCAGGGTAGGTGGGTGGGGACTGGCATTTGTGGGACAGTAACTGGGGTGTGTGGGGGGGCCCACCTGTGCAGGAAGGGGACCCATTCATGTGGGAAGGGGGCCCATGCAATTATGAGGGTCCTAGGGCTCCCCAATTTATACTTTAACCCCTGCATAGTAGAGGAAAAGCCAGACCAAGGGAATGGAGGGGAGGATACACACGGACTGCCCCCCCAACCCACACCAGGCTGTGGGCAGCAGGGAACCCTTGTGGGGTGGCCCAAAACTCTGACTGGCGTAGATGATCCAGGAGGGCATGACATTGGCAAGTGGACTAAGTGTGTAAGCCATCAAGCAGATTCTGCCTGCCACCACAGACACCAGGGCTCAGCAAACTTTGCCAACCCCTGTGCTGGTCCTTCTTCCCCGACCCTCAGCTGGTGCCAGCAGCCCCTTCTGCTGAAAAAACGTGGCAGCTGCCTGAAAACTCAGCAGCGGTCATGGCTGGAGTGGGAGTGCTTCCCAGGTGTGCTGTGGAAAGAAGGCACCCTGAGTGGCACATCTTGGTGGTGTGCCTGAGGACAGAAACATGCCATGAAAAGAAGCAACTCCTTTCAGGGGTTCCCAGGCATGCTGCAGAAAGAAGCTGCCCCGAGTGTCTCCTTCGGGGAGCATCACACTACAAAGAGCTGCTCTGAGCAGCTTTTGGGGGGGGCGGTCACATGGAGGCATAGGCACGTCCCAGCTGCACCCGAAGGAAGCTGCCCAGAGTGGCTGTCGGTGGCAGAAGTGGCAATTTCTGTGGTACTGCAGAAGGTGCCGTGTGCCACTCTGAATGGGCTCGGGTGCCACTGTTGGCACACGTGCCGGGGGCTGCCTACCCCTGTCCTCGAGATCCCAAGGAGTAAGGGCACCTTGCAGCCACTCCAGCGATGCAGCGGCCTCTCTCCTCCCTAATTAAATTCCCTTCCACCCCAGAATACCCCTCTATAAACAAGTCACCAGGGGTGGCCAGGGTTACCCTGTTTGCTGTTTTCCTGCATAGCCTAAGGAGAAAAAGCCCCAGCTGTCAGAAGGTATGGGGACGCAGCTACCGCTTTTCTCATGACAGGGAGAGAAAGCTGGGTGCGTGTTGGGGGGTGAGGTACACTCAAAGGGTAGCTTGCAAAGCAGCCAGGGTCAGATTCCTCTCTTCCTCAGCCCCCTTCCACATGGGTGTAACGCCCCCTCCCAGCTTCAATGTAGTGCTTTGGGAGTTGGGGGGGGCACTAGAAAAATGACACTCAGGCCAGGGAGGGGATTACAACATTTGCCCCCAAACAGCCCCAGGGCACAGCTGTTTAGCCTGCCCCCCCGCGTGCCCCCTTTAAATATCCTCATTCTCTGCCTCTGGGGAGGTAGGTGGGGACAAAGTTCAGAAGGGGGGGGGGGGCAGAAAAATCAGCCCACCAAAAATATCCTTTTCTTTTCTAAGGAGCTAGTTTTAAAATCCCAGCACACTCTGCTCTCCACCAGCTTTTTGCAAAAACGCTTCGCAGAAATCCAGGGGTGGGACCTGGAGGGAAAAAGGGGGTGCAGGGGGGATCCTAAGGGGTCTCTTTCTGCCCTGGGGGTGTCTCCAGCTATGCCTCGCCCCCCACGGCTTCTGCAGGGCATAGATGGGGCCGGTGGGGTGCCTGGCAAGGCATCCAAAGGCGAGAAGCAGGAAAAACCGAGCGCCCGGCTCTGGCTCCGGCCACATCTGGCGCAGCTGGCGGGGGCGGCCTGATGTGGGGTGGGTGTGGACACGGGCCCCTGGCTGAGGGTCACATGGGGGCTGCCATCAGCCAATGGGGTCCTGGCCATGCTGGGTTTTATACCTGCCTCCCTTGCTCCAAAACCACACACATTCCCTGAGATCCACTCGGGCTGGGAGCAGGGAGAAGAGTTTGCATCAAGAGCGGGATTATTTCTCTCTCCCTTGCACAGGAAGCCCTCCTCTGCCTTTGCTTGGAAAGAGCCCCTTTTCATAAAATTAGCTGAAGGCACTCATTCACAGCCAACAAGAGCTATTAAAAAAAAAGGAGGGCAAACCAACCGTAGAGATTTTTTTTTTTCGTCTCCCAAAAAATAAAAGAAACGCACACAGCTCCCCTCTGCGAGGGGGGAGAAAAAGCCTGATGCCTTTATCTCCTTCTCTCCAAAAATCTAGATAGATATTTTCTTGCAACCTTCCCCCCCCCCCCCTTTAAAATCCCAACCCTTGGAGGAAGCCTGCTATTTCTGCAAAAACTAAAAATAAAAACCCACCGAGCCATTTGATATTTTGATTTACAAAAATTAATAAATTCCCGGAGGGGGGGGTATAAAAAAGGGGGTTGCAGCTCGCTTTTTGAGACTCCCAAACAAAACTGGACTCTTTATTCGGGGAGAAAGGATGCCTTTTTTGGTTGAGATTTATGAATGAAACCGACAGCGTGGAGTAAAGTTCCTGCCTTGAAATTAACAAGCTGGTCAATTTCATCCCTGAAAGCTGGAGGAGAGGATTTTCTCAAAGTAAAAAGAAAAAAAAATGTCAGTTAATCACCAAAGAGATTGTCTTGTCTTTGGTGTGTGTTGAGGAGGCAGGGTCGCTGGGTTTGGAAGCTAATAACACAAACATTGTCTCTATCCCAGGAAACTGGTAGATTTTCCCCAATGAAAAGTGGACTGCTCCCCTCCCCAATCCCTCTTGTGTATGTGGAAGTAAACAGTCTGTCAGCGTGTTCACTCCGTAAGTGAGTCTAAGAGCGACAGCAGCAGCAAGAGGAAGAGAAAAGCAGCAACTTTGACTTTCCTGGGTTTTGCTGATTTGGTTCTTGCTGGAGGACAGGACAAGAAGCTGGTGTGTGGGGGGATCTGTGCAAATGGAGCAGCCAGAGATTTTGGAAAATTGCATGGAGTAAGTGAAAAGAGTTTTTACTGCACCATCTAAAATAAACTATGTAAGGGGGGGGGAGGCAGCTCTTCAACTCATACTCAATTGGCTTTTACAAACTGCAGATCCTTTGAGACAGAGAGGGAGAGAGAAGCAAAATCTGTATTTGTAACAAAAATACACTGCATCCAGGGAAGGTTGACAGAATAAACCTCTTGTGGACTTGAACTGCGCTGAAGTATACAAGCAAAAAGACTAACAGCAATACTGTTTGCACAAACGTAATTGCTAAGTGAAAATATTTCCAACTTTTTTTTTAACTTGGGACTTTGTGATTTGTTTGCTTGCTTTAAAAAAGCTCTTTTTAAAAAACTCCCTCCCCCCAGCGTAAAAGATAAAATTACTAGATCTAAAAATAAAGCAGTGGTTAAAAGCTCCCCACACTCCTTCCCACCTCTCTCTCTCTCTCTCTTTCTGTGTGTTTGCGTTTGACAAAGAAATTATTTGAACTTCCCACTGCCTCATAAAAAGGAAGCAGAATAGCAGTTTTGACATATGGATGTGATTTTTCTGTGCTGAGACAGATGCACACACAAAACAAACAGCTCCAGGAGCTGCAGCTCTGAGTGAGTCGGGTGTTGGTTGCTTTCACATGGACTCTTTCACTACATTTATGAAACTGCCTAGATTTTCAGCCATGAGAAAGCGAAGCAAAGGACTGGGGGTTTTTGTCACGTGTCTCTTAGGCTAAAGACCGTGGAAACAAACAAATAATAATAAAAAAAACTGGGAAGGAAGAAAAACATCATCTGCAACTGGATCACTGGAAGATCTTTCATCCTCCTACTTCCCTCAAGACAGTGGATGCTGCAACACGCTTCTTGGATATGGGATCATATCTGGTTTATCACAGCCTGAGTTTGATCCTCTGTTGCTCCGTGTTGAGTTCAGTCTACGCTCTGGTAAGTTGCTACATCTTTCCCTTGCACATTCTTGAGCAATTGTTTTCTTTAGCTGGGCTTGTTTCCTTGATGAGTAATTGACTGTCTCAGGATTTAGAAACAGCGAAGTGTTGGCTTTTTAGTCAAATGTTTGATTTTGCTGGCAGATCTTGCGTCCACTCCTTACTGTTGATGCCCTGAGAGCTCCTGTACTAGATGAAATCAACACGACTGTACTTTCAGAAGAATTTTTGTTGCCCTTTTCCAAATTACTTTGTCATTGATTTGAGCCAGCTCTGGGAAATAATTCCAGAATCAAATCTGCTCCACTCCTCTATTGAAAGCACATCCTATTAATTGGATAAAAGGGTTGTCCCCTGTCCTGGATGACAAAGCTAATCTTAATTTAATATTGTTGGTGCATAATTTCAGCAAACCATTGCTTTCCACTGTGGGAGTGACTGTATACAGTAGCGTACTGGGTCGTCTTTGCAGTCCAAAACGTCGGCACATGGATGGCATATGGTTTACGCTCAAGGAAAGAAAGTAATATTAACCCTGTGCCATCTAAAACTATATTCCATCTCTATGTCTGTATATAATACAGAGAGATTGTCTATGATGGGACACATTATGTGAGGATCTAACCTCCGTCTTCCTGAGTGGAACAAAATGAGGGCTACGTTTCAAGGTGGCAAAACTAGAGGTGACTTGCTCCACTCATCCTTCTGGATGAATCTAAATGTCATAATGGTCAGTCTGTGTACATTAAAAACATGCCGTGTGCTCCATCACCCATTAGATGATAAGAATGTGTCATCTTTCTTCCACTCTCTGCTGTCGTTATTACAGAGGATGTTTGACTCTGGACAAGCGTATGGGGTCACTGTCTTGGATCCTGCCTGCTTTAGATGTAGAAAACGAACAATGCTTAAAATGGGATCTAATCCCCCAGTGCTCACTCAAAGAAAGTTCCCACAAAATTCATCTGAGAGCTTTGCCCATGTTTAGGACATGGTCCCAGTGCTTGGAGAGGTGGCAGAAGGGTCCACATTCTGCTTTGTACTTGGTGCATTGTGTGACCAGTGAAACAGCTCTTCGTGAGAGCAGTGTAGATAAAATGAGCAGCATGTACATTCAAATGCTTTCACGCTTCGCTTATCTCTGTCTCTGAGTGACCATGAACCTAGTGGTATTTGAAATTAGATCAGTGTATGCTGCAGGATGTGCTGTTCAGGTACCACTGACTGTTGGGCGTAGAATACGTGGGGTCAAAACTGCTGATGTCCGAAGATGTTTCTCCCCCTCAGATCTGATGTTGAGCAGACTGCAAGCTAACAAAGCGGGATTTCCAGCCTATACTGGGTTGTGTGATACCAGAGGTGATTCAATTATTTTTTGTCAAGATCCAAATTTCTTGGTCAAGGTATAGTCAAGGTCCAGATTCCAGGAAAAATAATAATAATAAAAAAATAGCAATTGTGGTAATAATGAAGAAATAGGAAAGTTTTGGGGGCTGTTTAAAGCCAGCAGTCTGGCTTTGCCCAGGGTCTGCCTATTGAATACCCTTGTATTATTATACAATGACTGGATATGTGACACCTGCTAACATCACATTTCTTAGATCTGCTCCCACAGAAGTCAATAAAAAGACTCCTGTTGACTTCAGTGGACCCCTTAGCTGGTGTTGATGGAGCACTGCGACTTGAATCTGCTAAATTTGAGTTCCCCAGACGCGAGAGTGAGCATAGATAGGGGGATATATGCCATGCTGTCCCTCACCAGCCTTCCCTACGGTCAATCGCCCCTGCCCTCCAGTCCACTACACAGGCACATGATCGTTCGGCTACTGACACTTTCCAGAATCTTTCTGCTCCCAGGGTTAAGGAACAAACAGGCAGTCTCAGTTCTTGCGTATTTTTTAATGTCTATTTTGCAGTGAATTATTCACTGACAGAGACCAGAGCTAGAAAGAAATCCCAGCAAACGGAGCACTTCAGATCATAAACTCAGAGATTAAGTTTGCAGCACTGATCAGAGACTGAGATTCAGGCAGATTTTGCTTGTGCCAGGACTCAAAGCTTGATTCTGCTCATGCGTCATGCCCTCACTTGCACAAGTGCAAGAAGCATCAGCTATGCTGTCCTTTCAGGGAGATGTGGGCTTTCTTTGACTCTTTGAGTTGCCCCCATTCACTTCTAGTTGCACGCAAATGGTCAGCTTCATGGCTGTGTTACTCCAGTGTCATGCCGGTGTAATTCCATTCATTTCAATCTGGGACACGCAGAGCTGCAGGTTCAACATACCTCACTCATTCTTAAAGCACTCTGGCAAAGCCAGCTAGGAAAGCTGCTCAAGGGATTGCAAACCCTCCCTTACAATCCCATGACTGGAAAGGCATTCTCAATTCCACTTTTGCTTAGGACGGACATAGTGGTTACCATCTTGAGTGTTAAAAGCGTGGCCTGTTGCAGAATTGCAACCTCCAGGACAGAGCAGATCTTTATCTGAGTCGGCTTTCCCATTTTGAAATCCAGCATGAACAATTCAGTACGGTATTAACTTGCATTCACAGAGCATCTTTCATTGCTCTGGGACAGATAAGTAGCTAGATAGAAGCTAAAGGATCCCAACATGTTTAAGAGACTATCCTCAGATAGAAATCACTGAAATGCAGTCACCACTGCGGTCTCTGGCTGTGATCACGTGGCGTCACAGCAAAGGATTCAGAGCAAGAGATATTTTGGCCACATACTCGGGAGCAGATCTTTGCTAAAAGGGGCATGAGACCTTCAGTGCCCATGCTCAGCAAATGGGATGGACCTTGGGTAACAGATTGCCAGGCAATTTCTGAAGGACAAGGTTTTACATTGAACCTTTGGGATTTGAAGCCATGGATCTGGGGATCTCAGGGACTAGGTTCTGACCACTTAAACTTCTCTGGGATTTCTCCCACAGCAGTTAAGATCCATGCATAGCCCCAGGTATTTTAAATCGAATACGTAGGTTACTTTGGGTTAGACTGCAGAAGAGCGAGTGCAGGGAAAGCAAAGTTAGGAGTGGAAAGCGCTACACAGAATGGTCTTCAACACCTGTGCATGACAGACAACATCTGGCCTGCCTGAACCTCTTTTCAACCAACTTCTTTCTACACTCTGTAACACCCGTGTCCATCAGGAATGACCTCCCCATTGGAGTTGCCGTAGTATAAAACCAGTGTGTAGTTGAGGTCAGACCCATTGATTCTCAGCAGGTTGCATGACTATACAATGTCTGGCTTCTGATTGCTTGGTGGCTGTGCAGAATAAGGCGTTAGGGTGAATTCTCTTGGTCATAAACCCAGGGAAAGCCCATTGATTTCAGTGGTGTTAGTTCTGATTTATGCCTGTGTAAATAAGAGCAGGAGTTGGCCCTCAGTGCTGGATTAAAATACAGCTGGTGTGTTCGTGCCTGCAGTCTGTGTGACGGAGAGAAAGGGTTTATGAACTTTGCAAAGCAGTCGTAGGGTGACCAGATAGGAACCATTTAAAAATCAGACAGGGTGAAGGGAAACAGGACCCAAGGCAAAAGGCTCAAGGCTTCATATAAAAGCGCAATGTCTGTTCTCCTAGGCTGCAGTTGTACGTTTCCACTTCCAGGGGACGGGTTTGGTCTGAGCTGCAAAGTTCTGAAAATAAGGGGTTTGGAATAGAAATGTTGCATACAATGATGACTCTGAGTGGTGTCACTAGAGCAATGGTTTTCAAACTCTTTTCCACAGGATCCAACTGAATAAAACCATTTATGCCAGAAACCAGCAATTAAATCTTCCAGCAACACACTTCAGTCTTTTGGTGGCGGCAGCAAGGGGTGCCGCGTCTCACTACCTCAGGGTCTGCGACCCAGTTCTGGGACCAGACCTGTAGTTTGAAAACCATTGCACTAGAGCATACCTGAGACCTCAGGGCTTAAATTTTAGGGCCAAAGGGAGTTTTAAAGATGCCAGCAAAAAGACTTCCCAAAAACTACCACAATAAAAAAAAGCCTAGGGATTTTGCCAACCGTTCACCCTTCTCCCTCTCTTTTAACCTCAATGCTTTAAGGGCATTTATCATCCAAACAGATCCTCTGTCAAAAAGCCACTGTGCGGTGTTCCACATTTATAAACTCTTGCATGGCTCCCATATCAATGTTGAGTTGTAAGAGCCCAGGCCACATCTTCAGGTGGGATAAACCAGTCGATGCCAATTTTTGCTGGCTGAGGAGCCGGGCCAGCCCTTTTTGTAGCTGTCAGCACCAGGCTCACTGAGACCTGAAAATCTCGTCATGCTCGTGTGTCAGCACTGCTGAGAAATCAGAAGGAAATCTGCCGGTTTAGCTGATGTGCGAGGTATAACACACACGTCTTGCTCTGCTGCCATTTTTATGGCACTTCATGATTTGCAGGTGTTTCTGGCCCAGGAGATATACACTGGCGGAGGATTCGATTGTTTGCACACTACTCACCTAGGATTCAATGTATCTAGGAAAACTGATTAAGAAGGTGCTATTTTTACCTCTCTGCTTTTCTGATTAGAGATACATTTTTGTGGAATTTGAAACAGGAAAGGTTAAATTATTTAGATTACATGTTCTTTGGACAAGGACCATTTCTTTGATCTGAATTTGTACAGGGCTTAGCACTATGGCTTCCTGGTCTAAGACTGTGGAGTGACGGTAACACAGAAATAACAAATAATAATTATTGAACTGACTGATTGGTTTCTTCCTTAAATAATTTACAGATCAAATCATATTATTCTGTCCCCATACACCGCCAAGAAAAAATATCTGGAGGCCTTGTAAATCTCAGCTGTCCAACTTCATTCAAAAGCCAGCCCCGAAGTGTATAAAACAATGTCTGAAATGTTCTTTTCTTTTCACACTTGGGAGGCTGCTGATCTAACCACAGTATATTTATGAAAGATAATTTTTTTGTTGTTGGACTTAGGAATTAACAGATATCCCTGAACTATAAATATTAAACCACCAAATATAAAGCAAACAGGCTTTGGCGCTAGAATAATGACCGGGGTGTGACTCAATATCAGACATGCCAAAAAGTTCAGCGTTCCGCTGGCAAGTCTGACCTGATCTATCTCTATTTGGCGTGGTGCTGTTTAATATGTGAAAAGTGTAAGGGATAAATGACTGTGCAACAAGGATGTCAAGCTGTGAACAAATGCTGTGAATGACTTCTTAGAGGTAGGCTTGAGTGCCACATTTCACATCCAGCCTTCCCCAACCAGTGGATGCGGGCTTTGTTGTTTTCTGACTCCCTAAGAAATAACGTCTAGCGGCAATGTGCTCTGAGATCAGCATTGGTGTTCTTTATCCTGTGGTTGCTTCATAAGGCCCTGGTCAAAGTTTTGGACCCTCTCGGGCGCTAGGTGCTGCACACACAACAAAAACAAAGCCAGACAGTGTTGCAGAGATCCTGTGGAGTTGCCAGCTCTCTCAGCTTTGTCTCAAGTCTTGTGATTTGTGTTCTCTTTCTTAAATAGCCAGCTCCTGGAGCCCTGATCCACAGCTTTTTTCATGTAAAAAAGAACAGTTTCTGACCCTGGTGGTCACAGAGAAATGCTTGAGTCCACAGCCCCTAAAGGCACAAAACCAGGAAGGCCAATAAAAGAACCCCAGGCGTATTCTTGGATATCTCACAATTCTTAAGCTGATCTTCAATGGTGCAGGGACTAACACATGATTTTTGAACCTCAGAGTTGGGAACATGGATTAAACTCTGTACCGTAGGACGATCTGGGTTTTGCAGAGGTCAGCCTAGTTAATCCTAATGGTATCTTCTGGCTTCCAAATCTATGCACAAAATCCTCTAGTAGCAAAGCTCCATCTGCCATCAATGCAGTTGGGATTTGATCTGTACGCAGTAGAGTGGAAGTATCATTAATGGATTGTATAGTCTGGTTTTGCATGTCCACGGTACAGGCAAATTTAAAGCTGCCTTTCATCACCCCATGTCCTTATCAAGAGCCCGTGTCTACGCTAGGGTAGGTATGCTGGCACAGCTGTGTCACAGATGGTTTAATTTTTTGCACATTCCTGACCAACCCAGCTTGCTGCTATAAAGTGTAAATGTACACCTTGGACTGGCCCATGTTAGAGAATTAAATTGACCCTGCTCTATTGCTAGGGGCTGTGACAAATCCACACCCCACAAGCTACGCCCTTAGGCCGATCTAAGTCTAGTTCAGTAAAACAAATGAGAAGTCCTGTGGCACTCAAAAGACTGACAAATTTATTTTTTGCATGAGCTTCCATGGGAGAAAAAAGCATCTAACAAAGTGGGTTTTTCTCCCATGAAAGCTCATGCAATAAATAAATTGGTTAGTCTTTGAGTGACGCAGGACTCCTTGTTTGTTTTTTCTCCCCAGTAGACCAAGGTGGTTTCCTTATCTTCACTAGCAGCAGGAAGCCCTTTTAATACCTAGCCATCTGCCTTTCACTTGCCCTCTGAAACCAACCTGATCAAAAAGGGGAAAAAACCCAGGCACCTCCCTTTTGCGTAGGCTGCTTCTCTGCGAAGGCAGAAACACTTCCGTACCCACTCAAATCCCAAACCAGGCAAGTTTGGGTCCCTTTGTGCTGCTGTAAGGCAAATAATTAACAGGAGGATTAGTAATAAATACAGTCCCAAACGTGTTCCTCAGGGCAACTGAAATATTAAGTTCCAGAGGGGTAGCCGTGTTAGTGTGTGTACAGCAAAAATGACAGGAGTCCTGTGGCACCTCAAAGACTAACAAATTTCTATAGACATAAGCTTTCGTGGTTTGCAACTGACAAAGTGGGTTGCAGCCAATGAAAGCTTGTGCCCAAAGAAATTTGTTAGTATTTAAGATGCCACAGTATCAAAGCATCAAATTAATTAATCCTCGGCTGAATTGCAGCCACCTCTGGGGAGGAAAGTGGCGGATGTTGAGTGATGCACAGCAACAGTTACTAAAAGTCAGCATGTGAAGAAGAGTCTTATATCCAGCTAAGACTGCAAGATATGTTTAGGTAGCAGAACAGAATTACCCAAATACACCTGGGGCAGAAAAATGTTTAGAGCCAGCAACTGATAACAACAATGTCCCACGGTCTGCTCTGACATCCACTTGGGCATCACCATTTCTTTCCCTGAGCATCCATGGGTGTGCCTGAGGGCAGAATTTAGCTCTGCAACTAGTAGTTTCTCTACTAGGGATTAAGAATTAATATTTATCCTACATAGCCTTGATCTGAAGCTCTTTCTTTTCACATCACTGAGAATGCCCCGCTCGACCTTCAACAGACTTTGCATCAGGCTCTATATATACTAAAGAGGTAGTTCTTGGAGATGGTAGTTCATGGAGGTGGTTTAAGTTTTGAGGACCCTACTAGAGACATCTTCAAGGGCCTGATTTCCCAGAAGTGAGTTTTCTGAATTTCCTGGAGTATCCTTCCTCAGTGTCTCAGATCAGGCACCCAAAATCACTCACCCCTTTTAAAAATTGAGGCCTTACATGCTCCTAAAGAAATTAAGAATCAGTGGGCTACCGGGTAAGAGGATAAATTAAGCTACACCTATCAGGACAGAGGCTTGTCTGTGGTTTGTGTTCACACAGTCCTTAACACAACAGGACCGAAATTTGTGATTGGGGCTATCACAACACGTATAGTAAACGCTAAGCAATACCTAGCTAAAGACTGAAGCATATTGTTTTGTGGCTACATGTACATTTTAAGCAGATCTCTCCAAGCTCCTTGAACAACCGGGTGGTAGGTGAGAGATTCAGTCCCATGGTTTGGGCGCCAGCAATGGTCATGGAGCCAGCCCAGCTTCTTTCGTTTCTCTGAAAATATAAGGAGGACTCTCCTGTCAGAGCTCGTTATTGGAAACAGAGAACAGTTTGTTTCTTTTAGGCTCCAAACTCCTGATGGCAGCATTGTCGAATTTACTTCTCTGCAGATCTCCTGGTAGCAATATCCAAAAGGGCAGCGGTGTTGGATTTTCTCCCATGAAAGCTCATGTAATAAATATATTTGTTAGTCTTTAAGCGCCACAGGGCTCTTCGTATCAATGCCTCTCATGATGCAGCTGGGCTGCTCTCTCTGAAACTTTGCTTCTCTTTTTTACACACCTGCGCATTTAAACCAGCAAAGCTCTGTGGAAGTTGACAGAGCTTTGCTGATTTACCCTGGCTGGGAATCCCCTTCCAGCCACTGACCTTCACACGTGCACCCTGTGGCGTAGATATTAACACATTCGTGGCAGCATATAGTAATATCACGGACTGTCGCTAATGAGACATAAACCTGGGCTAAAGAGACTTGTAGGGATTTGCAGCAATTTAACAACACTAATTTAAAAATCAATTTGATTTTAAACCTATGCAACCTTTATGTGTAAATAAAGGCTCACTTTTTCACACACAAATATGTTCAGGTGCCAATTTTCAAAGCCAGTTCCCAGGTGCACCCACACACACTCTCTCTCTCCCTCCCTCACATACACACAATCTGTCACATGCGTTTCCACATCCACACCCAACACTCATGTTCAAGCAAAATACAGAGATACTCATGTGCGTTACCACGGATGTGGGGCTGGGAGTTTAACTAGACTGCAGACAGAAATAGATGGATAAAATTCACCTGCCTCTCCTTCACTTCCCAGGCCTTCTTGCAGACGGCCAGCCTCTCAGATCTGACTTAAGTATCATGGGGCATCTTTATGGGAAGGGGAAATGACAGCGGTGAACACGAACCCAGAAATATGGATAGAAAGAAACTCGGAGGGAGCAAATCACACGTGGGCATAAATAACACCATGATGGGCAGGGATAGAGATGAGAAAGATTATTCTACACCAGGGCCAGACTGATGCCTGGGAGCTAGAGGCTGTGCATGGGTGAGTATAGAAAGGGCAGGGATGAGAGAAAAAGCATTCCCCTTTGAACCATTGTCACCATTGACTGGTGCATAGGATTCTGGCTTCTGGAGTCATGAGATTTTGTCAGACTCCTTCCTATATTTACGGCCCTCACGCTCACCCAGAAAGCATGACCTGAGTGCGACTTCCCCAGAAATGTCTGCCTGAGCGTGTGTCTGTGCTGCGGTCAGCATTGTGAGTTGCACCGGGTGTGGGCACACTTTGATCCAGCTCATTCCAATCACACGAGCAGAGAACAGCACAGCACAGCACCGGCTGTACAATCACACCCAGGACTCGCTGTACGCTTGAGCAGCTGGTCCCTGCTGATGTGTCATCACGGCTAGTATTGTGAGTGTAACTAGTTAAATCGAAGCGAGGATGGAGACGTTTTCCCACGCTGCAGCCACCCCTCCGACGGTCACGTTGACACACCTGAGTCGGCAGAGAGCCTGAAACAGTTGCTCTAAGAGGGAAAATGGCCAAGTTTTCATAGTGGGTTGTCTTTATCTCAGTGGGGATCCAGACCTCTCTAGCATCACCCCAGTGTGTGTGTGTGAGTCTCTCAGCTACTGCCTCATGGCTCTGCTGGGGGCAATCCTGGAAAAGCTCCTTCAACATACACGGGAGTGGTGGGAGAGAGGAGGAAGCTGGACCATCCTCTTCTTCCTAGGTCTTACATCCTCTCCTGCTGCACTCACGAGCTCCCGTCTTCTCATGCGCTAGGCCCTGTCGGGGGCCAGCGGACAATGAGGACATGGCAGCTCCTCGAAGGGCATTTTGCCTCAGTAGGTCTCAAAGTGCGAGTCAGGAAAGAGCAGTGTGACAGTGGCCATGAAAGGCGAAGCTTGGGCTAGCCACATGGGCACCATCCCACCAGTCTGCTGCAAGCAGGCTACTTTTAGGTGCTAGGGAATATATGTCTACCTGTGGGAAGAAAGCCCCAGTGTCACAAGGAGGTGAAGTGACTTGCCGAAGTGCAATGCCAAGAATTAAAACTCTTTCTCGAGGCTCCCCATCTGGGAGAAAGGGATCTACTAAATCCTGCTCCTGAATTTTCCTGCTGTCTGTGGGGACTGTGCAATGTATCAGTTCCCCTTTGGCCACTTAACTCGCCCCACAGCCCCTTCGGTTAACTGCAGTGGATCAGAAACTGACTTGCCCAGTGTCGCCGTCTGATCTGTATGCAATCCAGACCTCACAGCAGGCGATGCCCAAGGTGCGTTGATTGTCTCAGTGCTTTCCATTGCAGTGATCCCTGGTGTCAGCAGTGTTCTGGGTCAGGCTGATTCTTTAATAGCTGATTTGTATCTGAAAAGAGCCCAGAGATGACTCGATGTTTGTGGAACACGTTCACAATGTCAGTTTCTATGTCAGCGTTTAGCAGCATCTTTTATTTGCCAGAAGGCTTTTCCCATGGATGTCCTGCTATTGTAGCTAATCAGGGTTTCTTGATGTTATCCTATCCCTTTTGCTCTCATTTCCTCCCCTGCCACCAGCCCCCACACAAATCATTTATTTAAAGAATATAAATATCTGTTTTTCATGTTAGTTTTGAGGAATCAAAACAAGCTAAATAGTAGCAGTTGAAGGGCCTGTTCCAAAACTCATTGGAATCAAGTGAAAAGTTTCTGTTGCTTTTACTGGCCTCTGGATTAAAGTGTAAATACCCACATCAGAATAGCTTGCTTTGGTGCACACATAATCTAGTCCAGGCTAGAGGCCTTTTGTAAGGGACAGTGCCAGGCAGTGGATTAGAGAGAACTCAATGTCTTGGGTGAACAAATGGACAATGGGTCAGATGAGCTACCTGACGGCAAGAGTGGGAACCTAGGCAAGCAAAAAATCTATTTCTACCTCATCATTGGCTTGCCTCATGACGGCAGATGAGCCAATTGACCTCTGCCTCAACATTTCCATCTGTGAAATGGGCTTAATAGTCTCATTCTTACTACTCTTTGCACTGAGATTTAATGAATGAACATTCAGAAATGACCCAAGGATCTTCAGGATGGGCAACGCATGATGATTGTAGAGCATCAGTTACAGGTAGGTAGGAGGAACAGAAAGGAAAACACGCCTTATATCATAGAAGTCAGGACACCCAGCATCTGATAAGAACCTCACACCCATCTCTGTGCACTGTGTCATGATGCAGCAACAGTGTTGATCATAGTTAGATAGCTAGAGAGGTTGTGATTAGATTGCTAGTTAAATTGGGGACAGGCACAATGCAAACCCTGGCATTCACACCGCTTCAAGTTTTGCCGTTCAGAAACTGGATCCACATTCAACGTGGCCCATCTCTCCTAAGAAAGACTGGGACTGCTGTGCACTGGATCTTGTTCTTTCCAAACCAGAGGCCACATCAGCCATTGGAGCCCGTGCAAAGCTGTTCTGATTTCCTGGGGCACACGCTTCTGCAGGGTCTGCCCTTTTCCTGCTCTGTCTTCCCGTGCAATCCTGCCGTTCCCACTCATGAGCACGTCACATCACTAAAGCCATTTGAATGCATCACTGAATTCTTCCTCATCCCAGCCTCTGGTCAAAATATTAATGACTCTTCTGCTTGCATATCTTCTGTTTTCTTCCTTTCACTACGGGACTGATCCAAAGCCAAAAGAAGATCTTCAGCGGATTCCCCCTGACCCCATGCTTTTTAATTGATACCCAGCTCCTTCCTCTGAGGTGAGGGATGGATCCCCTGTTTTGCAGGCTGTTGATTCCTAAGCTCAAAGTGGCTTTCAATCTCAGCTCTGGTTAACCAGACCTTTTATGCCTCTTAAGTGCAAATACATGTCTTGTTTGTCCCAGCCAGGCTTGGAGAGCCTGATCAACAAAAGAAGGTTACACAGCAAATCTATTCAAGCTACGAGCCCGTTCAGCTCAGGAGAAAGACAAAGCAGGCCAGGCGGATGATGAGAGCGGGGCATTTTAAGAGACGCTCGAAAGACCAGTCCGAACGATCCACGTTGGCTGCTTATCAAGAGATGTTGTTTGCCTCTGGAGAGCTGATTTTTTTTAAGGCTTCCTTCGAGCTGCACAGTCCACCATGGCTCTTTGGGTCTTGCTCATGTGGATTGCTTGCTCTGAAATGGCTCCTCCTCCATGGGAGGACAGTTTAGTTGGAAGGCCAGGTTTCTGATCTGCCACTAGTTTCCTGGGTGTCTTTGGACAAGCCCCTTAAATCTCTCTTAGTGTGAAGAGGGTGTGGAGAAGCCTATGGGTGGGTCCTAGGCCCAGGAACCTAGCTTCGGCTTTAGATTGAGCTAAATCATTTAAGCCAGGGGTCTCAAACTCAAATCACCACAAGGGCCTCATGAGGACTAGTATGTTAGCCTGAGGGCCACACCACTGAAACTTTTTCATACAATGATATTGCAAATATCAGTAACAATAGTGTCATTGCAGGCTGCAGGAAGTAGCTTTAGGGGCCACGTGTTTGAGACCCCCTAATTTAACCCACAGTTGACTAATAAATCGGTAAGGGTGGGCTAACCAATAGAGAGAGACAAAGCATGATGCTGCGTTCGCACGTCTTGCACGGGGTTGTTAATTAATTGTTGAGATTAATCACTGTTCACACAGTACTTGGAGATCCTCAGCTGGAAGGAGCTTCAAAAGGGCAATGTCCTGATTACGCAACCTGGAAACCTTGGCATGTTACTGTGGCATGAAGGCTTCGTTTCTGCCAGTTTCCCCCAAGGCAGATATTGCATCGTCTGACTGCATGGCAAGTCCGCCTCTTGTCCCAGGGTTTGTCTACTTGGAGAGCTACTGTGCTCTGTGGCCACGTTCCTCTCTGGGGCTCTCCGCTCTCTTACGGTGTCCTTATGTGAGTTAGTGTATGATAAACTGGGGCGCGGTAGATTCACACTTTGGCTCACCAGGTGGTAACTCTCCTTGTAGACTGGCTTGGGAGTAACGCTGAAGAAGTTGCATTAGGGCCAAGAAAGGAGCATCCAGCACTGAGCTCCTCAGAGCAGCCGAATCGGCATCACACGCTCTTCCCTCTGTGCCCAAGCAATTCCAGACAGCATCCTTCCCACCTGATTTGGGTGCAGATCAAGCCTGTTGAGGACTTGACTTATCCCTTTTGAATAATACTTTGACTGTACCAGGTAGCTCTGTGCTCATTTTCACTCAGCTAGATAAAACTTTCAAGATTTGCCCAACAGGGCTCACACATTCCTACCACCCTGAGTCACGCTTTAGCTTTGCTTAACTCATCTATAAGCATTTAACTCTCTGATTCCATGGCATGCTCTCATCTTTGTCGTCGCTTCATTTCCCGGCATTACTCTACTTATCTGTCCCCCTTTCACCACACTCCGTAGTTGTGTGTTTGCTTTTGTCAATTCCTGGGGTCAGATTCCCTCCTAGTGACTTGCCTTAACCTCATCAGAGAAACCACAAACTTCCAGGGGTCGGATGCTTAGCTGGTAGCTACATTTGAAGTCAGGGAGGCCAAATGCCCTGTTAGAGTGAATTGGCATAGACCCATTTTGCAGATTGTTTACTAGGTCTGCGTGGCGCCAGGGGGAAGATGATTCTCAGAAGGTTTGGAGATTCAGGTTAGATCAAGAGCCTAGACACCCAGGTACTTCTCTGAGCCTCACTTTTATGTGCTCGGGTTAGCTTTCTCGTGGTTTGCCAGCTGGCTTCTTTGGCCTGCCCAACATGAAATGTAAATTGCTTCTGGCTATGCATGCAGCTGAAAGCCCCTTTTTTGTGACATTTTGATCACTCCAGTTTCTACTCTAGATGGAGACCTTGCTGTGAAAATGCGACATAGAGACCCAAAGAAGTTTTTCAGGCTTCAGGAAAGGCCTGGGTTCACTTGCAGATTCAGATCAGCTCTTATTTGGGGCCCTCCCTGGGAGATGGGCAGCTTGACACTGATGGCATCAAATCCCACAAGATACTGAGAGTGGTGAAGCTCTTGTCGATAGGCATCATCAGCTGGCACCAAACCCTGAGTAAATCTGATTAACTGAACCAGTGGCTGATCGCTGAACATCACCCCATACTCTGTAATGAACAACCTGATTCTCAGCTTGGCTACACTGATCTTTTCCTCCTGTGATTTTCCACTCTGATTCTCCCCTGCCTTTGGTCTTGTGTCGTCACTTCTGTCTCTGCAGAGCGCATGGAAAATGCTGTCGTTCTCGGCCGATAACATTCCACACCCATTTTTGGAAACCGTAAAGAGTTGGGCCCTGCAGACTTTGCAAGGGTCGCTCTAGATTTGTCCCTTGGTTGGGAGGAGATGATTCAGGCTTTGTGGGGCCAGATCAAGTGGGTATAAATTTAGCAGACGGAGCCCCAGTGGTTTGTGGCAGTGGAGGATCTATCCCCCGGTCAGCGTATTTCCTAACAAGTCTGCGTGCGCAGCAGGGCTCCACATCGGGGCTGATGCGGGCAAGTTCTCTGGCTTGCCTGGTAGATCTGAGTCAGCAGGTCTCCAGGTCCAGGAAGATAAAGGATCCTAAAAACAGTCAAATAAGCAGATCTGTGGCCAAATGAGGGAACAAACATTTGGCTTCCTTCCAGCCCTACACCATAAATAGATTTGTGTTCAGGCAAACCTTGGTTCAGGATAGAAGGGGTCAGCCTGACCCTAACTCTGTCAGCTCCATTGGCTTTAACCTCGAACTCCACGGCCGCTTTCCGCTCCTGCATCGTAGGGTTTGCTCCTGGCCATCGTGTTGCTGAAGTATGGCCACATCCAGTAAGCTGAGTGAAACTGAGCTCAGTCTGACTATGCACTGCCTCGTCCAGTTGTCTCATGCCTCTCTACCCTGCATTACTGTTGGAGATCCCTGTTTTCCCCCTGCAAAGATGGGATGTTAGAGAGCTGGGCCTTTTGTGCATCCGTCATGCAAAGCAGCAGGAAACTGGACTGCACAGGGTCTTTACTCCCAGCCTCCCCATTAGATCTGCCCTGCAGCCTGTTGTTCCTCTGACTTGCTGCACCTCAGGGTGGCATTTGAGGATGGGTCGATGTGAATTGAGAATTTGCTCCTTTCAGGGTGTTTCCTCCCACCTTGCTTTGGCCAGGCCCTGCAGGCAAGGCCTCTGCCAGCCATTCACATGCTTCTGCTTTTTCAGGGCCAGGGTGTTACAGTTATCGTGTTTTAACCCCGTTGCACAGGACGGAGCAGGAGGAGACCCGTCAAATCCTCCCATGCCTCGTGACAGTCCTGGGCCAGCCTCAAGTTAATAGTCACAATGGATGGGCCAGTGTTTTCCTTGGGAGATCGCTTCTCAGCCATCTTGACCCTCTCCAGGTCAGGCCATTTAAAGACAGAAGGCCAGCTCGTGAGTGCCTTCCTTCCTGGATAAGCCTGTTGAGTCCAAGAGGACGTCACATTTCTCATGCATAGACTGGCAGCTCTAATGGGCAGCCCGGTCTCTGCGTGTACAGCACCTAGCACAGCTCCATAACTGGGGTTCCTGGGCATGAACGCACTGGATGGTCTCATCCTCTCTCCCCCTCCTGAGTCCATCCTCCTTCTCCACTCCATTCGCAGCCTGAATGGATGCCTGAGATACCACTGAGTGGAGACTTGCGACAAACCATGAGCCTCCAGCCCACGTAAGACTTCTGCTTTTAATCCCCACCCATTGGCTGCCATATACACTCAGTATTCGGTGCCCCTCTTCAATCTGCTGGTGCCACGGGGAGATTTACAAAGGGTAGGCGACGGCCTTTGCTGTAGAAGCTTTAGGGTGGAATTATCAAAAGGGCCTAAAGGTGTTAAACCAGAGCTTGACAAAATTGGCTCCCAGCTAGGCACCAGCAATTTTATTTTTCGTCACCAGAGGGCACGCTGTCTTTGCATTTCTGCAGCAGAGCTAGGAGCCAGGCTACAAACCCTGGTCGCCATGGTAACCTGGCTCCACAGTTTTGTCAAGCCCTGAATTAAAGGCCCATCTCCCACTGGCATGGAGGAATCCTAAGGAACCGTTGAACCACACAGCCTTCATTTTTCAGTGTTTCTTCAGTGCCATTGAGCAGCCTGTGATAGGTAAATCCACTCCCTCCTAAGATCACAGCTGTTTGCAACCGTCTCTTTTTTGCCTTCTAGCTCTGTTTCAGTATTTTTGTAGGTCTCCCCTGCTCATCTTTCTGCAGCAGCTCTTGACTCCATCTCCCCATTTCTTTCCACCAACTTACCCACCTTATCTGTAATGAAAAAGGAGTCAGCACTGGACAGAGCACCTCTCTGAGCTAGTGTCTCAGGCTGCCTGCAGACTCAGGCACACAGCGCCTTATCAGTTTGCACTCTGGTTTGCATGTTGGAAGGCTTCCTTCATGGCCATGTGTAGGTTGAACTTTATATGAATTGGCCCCTATAAGCAAGGCCAAGAGAACAGAGAAGTTGTCAGTACCGGGGTTAGTGGACCCAGAGCCAAGGAAAAAGAGAAGCTGTGTTAAAAAAAACAGGTGCAAGATATAATAGTGGCTGGGAATGCATGGCAGGAGGATAAGCAGACAAGGAAGAAACTACCAAAATACAGAGAGAAAATTAACAAAATATGCTTTGTATGTGTGGTGTGGGAATGAAGCATGGTATGTCCAGGGGTTGGACCTAAAAAAACCCATGGACAATCAGAAAATGCATGATAAAATGTAGAATGGAAGACACATGCAGCAGCAGGAGGTAAATTTTTGCATAAAGTAATTTGTATCTGTATTTTTTGGGCTTGTGTGGCATGTTCTCCCTGCACGAGTCTGTCACTCCCTACACGAGTCTGACCAACTTTGTGTAGTCTTTGTGTAAGCCAATAAAGAAACTTGAGTGATGAGTCTGGAGTTGGGCTGAGGGAAGTAAGCGGTTAAGGTCTTAAGAGGAATTCAAACACTGTGGGAGCTAGAATCTCACTTTTTTTTTTTAAATGAAAGATGAGATTCTGTACAATCTGTACATATCATGTGTGCTGTATAAACATGGCACGTCGGACAGATCTGGCCCATGGATGGGATGTTTGACACTTCTGAGCTGCTGTATCTTTTTCTCACTCTGGTGGTTTTTCAGACAGGAATTTAGTGGCTGATTTTAAAGGAGAAAGGAAAAGCAAAATAGTGATTGGTATGGGGTGGCTTGAAGGCTTGTATAAATCATCCTCACGGCAAGAAACAAACGCTGAAAGCACAGCAAAAATGACCTCCTTGGCTTTCCAGGGCATAAGGAGCGTGCTTTTAGCAAAGATGCTCCACAAGAGAACAGGTTTTCAATCTTTTACTGGCATCACCACTCTTTTAGGCATACTGGAGCAGGACCTTGGACCAATATCATTTTTATTCCCAGTGTGAGGTTGGTGCTTGCTTCTGAAACTGGTCTGAGTTAGGAGAGGAGCCAGCGGTGTTGTCTTGGACAGGAGATGTGTTATTACCAATAGACTGAAATGGTGGGGGGATCTCATCGACTCCTAGCCGGAAAGGACGAGGAATAGCGTGGCAATGTTTCGCATCCAGGCCAGGCTCAGTTTGCTGGGGAGATGAGAAGGGGAGGTTGTGTTCTTTCCATCACCACCGTTTCCTCTTTGTTTTAACACCCAGACACCCCCTTTTGCAGACAAACAGAGGCACCGAAACTTGCAGAAAGCTCAGCAGTAAATCTGTGGCAGAGCCTAGGTGAAAACTGATGACTCTGGCTCCCAGGCCAGGCCCGTGCCTCAGTCTCCAGGTCACACTCCAAGACCTGTCTGACGCACAGGATAAGCACGCTGTGTCTTTTTCCCAGTCAGGCCCAGTTCAGTCGCTCGCTGATAACTTTTTCCCCGCCAGCTGGTTCTGAGCTCGGCTGCCCTTCGTGCCGGGTAAACTGACACGTCAGGCTGTCCAGCATCTTCCAGCCTCCTGTTTACCCCACATCCCATCCCTGGAGCAGGGCGGATGACGGAGCTGACGGGCCATGCTGGGAAGACGTCATCTCCCGGCTCTCCGCAGCATTAATACAGTGGTCACCTTGTTGTAGACGCAGAGCCCCCGACTCTGCTGGCAGCATTCAGCCCAGTTTTTTGGAACAGATCTTCTCAAGGAGGGGAAGGAGGGCGGGAGGGGAGAGCTGCGTTGGCCACATTGGGGAGAAGCTATTGGCCAAAGTGTACTGCTATCGGCCGTGTTTATAGAAGGCGGCCAGTGAATCAGGACATGAATCAACATTACGGGGCTCGGGACAGGGTCAGATACCTGTGGTCTGCTGCATGCCAGCGGAGTTAAATATCTCCAGAGTAACAGCACCGCTGGCTGCTCATTACAGCTCTCATCTGCCTCTTTGCAGGGGGGCAGGAGGCAGGGGTGAGGGGAGGAGGGACAGGTGAAAGATTTCCATATCAGCTCTAGTGGCAGCAAAAATCTCAGTGTGTTTCCCTGCCGCCCATGTGGGATGTGTGGGGGTTTCTAACCCCGCTTGCTGCTTTTCCACTCTCCTTTCTCGCGCCTCAGCCACAGGGAGTCCAGGACTGCTCGCTTCCCAAAATAGCTGGCAAACCAGCTCTGGATGTGAAGTGAATGATACTAAAGGCAGAGGAGGGGCTGGGAAGGGGAAGGCACCGGGCCGGGGAAGAGAATCAGCAGAAATCCTATCATGCTGGGAAAGAGACTGAAGCAGGCCCATCCGTCTTGCTTTGCATCCCGGCAATTTGTGGTGCTTTTCCTATCTGGAAATCCTTGGAAATGTCTAACTGCTTTTCAAAGACACATAAGGGAGTTGGGTATCCAAATCCCATTGGCTTTTGGTGTATGGTGGGTCCCTAATTTCCTCTTTAAAGCTCCTGCCCCCCCCTTTTCTTTCTTTTTTTTCCCTTTGGTTTCTTGGCAAAGATTTGGCAGTGTTTGTGCCCGACACAGCACAAAATGCGTTCATCTGTGTACCTACTTTTGGTCTTTTTTTGTCCTCTGGACTGTCCCTTGAGTGCTCAGTTGTCCACAGAGAAAGGCATCTGTTTCTGCAGGGAGTCCAGCGCAGGCTGGTTCAGGAGAAACACACCCTTCTGCACTCCCATGCTCTCTTACACCACTTTCATTTCCATCCCTTCTTGCATGTTTGCTGGGTTGGGCTGATCTAAAGCGAAAGAGGCTCAGCCTGAAATAATACAGTTGCTTTTGCAGGAGGCAGAATGCTACCAGAAGGGGCCGTGGGGGGTTGGGGGGGGGGAGATAGGTGGGATGGGAGAGAAATGGCAAAAGAAAACTCGGCTGATCTGACACCCGTTGGACAGGGAAGAGAGGTCCCAAGGGAATGGCTGAAATGCTGGGCAAAATAAAAGATGGAGGCAGCAATGTTACTGAAGGTGAGATGACTTGACTCAGTGAACAGGCTTTTGACTCCTATGAAGTAGCACAAATGGCAGACAGCGCAGTGTTGTGTGTAATTCCTGCCTTGACTCTTTCTCCTGCCAATGGTTTAGGGGTAGCATGGATCTGTCCCTGGGGCATGAGGGGAGCCCATCAGAAGATAAAACTGGACTGCTTTGGGGATGCATATTCCATGACAAGGGTGCTTTGATTCACCATATGGCCCCAGCATCCTGTCAGTCGTGCTAGCCACATGCATTGACAAATCATGAGTCAAGACTCCCAAAATCCTGAGATCGGCTTAAAACTCAAGAGGTTTTAAAAAGAGTTGACAGTGGGCTAGTTTTCTATGTCTCCTGGCTGTTGAGGCTGGGTGGGTCTTGATTTCAGGCTGCTCAACACAAGCACGAAGGCTAGACATTTCCTATTTTAATGGAAGCTGAGAGTCTCATGGCTAACTAGTGGCACCAGGGCTCTAAGGAAAACAAAAAAAATCACGAGAATTGGCAGTGCTGTTAATGAGTGGCCGGCCACCACCGTCCTTCAAAGAGTATGAATCCACACCAGAACATGCTGCTGTCCTATCTACCCCGTTCGCTGCGTGAGCTGGGCAAGTCGCTGAGTGATCCAGTACCTCAGTCTTCCTATCTGTAAAATGGGGATAATGATCCCACCCTCCTTTGTAAAGCACTTTGAGCTCTATGGAGGAAACACACAGTATTATTTGGGGCTCAATCCAGCAGTAGGCAGGACAAGATGCTCTCTGGGGCGCCCAGAAATATTCAGAGGAGAGAAGAGGTAAGGTCACTATTCATCTTGTGTTACAGTCACAACACAACACTCCTACTCCAAAGAGCTTTCAATCCAAGTGCCCCCCATTAATCCTCTTCTCCTTACTTCCACGAGAAGATCTATGCCAACTCATCCACATGGACAAACCGTGGTCCACTCCGTCTGCCTGTACGTTACAATTATGAGCTGTCACTTTAAATTTTCAGGGGCTCTGCTGGTTAAGAGGGGAGAGCACACACCCAAGGTCAAGAGCAAGCTGCGCCTCAAGCCCCCAATTCCTGGCCCCAGCCCAACGGTCTAGCCACAGTTCCAGTGATGACATCCAGTTCTTGCATGGCTTATTTTGGCTCAGCCTGCCCTAACACTTTCACGGCAATTGTTTTCCCTGTTAGCTAGGTTACAGCTAACATGTTACGATCATACCTTCCTTGCTGTGTGGAGCTGCCCTCAGACTGAAAGATCTGGGGGCCAGGTCTGTGCCTCACCACATGCTGATACAGTGCCTAGCACAAAAGCTTCCAGATGTTGGTGTAATACAAATAGTAGATTACATGGAAGGCCCTGATCCTGCAGTAGGATACGTACAGTTGACTTCACTGGGCTTCCAAGGGATCCAGTGCCACTTTTCCCAAACTGAAGGTGCAAAAAACATTTCTGCAAGAGACATTTCCCAAGACGTGCTTCATTTCCATTCATGCACGAAACTTCAGACTGGCTGTAAATACTCAGAAAATATAAACGGGACTGGTTCATACTGACAATCCTCTGTGCTGACAGAGCGGGGTAAAGGTACCTTTGCATAAATGAAAATCAAGCCTGTTGTATCCAAAAGCCTCTCACCTCCATGGGGAATGGATCCCCGGAAGAGAAGCTTTCCCCATCTGCACGCCCTCTCTTGTAAATAAGTCTCTGCCTGTGACCAGAATAGCAGTCAATGGCCTGAAAGATCCCTCAACAGGGTTTGATGAAGGCTGTGGAGGTGGATTAGAGACTCAGGCATCAGGTATGAAATACCTAGATTCTGGATCCCCTTCGTGTTGATTCAAGCTCCCAGGCTTTCCGGGCAGCTCTACTAACTTCATGCAATCTCACTCTCTTGGTCCCTTCCAAGCAGGTCCCACCTGCTCTGAGTTCCCATTAAAAAGTTCATGAAACTTTTAAGTATTTTCTAGCTTGCCTTTGACCAAAGTAGCCCCTCCACATGCTGATTGGTGGCGAAGGTGACTGCTACGCTACACTCCAGAGGTGGATGCATTTCAGTGAAGCGACTCCATAAAATACACATTTAGTCTGTGGAATTCATTGCCACAAGGTGCCACTGAGGCCAAAAATCTTAGGTTTCAGAAACAATATGGATATGAACACTGAGACTGTCCAGCATTATAGACACAAGTTTGTTGCTGTTGTTGTTTGTTGTTTTAAACAGTTGGGAAGGAGAACTAATGCTCATTCTTCAGGGTCTAATTCAACCTCTGATTAATTGAGGTCAGGAAGAACCTCTCCCTGATGAAAAAATATTCCATAACTGTACATTGCATGATTTCTTGCACATTCCTCTGAAGCAGCTGGTATTGGCCACTGTCAGAACAGAATATCAGACTAGCTGGCATAGAAATCTGATCCAATTCAGCAACTCTTCTATCCTTACATAATGTCAGACTCCCTTTAGGCTAGAAAGAGCCATGCAAACAACCAATACATTGTTGTTATTTACCCAGCTGATGCTCCTGCCTCCCCTGAGTACTTCTCTGTAAAGAAGACATCTGAGCTGTCAAGAACCTTCCTTTCTCAACCAGAACAAAAGTAATTTGCCTGCAGCAAGCTCACTCTCCATTTGGTATGAAACTGTCAGTGGCCTCTGCGTTTTAAGTGTGTAATTACATTCTCCGCAGCTGGCCTCAGTTCAGTGCATTTTTTATTCACCGCTGGTAGCTGCCATGCTGTTGTACAGAATGTCTATATCTTGGAGACATTCCTTCAATGTCCTAGGCACAATCTGTGCGGCCGATTCCTCCCCCCGCTCTCTTCCCCCGGAGTATGATCTGGCCGCTTTGCGCCAATTGGATGATGCAAGACAGTTGTTAAACTGGTTAAACCAAATTGACAGCTGCTTTGCATCACTGGAGCGGTGCAGAGCAACTAGAACACGCCAGCAAATCTGTCTCTCTTATCTTAACTGTGTTCGCATGTTTTGCAGTGAGATTTCTATATTTACACCACATATTCCACTTTTCCCGTCTGCATCTAACGTTCTTTTCGAGCACTGGGCTAGCTCAGAAAGTTGTGACCATATTGGATTCAATCTTTTAAAGCACTCGTTTTGGGGGTTAGATGGAGCAGCTTTAAAAGACCTGCAAGTTTCAAAAGTGCAGGGCACATTGAGAAGCAGGCCCTTGTGTGGAGATGAATGTTGGCCCCCAAATCATCAGTCCCTTTTGAACAGTTAAGCCACCATGATTTTGACTGTCTTTCTGGAGCCAAAATGCATGTGTGCATGTTTTTGGGCTGCTGCTCATGCCCTGGCCCCACAACTTCTTCAGTCTGAAACCTCTTTTTTAAAGGTGTACCGTTGCTTGTGTGCGACCCCTGTTATAATCCACCAGTAAAACTGTGCTGCTTTACATCTGCCCAGGTTAGGGAGAGGATGCTCCTGATGGTTGGGGCAGATCAAATCCTTCCTTCTCTTTATATTGTCTTCTTTTGCTGAAACCTGAGAGAAAGTATTATTTATACAGGGCAGACACCAGTGAGGCAGATGGCCTCCGTGCCAACCGGCAGGGCATGTGTGATCCTGGCACCTTCTCGTTCTACACGCTCTGCAGGAAGGAGTTATATCGGTTTATACGGTATTGCTACATGGAAATCACCCTTCAGAGAGGTGAAGTTTTACAGTCTCAGGAGTCTCTGAAGCACCCTGTGCTGTCCATGTCCTGGGTCCTTATGAAATTCAGGCAGTAGACAGCCCTCTTGAATGCACTGAGAGAGAAAGAAATTAATCCAATGCTGGGAACTCTCCGGCCAGTGAGAAGTGACCTCCCATGGATAACACTGGAATTTCTTACTCCGAGACGTTAACGCCATAAGGAACCGTTGAGATCAACCAGTCTGCCCTCTGCACATTGCAGATCGCAGAATCTCACCCAACCACTCCTGTCATAGACCCCAAATCTCCGGCTGAGTTACTGAAGTCCTCAAAGCTCAAAGACGTCAAGTTGCAGAGAATCCAGAATCCACCATTTACAAGCCACAACACTTATGTAGGGTGCTATTCACTGCGTGTTTAAGAGGTAGTTTTTGCTGAATGGAGGATGATGAAAATGATTAGGGTCCTGGTGCATGTGAGTGAGGAAGAGCAGTGGAGGAAATGAGGCTTGTTTAGCCTGCAGAAGAGAAGAGTGAGGGGGGATTTGATAGCAACCTTCAACTACCTGAAGGGGGTCTGAGGAAGGATGGAGCTGGGCTGTTCTCCGTGGTAGCAGATGACAGAACTAGGAGCAATGGTCTTAAGCTGCAGTGGTGGAGGTTTAGGAAAACATTTCCCCTAGGAGGGTAGTGAAGCACTGGGATGGAGATGGTGGAAGCTCCATCCTTAGAGGATTTTAAAGCACAGCTTGACAAAGCCCTGGCTGGGATGATTTAGTTGGGGTTGGACCTGCTTTGAGCAGGAGGTTGGACTAGATACCTCCTGAGAACCTTTTCAAGCCTAATTTTCCATGACTGACCAATTCAAACTGGAAATCAGGCATCAATTTTTAACAGGCAGAAGAATTAACAATTTACCAAGGGGCCTAGTGCATTCTCGGTCAATGATGATTTTAAAATTGTGATTGGACGTATTTCTGAAAGAATCATTTGCAGGAGTTCTCTGACTGGGGGCAGCATTGCTCTAGGAATTATTTGGGAGCTTTCCTCTGCCCCGTGGCATCCAGGAGATCAGACTAGATGATGGCAATGGTCCCTCCTGGGCTTGTAATCTGAGTAGAGGAACCACAGAGATGATTTAGTTGGGCTTCGTTTTGCTTTGAGCACAGGGTTGGACTATATACCTCCTGAGTTCCCACCTAACCCTCACCTTCTATGATAAATAGCACGGGGTGGGAAATGGTTTTCTTCCTGTCCTCCATCAGGATGAAGCTGAGATCTTCTGGAGTTTTTCAAGGAATGGTGAGAGGAATAGAAAGAAACACACCTTCACTCCAGAAAAGCCAATAACCCAGTAGTTAGGGCATTCCCATGAAATGTAGGAGCTCTAGGTTCAAGTTCGTCCTCTGCCCATGTTTCTTGGAGGATCCGTCTAGTGTGACAGCTCATGTATTGGTCACCTGAGGTAACTACTGATTGTTCAGAGATGGGGGAACGTGTCTCTTTTGCTCCAGTTTTGACCAGAAATTCCATCCCCGACCAGAGAAAAATTTCCTGAAAAAACATTTAATCGATACTGGTGTGTCCCTGCAAAAAGCTTGGCTCTCACCATTTTTCAGTGAAAAACCACTTTGTCCAAACATTCCTGAACAGGTTGGTGACCAGACGTGTCCCAAGAGGTGTGCACGCACTGTCCTTAGTAGCTAAAGCGTGAGAAAATGGCGATCTAGGATGCACAGCAGAGTTCTGGGGTTCAGTCAGTGCAATAAGACTTCTTGTCGGAGGACACAGAAATGTTTTCCATTTGTGCAGCTCTTTCTGTCAGCTGTTGATTTGGTCTCTCAACACCTCATCCTACTTAAATGCCGTGCTTAAGTGGGACTTAAACATTGTCTAAGCCTCTGCAGAGGGGAGAATTTCAGCTTTAGTCACCGTAGTGATGGGCTCTATAGGACAGGCATGGCTGGGGGATATAAAGTACCCAGAAAAATGGCAGTAAGCTGGTTTTCTTAGCTCCTCAGGATAGAAGAAACTGGGAGAGGTGTTGCTGAAAGGGATGGATTAGACGCAGGGGTCACTGGGTGAGGTTTTTGGGCTTGTATTCTCCTGAAAGTGAGACCAAGATCATAACACCCCCCATCTGGCCTGAAAGTCTGGGACTCAATGGAAAGATTTATACTGACGTCAGTGGGAGTTGGATCAGGTCCCTTGTGAGCCGTCGTGCCTCTGCTGCTGCAACAGCCAGTCCTACAGAGCTGCCCCAGCTTGCTCCCTCTGTCACACCATCCATTCGATAGGCATCCCGGTTAGTGGTGCCGAGATGCTGTCTCTTGTTTTCCCAGCAAGTATCTCGAAGGCTTTGTCTGGACATCTCAGACAGCAGAGCATTATTAGCCAGCGACAGGAGTCCGACCAGTGGAGAAGAGTCTCTCTTTGATGCACATTTTGGGACTCAACAAATGTTTGCAATGCAGGATTGATGCCATCTCACAGACCGTTGGAGGCTTGTAAGATGGAAACGCAGCACGAAGGGAAAGGAGGTTTGCAAAGGAGGCTTGTTGATTGGACCATTAGGGGCTCTAAATTGAACACAACTTCCAAATGCCCATGACGAGGTTGTCTTGCAGACAGGAGCAGTGGGTTACTGGCCCAGACTCTGAAGCAGGCCTAATGATTCGCACCCAAGCTCCCAGGCCAGAGGCGGGATTCATTGAAGACCCAGCACGTCATGAAACAACAAGCACACAATTCAGTACCAGCCACAGTGAAAGTGTTGAGGGACAACATTGTCAGAGGGCATCTCAGGGTCAGCCAGTCTGCAGGAGGTGCTCCAGGCTTGTCTCAGCTGGCAGTCATTTGTTTCTCTTCCAATGTGAAATAAGGTGGATTTCTGTGTCTATTCATGTCTGGGACTCCAGTGCTCTGAATTCAAGTCCCTGCTTTTCCAGCAGCTTTCTTCGATTTCAGAAAAATCACCTGAACGCACGGTGCCTCAGTTTCCCTCCTGTAAAATGGGAATGGTAATGCTCCCTTTGTCTGCTGAGTTTCTGCTTCTGGAAAACATGCCGGCACGTGCGTGAGTCTGCACGGACGCACGGCCTGCCTTTGAATCCATGCTGAACTGCTAGACTGAATTGTTAGGCGTTCCTCAGCCGGGGGGTTGGAATCTTTTAAGGAGCCGGAGGGTTGTCTCTCGCTGTGGGGCTGTGCTGTGCCCACCGCAACGGGGCCCTGCTCCTTCTAGAGGCCGTCAGGAGCTCCTGCAATGTAAATGTCAGTGCTAACGCTAAACAGATGGTTTCTGCTGGTTTTAATTATGTTTGTAAAGAATGAAGTGGAGGGGAAAGCTTGGAACGGCTGGGTGGAGACAGGATTGTTAAGGCCAAATTCTGCACCCTGTAAAGCGGGGAGCTTTATCCTAATTACAGCTTGCTTTTCACCATGCGTCTGTATGATGCCTGGTGGGGCCTCCAGCCATGGCTGTAAGACAAAGGCTGGTTCTTAATTGATAATAACGCACTTTATCCTGTTTGCTCCGCTTCCTTGGCGCACGCTTGATAATCCCTCGTTCTTATCTGGCACGTTTCACCACATATCTCCAAGTGCTTCAGGAAGCAGGGAGGGAGCATCACCCTCATTTTGCAGATGGGAAACTGAGTCCACTGGGTTTTGGTAAACATGGCCACAACAGCCTGACAGTATGTTATTCCTTGAAGCAGACTAGCTCCAGCGTAAATCAGCTTAAGGCCAGGGAGCTTGCTGGGGGTAAAATCTTCAGGATCTGGCCCAGTGGTTCGGTGATGTGACAGTCCCTGCTACGACAATGGGGTCATTGTTACAGACAGACGGGGCAGTGTAACGGGATCTTGCAGCATCGTAAATCACTTTTACGGCCGCTGCGCTTTCCCTCCTGCGATGGCGTCTTAGGTTTCCCTCTCCCTCGCTCAGGAATGATGGCAATCTTTGGAAAGGAACGGGGGCGGGCCCTGGAAACATTCAGTGGGGGCATCCCCAGTCGCATACCTCTGAAATCTGACCCGAAAGGAAAGTTTATGTGGTTCAACTGACTTAAAACCTTCAAGACCTGGTTGCGTCGGTGCCAGAACAAACAGCTGCGTTGAGAATTCCAGGGCCATTTGCGGTGGCCGTCTACACTGGAGAAGCTTTCTACTGATTCCTGGAGGGGGAGAAGCAGGGGGAGAAGGAGAGAGAAAAGCACACATGCTCACTCACCCAGTCTCATGCTTGCAGGCCAAATGGCAGGAGAGTGATAGAACAGGCATGCGGGGCTCCCGCACCAGCACACGCTCGCACAGACCTGTTTGCACAGAAGGGTTTGTGCACTCAGATGGCTTTGCACGGGAGGGTGTGTGCACTCACGGACACTCAAGCATGCACGCTGTCGGGCATGAGATTGTCCCAGAGTGCACAGCCTCACCTGGACAGGCACACGCACTTGCACAGACAGGTAGAGGCGGGAACATGTACTCCACGGGGATGGGGATGCACTCGGTAACTGTACTCACTTTTACATGCATAGACTGGATATGGGCTACGTCAGTGGTTTTCAACCAATGTCCTGCACAATATCATGTCCTGCATGCTATTTTATACACAGCTAATGAAAATCAGTGTAAAACCAACTTTGTTTCACCTTAAACAATATTCTAGCTAACCAAAATTACACCTCATAAACCTTTTGAAAATTAATCATCAAATTAAAAGCGAGGTCTTGCTCTTTCAGTTCTAAAATGTGAACACTCTAAATGCAGGTGGCCAAAACTGAGATGACGTATTTTTCTCTCCAGTGGATCTGAAACGTTAATGCATGATCCCTCTTTAGCTTGTTGTATGCACTATGTCACAAACCACTCTAGAAAAACTGTAACCATAGTAAATGTAAGTAAATGTGACATTTATGAGCAATCAATTTAGCTGAAAACAAGAAGACGTGCCGTGGGATTGTTTGCTTATTCAAGTGTGCCGTGTTACTGAAACGATTGGGAACCACTGGCCTATGTAATCCCTCCACCACCACTGTCCCCTCCCACCCCACACGATGCCGGGGCAGGGTGCGGAGGGCCACATCTGGAAGAAGAGCATCAACTATGGACTCACCAGCTCCCATTCCAGAAAGGCTCATGAGCGCAAAGGGATGGCTCCTATCTGCATACGCGTGGTCCTTGTATGGCCCCCATTGCCTTAGTATCCAAGTGCCTGACAATTTACACAGCATCCCCTTGGAGGCAGGCCTATGCTATTATCCTGTTGTACAGGTGGGAAACTGAGGCACTGAGGGGTTAAGGGGTAGATTTTTTAAAGGGATTTAGGTGCCTGACTCCCCATAGGCCTAGTTTCCCTCTAAGCTGTGCGCGTGTGCACATGCACACAGGTTGTGAAACCTGCGCACACAATAAAATAAAGCACGCACAAAAAATTCAACAGTGCTAATATTTTTATGCTACTTTAAGAAGGTGCTTTCAAGTAGCATGTTTCAAATAAGGTTTTGTAATTTACAAAATCATTTCCATCACCATATCAAAATAAAATTTAGATATTATTTGCATCCTACACACGTACTTTGTTGTGCTCACAAGTTTGAACATACTCAATGGAGTGTGCACAAATTTGGACACTGGTTCCAAAAATTTGCACAAAAGAAATTTTTTGTGCACACAGCCTACGAAAAATTAGAGGGAACATTGCCGTGGGGACTCCAGGAGGCAGCTGCATCCTGGGAACAGGACTATGCATTTATCCAGACTAATAAGGAATATGGTGCCTAAATCCATTGGGAAGTAAAGCACCCAAATCCTTTTAAAATCTGCCCCTAAAAGACTTGCCTAAGGTCCCACAGAAAGTCTGTGTCAGAGCATGGAATTGCACTCAAGCCTCCTGTTAGCATCCTAACCATTGGGCAACGCTTCCTCTCAGCGCTTCTCCTTGCATGACCGGCCTCGCTCTGAGTTGTCACATTAGTGCACAGAGATCCGTGCGCCACCTCCTGCACCATGCACACTCACCACTTGTAGTGAGTTCCACACCGCGGTGCACCAAGTACCAGCACAGTTCTCCCAAGGCCAGGCCTCGCTGTTTTTGCTTTTCTATCAGGTCAGTTACTAATACCTGTCTTGATCGCTCTCCACCATCCTTCCCCTGCTGGGTTTGCAAGCATGTGATACGCAGTGAGAGGTTCAGCGGTGGTGGGAATGCGGATGGAGCAGACAGATGGTGCCAAAACATCAGTGTCTTTGCCTGTCATTTCTGCTCCCTGTCCTGTGCTAACACTGAATAAGACCAAGCCCCTTCATTTCGTTAAAGGCACACAGGCAGACAATTTGTTTTAGGTTCACCGTGTAAAAGAACCTGGGGAGCCCTGAATCTTTTTAAGTAAAATTCTCTCCCCCCTCCGCACTCCCAGTAAAAACTGATCAATCAATCAATCAATCCCACACTGCTTTGTTATTATAGGGTAGTTTGGGGAATCTGAGCTGCCCCCAGGCTGCTTTATAATTGTAGGGTTAGTGGTAAGCACTCGGCTGTCCATGCACGGCTTTGTGCTGTCTGCGTATGGAGTGACATGCATGGTCAATTTTGGTGACTGTTTTGAAAGTCCTTAGTAATATGCACAGCGATAGGCAGCAGCCTGGACTTTGCAGCTAGCTGTCTGCCAAAAGGCTGGTCAAGCCGTAACTTTCCTGGGAGCGCCCCTTTCTCCAGCCCATCAGCACTCGCAGGAGTGGATGGCTACTGAGCCCCACCTGGCGACCCTACCACCACTTAGAATAAATCCTGAATCCAACCCTGATATGCAGCTCTGATGGGGCCAGCCTCTGAGCTGCTTTGCAACCAAGAGGCTCCAAACTGGGCGAAGCTCCGTGGGTTTGAATTGTGGCTTTCCTGAGGATTAAACTTTTGCATCCTGACAAGAGGGCTCCTCAGTGGCTCTCCCCTCTTCAGCAGTGGGGGCCTCTGTCCTTCACCCCAGAGAAAACCAGGCCACCACTCCTCTTGGGAGCAGTCCTGGGGGCAGCAGGCAATAGGGGTGGCAGCCACCCAGAAAATGAAGCGTGTCCTCGATTTATTCCAGCCGATGGGGTGTAGCTGCCTAGGTGTGTGGGTAGAGATAGGCGGTGTCCTGTGCTCCCTGACATGGGTAGAGCCCTCTGTTGAGATGGAGTCAGCAGGATCCCCCAGAGTGACCAACCTTGGGGTTAACACCCCACTGAGATGACTGAGCTGAATGGCCCCTGCTCCCTGTCGTTTTGGGTTGTCTCTAGGCTCAGCAGATATCAATTGCTTTCCGGTTGGGTCGCGCTTTCCTTCATGAGCCCCAGAGCTAGAAACGCAAGTTTGTTTTCACGAAAGAGCAGAAACGCTGATGTGATCCCAGTAGGAAGCCAGGGGCTTCACCTCCAGCACAGACAAGAGCTAAGAATGGATTAGGTGGGGACAGCAAGGCATATTTGCCTGAAGAGAAAGGAGAGGTGTTCCTAGATTACCTAGGCTGGATTTCCAAACTCCAGGCTGATCTTGACCAGCTGCGGCCTGTTGGCATCTCTGGATGAAATGCAAACAACTCCAGCTGCATCGGACGGTGACGGAGGTCTGTTTATAGCTGCAGGTCACGATCGAGCCCGAACATTTATCTGCAAGCTGTGTCTATAAACAGCCCTGGAAGCACAAAAGCATTCCTGCTGTGTTAGGCCATTTCACTGGCTTCATATAAGCACTGAGTTGAGGAGAGGAGGGGAAACTCAGCCTCGTTTGTGCTCTTGGTCCTGCACTGGAGGGACCTTGAGTCCACCAAATTGCTCGTCCCTGCAGTCAAGTGCTATGCCATTGTGTGCACGCAGAGGGGGAAGGCAGCAGGGAAATATGGGAAGGGATTAAAACGTGTAGTTGAATTTGCAAACGAAAAAGGCCATCCGGTGCTTTTAATCCCATAAAAAAAAGATCCCTGTGTTGATTGCTGAAATGGTCCTGGCATTGAACCCTCTCTTCACCTTTTCTCTCATGCTGCTTTTGGTTTTCTCCATGATAGTCAGTTAACATGCGATGTCTGCAGGCATGGATGATAGTATTTATTATTTGTATTATCATAGGCCCCTCCTCCCCACCCTGCACTAGGTGCTGTACGGACAGACCACCATCGGAGCTGTACAACCAAGCAGCCCCAGAGCTTTAAAGAAAGATTAAATACAGCCCATGCCCCAAAGAGCTGACAGTTTAAAGTCCTGATCCAGTAACAGTATCCTGGTCGCCGTGCTGGGATTAGCCTAGATGGGTCCAGTTGTAGACTGGGGCTGCACAAAATAAGGCTACAGACACTGCACATCCACAAGACACACCCACGGCAAAATACTCACGCCACATACTCCTCTTCATGCTGCGCGCTAGACCTACACACACTCACACTGCATGGCCACACACTGGACACCACGCTCCTTTTGCTGAGAAGGGAAGTGTTTTCGGCACAGCCTTTTCATTACCCGAATGATTTGTATCATGGACCAGCACTCCCTTGTGCAAGGTGCTGCACAAACAGACTTTAAGTGACTTTCCTATTTGTCAGATCATCTGCAGCCTGAGGGCTAACAGAGAAAGCCGGCTTGTCCTGCAGCCTGTACATCTGAGCTGATATAGTGCATGCACTCTGTTCCTGTGGGCTTCTTGTGTGATGGTCCAAATGAACAGCGTAACCAGTAAAGCTCTTCCATATCCTCAGATGGATAATGCCATGGAAATGCAAATCAATGATCCTCATTTGTTTGCCTATATGAGCTCCTTCCTGTGTCCTTTGCTTGTGTTGTTCACTGAGGGAATGCTACACCTCCCCTCCATCAGTCTGGGCTTTTCGGGGAGTGATTTCCCACTTCTTTTGCTCTTCTAAATTCCAGACCTAAGGCGGCGACTGGAAAAGTTGCAACAGTCCGTATGCTCACGGAGCAACTGGCAAGATGGGGCATTCTAGCACATCTTTTTCTATAGGCCACCTCCAAAAAGGCCTCTTTGCCTAAAAGAGCCACAAAGATGTTGTTACAGGGCTGTCAAGGTGCTCATGGTATTGAAGATCCCTCCTCCGCACCACCTTGTGCCCTGCAGTGTCGGGGATGAGAAGGGGGCTTAGCCAAACCGCAGTTGCTTTCCGGAGGTCCCTTGCTAATGAAATGGACTCTTGCACATCAGTGTTGGTCAGCATAAGCTTGGACAGCCCTGAGGCTGCTCTAAGTTACCTCTGGGGCTGAATCCCCAGCAGTCTTGTGGGACACTCGGTCACTTTTGTGTCCTTACCCGGCGTTTTGCACTGGCTGCAGCTCAGTGTGAACAAATCTGTACAACCACACCTGATTATCTCATGCGGGTAGGGCAAAGGGACTCTGAAATGGTATATGCCCACTCCCCCTTACAAAGCACCCTTTTTACACTGTCCGAATGAAGTAAAGAGACCTTAGTCCAGTCTCGGTTTGATATTAAACTGGAAGGATTAATTTTTTCCCATTTACAGTTCAGGTCAGTTAAAGATCATGAACTATTGCGGTTCTTCATCTCCAGTAAATATCCAAGTGGTTTCAGGTCACCAGCTCTGACGTGGCATTTGTGATGGGTGCTGGTTGGGAATTTTTCAACAGAAAATGTCGATTCGTCAGAACCAAAACTCTCTGCTGAAAGTTATTACTTTTAACAAAACATTAATCAGGATGATTTCTCCATGCCAGGCTAGGACCGAGAAAGATAACCCTTGCCAAATCAGGGTTGCGAACTTAGGTTTCTGATAGCCACATGCCGAGAGCCCTGCCCACTAGGTTATTGGCTAATCTAAGGTGGGTGACTCTCGCTTGATCTCAGTTTTTTGGTGAAAAATTCCAGCAGTTTTGTTCTGCTGCAGAACAAAAACAAATTTTGAAATCACAAAATTTGCCATGAAGTGGCATTTTGATTTTCTGGCCAGCTTTTCGGTGGGATGCTTTCTGCTTTTCTGTAAGCCATGTTCTGTGCCAGGTGACATAAATTATGCAAGGCTCTCTCCAGCCTTTCCAAAGCGTTTCAAAGTGGTTCATGAGATGTGAAGCACATGCAAATTAATTATCTACTGCCTTGGACATTTATGGTCTCAGTTGCATAAGAAGAGTGCAACAGTAGTTAGATTTCCCATTTGACCCTGAGAAAGTCACATAGGGTATGTCTACGTGTAAAAAGAACAAAACAAAAAACTGCTCCTATCTTAATTTGGATTAGTGTTAAAGACTATCCCAAAGCCAGGGCTGAACTAAGCGTGCTGAGCTGAATGGCTGGGCCTTTGCTGTGTTTCAACCTGATTTAGATAACAGGGGTTAGCTAACCCAAGGTAAAAACACAGCCTTTTTTGCAGTCTAGGCATACCTTTAATCTCTTGGCATTTCAATTCTCCATATGTACAATGGCCATAACACTTCCATAGCTCATACAGAAAACCACACACTCACATCTGTGCATGAGTAATTGTTTGCTATTATTATTTATTAGAGCTGGGGGAAACACTGAATTTGAGATGACTGAGGCAGTTCACACCTCCCCGAATGATTGTTTCACGGCATATTCAGCTCCATGGGGTGTTCTCCTTTAGCCTATGTAAATCGATAGCCACTTCACACCTCTGTGAGTCTCCTGTGCTGCAAAAAGGCCCTTTCCGCTGACTGCAGCAGGCACTTTGTGACTCATGGCCCTCCCCTAGTTTCAGCAATGAACTCCCCAAAGCGCGCAGCATGCCTGCCACATCCCTCTGCCACCTCCCTGCGGTGACCTGCTCTCTCTTCCTGTGCCTCTGTTTCTCGGGCTGCAAAATGGACATTGTGTTACTGAATCTGCTTTGTAAAGCGCTTTGAGATGCAGGTATGAAAAGCAGCAGGATAGGAGCTATTTCTTCTTGTCGAAGTGGGAACACAACCCGGCGCTCACAAAACGGTCTCTGCAAAACAGGAATCTGTTCCTCACTCTCAGGCCCTTGTTGGCTCTGAAAACAAAGTGGCTGGGAGTGATTTTCTCTAAGGGGCTCTTCCATCAAGAGGGGTGTTCATCTCGCATTTCCAAAGCCAGCCTGTCACCGTGCATTACTCTCTTTCTCGTAGCATTTGGGAGCGATTAACGGCGACCTCCCCACACCAAGTTAGCCTGTTTGCAGAATCCCTCTGAAGCAAGCCCCTGGGCAAAGTTGCATGTGTTTAACTCCATACAGCAGCATAGCGATGGAGGGAGAACCATTTCCTTCTTTGGCTGCTTTCATCCTCTGGCCTCTATTCATCTTTGGCTCCCCTGGATCTAGAGTGACCAGTTAGCAAGTGTGAAAAAATCAGAGCATCAGGTGGGGGGAGGCTGTAGGTGCCTATATAAGAAAAAGCACCAAAAACTGGGCCTGTCCCTGTAAGAGTCAGACATCTTCTCATCCTAACTGGGACTGATTCTGCCTTCACCATCCTCCCTCTGCAATTATACAGAAGCAGAAGAAATCAGAATCAGGTCCTAAGGGTCCTGTGGCTCTTTTAAAGTCTAACAAATGTATTTATCCCATGAGCTTTCGTGGGAGCAAATCCCAGCATCTTTCTTGCCGCTCCCTGTATTATTATGGTTTGGCCGTAGGTGGCAGCAAACAACCAGAGCTGTTCCAGTGTGGGGTGTCAGAAACAGGAGTGGTGGTGTGAACAGGGGTGCAGAAAAAGGAGCTCCTTTTTGAGCGATTTGCTGGGCTGAGGTGCATTGCAGTGCGGTGAAGCATCCTCTCCTTAGGAGCAGAGGTGGCAAACAACCTAACTAATGGAGCTGAAAAACTGATGAATGGGATTGTGTGTCTGTGACAGCAAGACACTGGACCCAAGAAACTTTTTCAATTCATAGCTTTCCGAGGCGAAAGGGGACCACTGTGATCATCTAGTCTGACCTCCTCTGTAGCACAGACCAGAGAAATGCCCCAAAATAATTCCTACAGCAGATCTACTCGAAAAACATCCTGTCTTGATTGGAAAATTGTCAGTGATGGAGAATCCACCCTGACTCTTGATAACTGGGTGTGGTGGTTAATTACTCGCACTATTAAACATGTGTGCCTTATTTCTAGACCAAATGTGTTGAGCTTCAACTACCATCCATTGGATCATGTTAGACCTACCAGCTCAAAGAATCTGATATTAAATAGTTGTTTCCCAGGCAGAAACTTTAGGTTGTGATCTAGTTGCCCCTTCACTTTTTCTTTGCTAAACTAAAGAGACTGCAGGAGCTCTGTGTATCTCTGTGTGGTGGGTTTTCTAATTGTTTATTCTCACAGCAATTCTTTGAACTGCTTCCAATTTACCCTTCTTGAATTGTGAGAACCACAAGCGGACACGGGATCCAGCAGTGGCCATACCAGTGCCAGATATAGAGTTAAAATCACCTCTGTACTTGCACTGAATTTTTCATTCAAGAATTGCATTAACTCTTTTGGCCACACCATGACTTTGGGAGCTCATGTTCAGCGAGGCAGATTATCCGTCACCACCCCCAAATCTTTTTTAGAGGCACTGCCCCAGGATAGAGTCCCCTGTCATGTAAGGCCTGCATTCTTCGTTCCCAGATGAACACATTTACATTTATCCATTTTAAAATCCATGATCTTTGCTTGTGCCCAGTTTACCAAGCCCTCCAGAAAGCTCTGAGGCAATAACATGGCCTCTCCATTCTTTACCACTCTCCCCATTTTTGTGTCACCTGTAAACTTTATCCATGCAATGTTTTCTTCTCAGCACAGTAATAAAAATGTTAACTAATCTAGGGCCCTGGACTGATCGCTGCAAGACTCCAAGGGAAACAGAGGTGCTTGATGATGATTTTCTGTTTACAGTTTTGTCCCACCACGTTCCTCTGTGAGCTCTTTGCTCAGAAACTTCTATTTTGAACTGACCAGCGGGGTACATTGGGAGCTATGTCATCTCCTTTCATTCTGCGCTTTTGGTACTGTTGTAGAAAACGAAGCTGAAAATAATATGATGAGACAGAACATGCGAAAAATCAGGATGGGGTGGGAGAGTAATAAGTGTCTATCCAAGACAAAACCCCGAATATTAGGACTGAAACTATAAAATGAGGACATCTGGTCACCCTAGCTGGAAAAGACTTGTCAGGTCCAGGGCAGGGTTATTCAGTCATGAGTTTCACCAAGGAGAGCAGCTGCTCCGTTAAACGTGGATACGGTGAACTGCAGGTACCCTTGTCTGGGCAAAGATTAGATGGCCTACTGAGTCCTCCTAGAGAGAAGAGGAGGAGGAACCTAACACGGTCCATCTGTAGCTCCTAAAGCACTTTATGGGTGGGTACAGTGTTGTTGCCGCCCTGTGGTTGCTGCAGGACCTATATTATTGTTAAATCAACCAAGGAGTCCTGTGACACTTAAAGACTAGTAAAGTTATTTATTGCATACGTTATTGTTGTTCATTATTTGTGGCATTGAAGCACCTATGATCCCCAGTTGTGAACCAAGACATGATTGTGCTAGGTGCTGTACAAACACAACCCATCCCTGCCTCCCAGAGTTCCCAGTCAAAGACAATTCACAAAAGCTGGATACAGACAGATGTGGGGAGCCCTAGGGAACACCGGTACAGTGTGCACCCACTGTCGCTGCACACCAGCAGCTTCCCACCGGAGACTTTGAGGCAGGTGTCACGGCAGGTGAGAGTGATAGGGAGGGACAGGCAGTCTGCGCAGACGTTTGTATGACCCATTTCTCCAAGTGCAAGGGGCATGGGGAGGATGCATGCAGCAGCTTGTGTGAAAGTGCAACCGGCAGGCGATGGGAGCTGACGTCGCAGGCCTTGCTGGGGAAGCGTTGTCGCTTCAGTATGGCTCTCGCTGCCGCACGGGCGACATAGAAACCCCTTCCTCGGCTGTGCTGAATCACGGTCGCTGGGGTTAGCTTGATGTGGGTGCCTGTGTAGGCTCTGTGTTGCTCACATTGACTATTATTAGCTTTCAGGTGCCAGCCTGCAGCACCTCCTCGCACAAATGCCAAGTAAAGACGTGTGCGGCTGATACCAGGAGCCATGTGTGCACACACACAAGTGATTTAGTAACTGCAATGGCTGTATGGTGACGTAAGGCAGCTTGGTGCTATTTTGTAGCATAGACATGGCGTAAGAGGGGGAGTGACTTGCCCAAGGACAGGCAGCAGATCAGTGGCAGAGTCAGTAACGGCCCCGTGTGCTGGACTGTGGCGTTGTTCTTTTGCCAGTTTTTTAATTAGCCATCAGCGACCCGAGGGAGGTCAACAGGTAGATTTCTTCCCTGTCACTCCCCTGCCAAGGAGTAGGAGGCTTGAATGACCGATCACTTCCTAGCTCTGCCCACCACCCTCACCTCGCTCCGCATCCACAGAGATTATTTTTGTCTCCCTCTCGATTTGAGCCTGCTTTGTGTTTTGTACTTTTCAAGCCCCACTGCAGACCCGGCTCCGCTCCAGAGATTGGAACGCGGACTCTTTGCCAGATCCTGTTCTTTTTGCAAGCCTCTAATTAGCGTTTCGAGAGGATAGCGACCCGGCGAGCGACTGTGCCCCTGTATATTTCCCTTTAAACGAGGCAAAGGAATGCTGCGGTCCTCGTACATCTCAGCTCCCCCAATTAGTGCTGCCGGTGTAATTAGCCCAAGATAGATGGTGCTGGGGAGGAAGCGCATCACCGGTCTAATTTCAAACTGTCATAAAACCAGGGACTGGAAAGTTGAGAGCTTCCATTTGTTTTCAATTGAGAAAAATAGAGGGGGTAAGAATGGTTGGCAGCAATGCCCCTCTTCAGACACACAGACAGACGGACGCACTCTCTCTATTGCACACACACACACAGACGGCTAAATGAAAACAGAAGGGGCAGAGGAGAGCTGTGACAAATCCCTCTCCAGTTTCGAAGGACACGGAAGAATTCCACATTCGGGGCACATTGAAAAAACAAACTTTTCTCTAACCCCTTCCCCTCTTCTAGATTCAAGGAGGGGAGGCTATACCGTATATTGGATCGACCGCTGTTGGCGAGAGACCTGAAGAAGAGCTCCATGTAGCTCGACAGCCTGTCTCACTCACCAACAGATGTGCCAGGAAAAGACATCACCTCACCCACCTTACCCTGGCACCAACCCGGCTCCAGCAGCGTGGTGTACAATGACCTTTCTCTTGTCTCTTTTCTCCCTGCCTCATCCGATCCACTCCTGCTCCTCATCTCATTGGTATTAAAGATCAGGCTTCCTTTGCGCTAGGTGCTGCCTGGCCCATCTCTGCGTACACTGGAGCTGGGGATGTTACTCCCGGCTCAGGCCGTCATACCCACCCGAGCTGGGGATGAGCTGGTGTGGTGAAGCAAAAGGACAGTACAGGTGGCAGTCTGGGCTAGTTGTTGTCCTGAGTACAGAGGGGGCTCAAGACGCTGCAGCCACACAGCTATTTTCACAATAGCTCAGCCCCTTACTCTCTCCTTATTCTCTCTTCTGTCCCCAGACCTTCCCCTCTTCTCATATCCCCTCTCCGTTGTTGCCTCATCTCTCTTCCTGCCCCTGCTTCTTTCTACGAGGACACTGATTAAGCAATCTCTTGCGCTTGCTGGAGCTGCTGCTGGTGCCTCAGGACAGTGCTGCAAAACGGTTAACACTAGCTTTTATTTTTGGACACTTCCGCGAGTTACTCTTGGCCTGGTTAGGTCTCAGACACTTGGAAACGCTGTCTTCCCTTCCCAAAATAGACTCCGTCCCCTCCCCGTCTCCTCCAGAAGCCACAACCACATGGTCTTATAGAATCACAAAACTGTAGAGCTGGGAGGGACCTCGAGAGGTCAGCTGGTCCATCCCTGAATCCTGAGGCAGGGCCAGGTAAACCTCTCCAGTTTACCCACATCTTTCTTAAAGAGTGGGGCCCAGATCTCCAGCTGTGGTCTCTCCAGCACAGAGCAGAGCAGGACAATTCCCTCCTGTGCCTAATATACGGCATCCGGTTAATGCACGCCAGAATTATATTAGCCGTGTTTGCAGCTCTCTCACATTGTGATCTTCTATAATTGCCTGATCCTTTTCAGCAGGACTAATATTTTGTAAGTTATTTCCCATTATGTACCCGGGCAGCTGATTTTAACTTTACAACATAATATGTTGCACTTGTTACTGTTGAATTTCATCTGGTTGATTTCAGACCCGTTCTTTCAATCAGTCGGTCATTTTGAATTCTAATCCCATCTCCCAAAGAGCTTGCAACCCTTCCCAGCGTGGTGTCATCTGCAAATTGAATAAGCATTTTCTCCACCCCAGTAGCAGAGTCATAAAGGAAAATGTGGAACAGAACAGCACCCAGGACTGATCCCAGGACCCCACTACATACCCCCTCGCAGTTTGACAGCAAACACTGATTCCTACTCTTAGAGCACAGTATTTCAACCAATTTTGCACCCACCTTGTAGAAGGGTGGACCACATTTCCCTGGTTTGCTTATGGGACTGTCATGTGGAACTCATCACATTTCAAAGGGCAGCCATGCTAGTCTAGTTCAGCAAAAAAGCAAGGAGTCCTGTGCACTTAAAGACTGACAGATTTATTTCTCGCATGAGCTTTTGTGGGAGAAAAATCAATCCCACTTTGTCAGATGCTTTGAAGAACCTGACGAAGTGGGATTTTCTCCCATGAAAGCTCATGCGGTAAATAAATTTGTTAGTCTTTAAGTGCCATAGGACTCCTTGCTTTTTTTTTTTTCCCAAGTGCAAAACGTGTGAAAAGCCACAGCGAACTCTGCCTGTCCCTCTCTAGTTTTGAGGAGGCAGGAGATAGAGGGGAGGGCAACTCTTGTATCCTGGCTTCACATGATGCACAGAGGGGCTAGGACTTTGTGCTTGGAGCAGATCTGACTCATTTTTAAAGTGTAGCAATTAGCAGCTTCCTTGAAATGCATCTAACACAGCAGGAGATCTTTCAGCCTCTTGGGTAACTTCTGTTTCGCCATGTTTACGCTCGTCTACTGGTTAACATGGTGCATACCAGTGGGATGTACACCAGGGACATCAATGGGAATGATCTACTGAGAACACAGTCTCATTAACACAATCTTCCCTTTGATCTTTGAGGCAAGTCCAAATCTTCCAATGCGGTTCAACTCACCAGAGCATTTTGTCTTGGGAAGCCCTTGGATATCTGCCTGGGCTGAATAAATCAGTGAGGGTTTATGATCAGTTCTCCCTCTAAGTTCTCATTGAGAAGGACGAACTGTTCTGTAATAACAGGAGCAAACCAGAAAACACGCAATATTTCCATTCAAATGCCAAATGCACTAGCCAGACCTTGGGTAAATGTGAGGCAAGTGACGTTTTTCTCTTATAAAACCTACGTGTCTTGTTATTGTTAAGGAAACCTGGAAGGAGTTCAGTGTTTTTATTCCCCTCGCTTCCTCCATGCACCTGTCCTTCTAATGTTGACCTTACTTATCTGTGCAAGACATTTGGCTTCTGTCTTCAGCTGTCAGGCTTGTCTGCAGGAATGGTTTCCTGTTGTGCACCCTCTTTATGGACGGTCATGGGCTTTACAGATGGCTTCTGTGCAGAGAGGTTGTGTGTCTGGCGTGTCCTTCCGATGGCCATTTCCCCTCTCGTTACAGGATAATTAGTCACTGTATCCATTGAGGTGTTATGAGACCATGAGTGACGGTCTTGGTGCAGTAATTGTAAAAGGCCATTTCTCACGCTACACAATTATTACACCAAGGCCACAGGTGGCAGCTATGGTTTATCTGATCCAGTATCCTGTCTCCAGTCAGGGCCTATGTGAGCTGCTTTGGACAAATGTACAAGAAACTTGACTGTGTGGACATGGGTGGATTCATCTTCCTCCTGCCTTTCTTATCCCTAATAGTTAAAGGTTGGTTTAAACCCTTAAGCACGAGATTTTATATCCCTTGCAAATGATCTTTTTGGTTACCGTTAACTAGTCATAGAGAGGCAGAAAGGACCCATGTGATATTTGGTGCTGACCTTCTGCATCACACAAGCCAGGGAGTTTCATTCAATAATTCCTTCGGGGAGTCCACGTGTTAGGGTTGAGTAAGAGCGTGTCTTTTAGAAAGCCATCCAGTTTTGATTTGAAGACTCCTGCTGACAGACAATCTGCCCCATCCCTGGGGAAGCATCAGGCACTCAGTCCACCACCAGCCATGTCGAGAACTGGCCACCAACAAGCCCCCAGTGTTGGGTCTTCTTGTCATCTATATGAACGTCCAGTCCCGCTTTGTAATATTGGTAAATGGGTGACGTAGCCCTTTGTAATTATGACACCACAGGTCTGTCGAATGACTCACTCGGGAACACATCCTCGGCTGGTACACAGCAGCATAGAAAGTGGCTCAGATCCTCATGATGTCTCATGGCCTGTCGGTGGAGACTGACAACAGGTGGCCAAGTTATGCAAGGAGTGTTGCAAGATCTTGCAAAGAATGACTGTGTTATTTAAAGCACGGGCTCTCCCACAATCAGAGGAAGACAGGAAATACTGTCCTGATGATGGAGAAAAGCACATGGGAAAGTTGTTACAGGCTGCAGTGTGGGTGAGTTGCGTGTGACAACATTTAGTTAACTCAGGAAATGTAACACACTAGCCCAGTTTCTTCTTTTCCCCTGGGGAGGCTGGCCCCGGGGGCAATAGCCTAGCAGAGCTGCCGGCCGGTGGAGTTAGCTCCTTTCGTGCAAAGAGTAGACGTCTGTATGGAAGGTCCCTGGCTGAAGCCCTGGTGATGGCCCCTAAAGCGGCAATGCCAGTGTGGAGCTGTAGCTTTTTCTAATAGGCTCTACGTGAGTTGTTTGTAGATGGAGGCAGCTGCTCCAGCATAGTTTACGCACTGTGATCTTGCGTGCTGGACATGGCCAGCGCCGAGACTGGAGAACGGCAGCCTCCAGGGGCTAGAGGCCTCCAGCTAAGAAGGAAAATGTTGTGTGTGGTTCTTATCGGTGCCCCACTTGACTCCCCTGGGGCTCTAATGCGGTTACAAAGATCTTCCTCCCCATAGCTGAAGTCCCAAGCTAGGATGGGGTAAACATAGCTGGCTCTCTGCCACCGCCTGGTGCAGGGGCATGCAAGCTGTCTCTCCTGAGTCAGCCACTGCTTCCCTTGCTGGCCTCTTTAAAGTCGTGTCCAACTTCTGTTGAGGGTCACTAACTGACAGCTCCAGCTCAGGTGAGATCTACCTCTCCAAACCAAACTTGCAGAGCTTTTTGACCTCACCTGGTACTAATTTTTGCTTTGTAGGTTGGGTGCCTAAGGTAGGCAGCTTGGATCCTGATTAAAGATGGTAGCTTCCTTTCCGGGGCTGAGACAGGTGAGACCTCCATGGCTCACAAGGGTGCTAAACACCTGGCGTTCCCAGAACCAGGCTCCAACACCCCATGGTTAGGAGCTGACACGTTAAGGGCTTGGCTCCAGATCCAGAACCCCTCTGTAAATCCAGCTGTCACTTGGCAGGAGCTCTGGCAGTGCAGCAAAAGCCCTCTGATGTATCTCCTTATCAGGCACGGTTGTTCCTAGAAATGCTTTTGGGACACAATATAATGATACATTCCTCAGCACAGGAAATGAATGGGAAGTGGAATTCTCAATCCTCCCCGGACTAAGAATATTTCCAGCCAGTTGAATGTAGGTATTTATTCATCCAGGAAGGAGGAAAGGGGAAAAAAAAAACATTAGGGATAGAGGTGACAAGTTGCATTTATTGCATTTCCATTAAGAAAAGCAGTGTCCTTTTTTGATTAATAATGAAGCCAACAGCTACTGACAGAGGCTAAAAAAACCTCATGAATAACATTCTAGGACAGAAGAGATGTAGTTATTTACAAAACCACCAAGACTTAAATGCTGATGTTTTTTAATGGCCAATTTCCCCCTTTTCTTTTGTCCTCTGAATACTTTTAACACCATCAGACATGCAGGGTGTAAACTGAGGTCACAAGCATTTGTCTAGAACGATGCCGTTGCATTTTTGCACAAAGATGTTAGCCCTAACATCAGCTGGCTAGTTGCATTCTCTCTCTCACCCATGTTCTCTGTTATTTCAGTCAGATCTCTCCATTTCTTATAATTTTATATTGTGCTAGTGTTAGGGGCCCTGTGAGAGATCACAGCCTCACAGTCCTAGGTCCTGCAAACATAAACAGAGTGCATTCAGACATGCACAGTTTTCAAGGCCAGAAAGGACCATTGTCATCATCTAGTCCATCCTCCAGTATCACAAAGCCCAGAGAGCGGCCCCAAAATAATTCTTAGAGCAGAGCTTTCAGAAAAACACCCCATCTTGATTTAAAAATGGGTAGCGATGGTGTCTACACCACGACCCTTCGTAAGATGTTCCATTGACACAGTTTGTTTGAGGAAACACTGTTGGAGATCCTTCGTGGTCCTGAGGTGCAAATCAGTCATCCAGCCTTGGCATAGGACTAAAAGCTAATTTGAGCACTGGGGAAGGGAAGCTATGGAAATGCACATTTCACCACAGGAGGCATCAGCCCGCCTGGAACCCCGGCTTCACTGCTTCGGTATCCACACTGGTTTAGACATGACTGCAGTGTAGACACACCTAGTATCCCTTTTGCAGGTGAGGAACGGAGACACACAGAAGTGAATTGATTTGCTGTGTGATTTGCTTTAGTCAAACCAGATATCAGCCCCAGATCTCCTTAACCTCAGTCCACTGTTCTTAACACAAGAACATCCTTCCTGCCGTGCCCCTCCTATAGTTTTAGATCCCTCCCAAGTATTACACACAAGAAGACCTACCTCAAAGCCTGGGGAAGCCTCATTGTCCCCAGATAGATGGGAAACTGGGGCACAGCACTTAAGTGACTTGCCCAAACTTACTTCTTCCCATCCATTTTAATAAATGCTTCTTCCTGACTGCAACCCCCTATTTTCATTGTGTAGCTGGCCTCTTCTGAAAGCCCTGAAATGACTTTGGCTCTGCTGTGAAGAGATGGGCAGGTGGAGGTGGGTGTCCAGGCACTTGATTCATAAACTCATAGGCTCTAAGGCCAAAAAGGACCAACCTGATCATCAGGTCTGACTTTCTGCACAATGCAGGCCACAGAACTTCCCGCCCACCCCTGCCACTAGACTTGATTCTCCATCACCTTGCCCATGTGCCATCATTTAGGGCTCCATGCAACTTTCTTTGAAGTCAGCAAAAGGCGTTTGGTTGACTTCACTGGGCATTAGATTAGGTCCTCACATCTAGGACAAAGTGGAGGCAAGATGCTGCTGTGCAGACGTTTACACACAGCGCAAGGTATTAGAGAGACTGGTTCATTCCATTCCCTTCTCCTAAGAGTATGACCTAGCTCTCGCGGCACTTTTCCTCAGTAGATTTCAAGTTATCTATCTATCTATGTCATTTACATTAGCACCCTTTTACAGATGGGTAAATAAAGGCACAGAACAGCAAAGTGACTTGCCCAGTGTCAACCAACAGGCCTGTGGCAGAGATAAGAATAGAAGCCAGGTTGCCTAAATCTTAGGCTATGTCCACACATAGACGCTTATTTCAAAATAAGTTAATTTGAAATGTTATTTTGAAATAAAATCATTATTTTGAATTAACTTAAATCGAAATAAGCAAAACCCCCAAATTGAAATAGCAAGTCCAGAGACAGGACTTGATATTTTTAATCAGGAGAGGGGCAGCATGGGAGATGTGGCAACATGGCCCCCTGGTAGGGCCATGTTGCCAGCCAATAGATAGAAAAAGGAAGGCACCCTGGGAAGGAGAAGGGCAAAAGTGTTAAATCAAAATAATGGTTATTTTGAAATAACACATTCCAATGGCGTTATTTCGACACAACCGTTTCAAAATAAAGGCTATTTCAATTTCAGCCTAGGTTTTACTATTCAAAATAAGGTTCATTATTTCGAAAAGATAGGGCTCATCATTTCGAAATAACGAAAAGTTGTTTGGACATAACATCTTTTAAATCGAAACAACAGTCCTAGTCCAGCACTCTCTCCTGGAGGCAGAGGTTCAGGGGTTGGATGGCACTACAAAATGATGACCCACTCGGGCAGATCCTCTGCTAGCATAAATCAGCAGAGCTCTGCCTAAGCCAAAAGAGTGTCGCTGATTGATACCTGGAAATAAGGCGTAAATGTTTAATGGTGAGGCTAACTAACTGTTGGAACAAATTTACCCAGGGCCATGGTGGATTCTCTGTCAATGACAGTTTCAAAATCAAGATGGAATATTTTTCTAAAAGATTTGCCCTAGGAATTATTTTGAGGACATCCTTTATTTTGCAGGAGGTCAGACTAAAGGGTTGTGATGGTCTTGTCTGATTTTAGAGTCTCAGAAGATGTGTCTGTTTTTCCCCTGATGCTACTGATCTAATTCTGGCCCACCTGTTCCCACATGCCTGCTGTTTGGGGGCTGATAGTCAAGGAGTACATGACCTCGGTTCCCTTCTCGGTGGAGAAGATCTAAGGCGTAAAATCCCTCCTCAGAATGGGCGATAGTCAGCAGTGAAACACAGATCATCCAATGCTTGAATGAGCATATAAACAAAGCCACATCAAGGGGGTTTCCCCAGCAATGAATGTGTTCCCTCTTCTGATATTGCACATCAGATGCTGCCATTCTAGGGTTAATGTCTCCAGCACAAATCCTGGTCCAGATGACCCGGGAGAGTTGAAAGTGATTAACGCGAGACATAATATAGCCAATTCCATACCACTTACAAAAAAGCTACCCACATCTTTCCACTTGGCCTCTTCTGCCTGGTTCAAGACCAAGAAATCACCTATACATAGAATCACAGAAATTGGAAGGGACCATGAGAGGTCATCAAGTCCAGTCAGCTGCATTCATGGCAGGACCAAGTACCCTCTTAAACTATCCCCAGCAGGTGGCTTTCTGCCTCTGTATAAAGGATGAGGAGCCTGCTGTGCTGTGCTACGGATAGTAAAATTGTTTTTACGGGTGACTTGGATGTACTTGCTGGATTGCTGGTCGCACCTGCTCACACAAAGTAGTTCAGCTCAGCACTAAGGCTCAAGGGAGGAAAACCAGAGCTAATCATCATTAAAGAGCGAAATGGCAAATCAAGTGGGAGGAATCAGAATTCGGGAAAGCAATTACGAGGCACCAGAGTTAATGTAGGTAACAGGCGAACGTCCCTGAGCTGCCGGGAAATGGGAAACATTTAATTAGGGCAATTCTATTTCTGCCCTGGCGTGCTTTGTAGGAATGCTGGCAAAGCCCGAATGACTTTCTTTTTCCGAAAGTTGGACATCAGCCAGGATGAGGGCTTAGAAACCTCTTGATGTCTCACCAACTCCTTTGACATGTGTGCTGTTCTGAGGGAACCAGCTCTGGCTTTTTTCTGCATCTCTCAGGGATCTTGGGGCAATCTGGGGATTGTCTGAGCTCCATGCTGGAGTCGCTGCCTCCGAACCACAATGAGGGGTGTTACCCAAGTAGCTGATTTGGTGAAGAAAGAGGGCAAGAAATGTATGTGCTAAGTGTCATCCACTGGTGGCCATTGGCCACTTTCATAAATGGTTTGGTAGGATGGAAAGAGTGAGGGACAGCTCTCTTGCATGGTGAGTTGCTTCCAACAACTGATATGTAGCCGCAGTTTAGCGCTGGGACACTGGGCCTTGTTCCCCCAGGCCACCGTCTTCAGATCTTTTCTGGATGCACACTCCAACCTCCATTGATACCCTTTGCTGTAGGAGCTGACATGAGCCCCAGGCCAGCAGGGAATGAAAGTCATTCCCACCTGATGGCTCTGGGAGACAGTTTGCTTTTGTGAAGATTTCTGGTCAGTCAAGAATGAGACGTTCTAGTTGTGATTCCACTTTTGGGGTCCCAGGGGGCACTCCAAACTCATTCCCACCCTTCTCTGGGATAAACCGGAGTGCGTGTGTTAATCTAGTTTAAGGCACAATAATTTCAGGCTTGATCTTAACTCCACCTATCACCTTGTAAGGCTGGGGCTGTGACAGTCACTATGCAAAAGTACTGTTATTTACGCAACTTGGCTTCTTTAAGGCCTCAAAGGATTCTGGGAATTATTTGCTGTATTTGCACAGGTTTGTTTCTTCTCCTAATCCCCTATCCCGTCTCAGCTTTCAGACACAACAGCATTTCTCTGCCCTGTCCCAAATTGTTTCTGGTCTTCTCAAGAATAGCATTTTTATATGAAAAATAATATGCTAATTACCCTGTTGGTCCCAATTATGTACATGGAACCGCTTCCAAAGTGTTTGAACTACAGAAAAGAAACAAGCAAACAAACAAACAAAAAACCTCTCCGATCAGGGATGAACAGTTTTTCAGCTCTTGGGAGACAGCATGGTGGTCCACAAAGATGGCAGAAGGAAAACTAGGATGTACGAGGCAGCTGTATCTAAATGTTAATCATCAGCATTTTTCATCTGAGAATCTCATTGTGCTTTACTGTACAAACCTGTAGTTAATCGTCGCATTGCCCATCAGAGGTAATGAGATACACTGTTAGATCTGGTCATAAAGTCTCTGGGGTAACTTCTTTTGCCAACAGGAAAAGGCTTTTGGATGCAACAGAAAAATGTGTGGAAAAACATCTGGTTTCTTTAGAATATGGTGAGGGGTTGACAGTGAAAACCCAGGAAATTTAGAGGTGGGGGACAGATTCAAACTAGATTATCAGAAGGGTCCCACAGAATCCATGAACCTACGGTCATGCCACAATTCATTATCAGGGCTAGGTGAGGAGTCCAGGAGCTTTGTAACTCAACCTCTTCCTCTTGCTTAAAATTTTTCCATCATCCAATCATGGGACATCATCAAGCCACGTGACTCAAATGACCCATCATACACAACACTAGCAAACACTCAAAGCCAAAGCAGAAGTGAACAGCATTTAAAGACCCACTGACTGAAATTTGTTTGCCAGCTCACGCCTCCTTAAAACTCTTCTTTCCCTTGATGCCTACCAAAAACATAACAGTTGTGCAGAGACCCTGTCCATCAATACTGTCTCACAGTTTCCTTGTATTCCCCAGCTGTCTCTATCCACCTTTCAACTCTTATTTCATTCTTAGGATGAAAAGTGTTTGGGGCAAAGACCTTCTTGCTCTGTACAATGCTAGTGCAATAGGGTCCTGCTCCATGACTGCTGCTCCTAAATGCTACTCCAACTGCTTGGAATGAAAACCATGTCCAATCCAGTATAAATGTGGTGAGATTGCCCGAAACAGCCGATTTCTGCAGAAACCAGAGTTATGAAAGAACACTTTTGGTTAGGGCAAGGTTCTCGGACTTTCACAAAACTCATGGTCAGCACCAGAATGTGTCTCTGCTGTGCCCCCATCAGATGTGCCCAGGCCGTGCTTTTTAATCTGATTTCAGGTCCGGATGCTGAGGAGAGCTTCTGTGTTGTGAACAGTGGCTGGAAACTGCTCATATGACTCTTTTTCCAGCGTTTTCGCTGGGTGATGCTTTCTGTGTGTAATAAGCTAAAGGTCAAGATGTTTTGGGTGCTGGAGGGGTAGCATCCAGCACTTTCAGGACCGCAAAACAAACTCCAGCCTCTGGAGCTCAAAGAGTAACTTCAGTGGCTCCTGAGCACCAGGTTTTGACAGTCATCGATATCAGACGTGATCAGCACAGGGAGAATTCTTGGCTGTTACTGTGGCTGCTGAACACTGGAAAAGCTGATCCTAAGTCTATGATCCATTAGTAAACCTTTGCCCACCAAACGTCTGCAGACTTGGAAGAGAAAAAGAGAAGCAGATCCATCTCCATTGGGTTGGAGTGACGATTGTTTATGCCGTGCACTGTGCTCGGTGAAACAGAGCATGGCTTCATCTTCTAGAGCCCTGGCAATGGTCTCTACCTAAACAAAAGCCTTTGAGCTATTCCAAGGCTGGAAAGAACTGGGTTAATGACCCCCAAGAGATGTGTGGTTTGCTTGGACAGCTGTCGTATCGCAGGGCTCTGCGAACAGCTTTCCAGGAATAACTGCGAGCAGGTGGCATTTCTCAGCCGGCCCGTCAGTGCAGTCCTTGGAGGAAAGGATTGCGCCGGGCAGACATGTTCCAGCATCTCCTCCGTGCCCAGTCAAGCATGCTGAGAAGAGACAGATCTCATTTGCCATTGACCTAGTCAGTAAATCAATATTCTCCAGGAGATGTTCCCTTACATACCTGGTTATAAAACTGACATTGTTAAGGGGATCCGGCTTGTTTCTTATTTATAGGCCATGGGTGTGGAAGGAATTTTCTGCGTCATTGACTCCACTTTCCTGCCCCGTCATCTAGCCCCTAGTCAGATCTCATCATTTTCAATTCTGTAGCTACCTGAAAGTCATGAAAGTCTCATACTGACTCTCAGTGATTTGGATCGGGCTCTGACCCTCTACTCCACAATAACCAAAGCCACGTTTTACCTTTCCCCTCCCCATCCCCTCGAGAACTTGCTTATTTAAACTGGAAGATGGAAGAAAATGGGGGATTTCACCCCATGCAATAGTCAGAGATAAAGGGCAAACCACAGTGTAGCCGTTCAGGATGGGAAGGCAGAGATTTTGCCCCCCAACAGCCTCTTTCAGAAACACCCACAAAGCGGCATCAGTTGATCATTAAAGCCAGGCCTGAGCTAACCAACTTGGCAAACAGATTCCAAAGGTGTAGCCGCGTTAGTCTAGTTCAGCAAAACAAATACAGAGGAGTCCTGTGGCACTTTTAAAGAGTAACAAATTTATTTATCGCATGAGCTTTCGTGGGAGAGAATCCCACTTTGTCTTTAAAAATGCCACAGGACTCCCTTGTATGTTTTGGCAAACAGAGAACAATGTCTTTCCCAAATCCCCCCATCTCCCCTGCTGGATCTGTACCAAAGCAGTCGACCAAGTGGAAGCATTTACTCCAACACCGTTGCTCAGATCAGATTGTTGGTCTTTGCTGTAGTGTGGCATGCGAGGGCCTCAGTTGGGATCACAGCTCCTTTGGCCAGACGGTCTGTGGCAAGACTAGGCTTTAATAACACATCTTTCCGGTCTTACTCAGTGCTTTATCCATCCTTCTGCTCCAGTGTTTGCCCTTCTCTAGCACCTTCCACTCTACAGTCACATTAACCATGCTGCTGTCATCGCATCCCTGCGAGGCTTTTGTCCCCACAGGTGGGGAAACTGAGGCAGAGAGCCATTTAAAAGGCTCGCCCAAAGCTGCGCAATAAGTCCTTGTATGAGCTGGGAATGGAAACCAGAACTCATAATGTTGGCCGAGTCCCTATGGATCCTGGTGAGCAAAGAACGGAGGGGGGTGAATACACAGGAGAGGTATTTTAGCCCAGGGCAGTAGAGTTGTGCGAAGCAGGTCCTGAGCTCAGTTAGTTCTTCCATCCTTTACTCAGACAACATGTCATTATCCCTGCATTCAGATGAAGCAAATTTGTAAAGTGATTTGTAGCCTAACACCAGCCAAAGTCAAGTAGTTTGACGCTACAGCTGTCTGCTGGGTACCTGTGCAAAGTGGGTGTGTTCATTTAAACATAGTCTAGTGCTGACCCTTTTAACTCTCCCCAGCCAGCAGAGCATGGCAATGCTCTTTCACTCTCTGCTCACAGTTATAGAGCAGATCACAAAGGGTGGTGTCGCATCCCCCATTTTATACGGGGAAGCGGGGAGACAGAGCTGGGAAGGGATTTGCCCCAGGGCACACAGCAGAGCCAAGAACTGAATCAAAGGATCATGATGCCCCTGTCCACTAGGCCACGCTGCCTCCCCAGGTAAAGAATTCACTCAGGTAGTGGATCACCTATCGCTGGCGTTATGGTCCCCCCACAGCAACGGAGAAGGAAAAAAACAGGCCTATGCACGAGGACTCCGCTGGCGTGAAACCCAGGGCTGGCGGCTCCTCACGTGCAGAGTATATTGTATCACTCTTGGCCCGAGATAACAGCGGCTCCCGATTAGTGCACAGTCAGAAACCCCTCCCTTGGACGATGAGGACAATGATGCATTACGTCAGGGCGAGCTGGAAAGCGCACTGAATGTAATGACAGGAGAGGAGCCAACTCACTGTGTATTCAGTGCTGCTTTCCTGGCACCGGCTAGGAACGCTGGCAGCAAGTCAGCACCTCTTTTGCTATTAATGATGCTGTTCACTCTAGATCTGCAGAGAATACATTCACTGTACTGCCCAGCTCCGGCGCCGAGGCCACTGCTCGCACTATACCCGGAGCTCCCATCAGGCCCCACATCTCCAGCCTGCCCCATGCAGATCAGGACGAAGGAGCTAGCGCTGATTTCTGGCCTGGAGTTTGGAAGAAATCATGCCAGGCTGAAAGCGGCAGGGTGGAATTTAGACACCTTCACCCATTGACTTGGGTTTTCATATGCTGAGCAGAGCTGGTGGCCCCGTGATGGGGTGTACCAGGCAGTTGCTGCCCCTCAGTGGAGGGTCTGCCATCAGGGAACACCCCATCCTAAGACCCAACAAAGAGTCTGATGGCACTTTTAAAGACTAACAAATTTATTTATTGCATAAAGTGCCACCAGAGTCCTTGTTTATTTTGCTGGACTAAATTAACATGGCTACCCCTTTGGAGCTCCCCATCCTAAGATGGGTCCTGATGAAAGGGAGCAGTGAGTTCACGCATCTAGGGGTTGCCTATAAATGACTTCCATGATCAGCTGCAGACAGAACCAGCGCGAATTAGCACCTAGAAGAGATGGGAGAAGGCGGAGGCCAATCCGGGCCCAGCAGACCAGATAAAAAGGCTGACTGTTTCTACTTGGGGTTTATTTTGGGTGAAGCTATGACAAGCGAGGTCTGCTCTCTCTGCCCAAACCCAAGTAACCTGGTCTAGTCAGCATCCCAACCTAGAAAATATTTGCCTTGGTGAGTGTGAAGAAGAGGTGTTTGTTGTATGCACTGTAATTGCTGGGCTCAAATGAGTACTAACAGAGCCCATCCCAGTCAAATTCAAAGCCGATGGGTTTCGAGAAGCCTGGTCTGCGGGTTTTTCTGGTGTGCGCAGCACAGGCTGCAAGATTTCACCCAAGCATTCCTGTGGGAAGCCCATCTCTTGTGGTGGAGCTAGAGCTTATCTGTTTGAGAGGCAGCCACATCTTGATTTAAAGGATCCAACTGATGGAGAAGGCACCATCAGCAAGGGTGGACTTCCAGAGGGGGAAAGCCCAGCTCAGCCCTTGAAATGTAATGAGCTCCGCAGCAGAGGTCATCGCTGGGAAAGAACCTGGGACCAAACTGTAGCCCTTTACCCCAGAATAGCTTCTGTACAGAGCAGCAGGAATAGGCTAGTCTCCTGCGGGTGGACTAGATACGAGGTGCCCTGTAGAAGTATGGGATAGAGGGCTGGATCCTCCATGGGATGGCGGGAGGGGGCACTGCGAATCCCAAACCTACGTTACAAGAGCGCTGCTGCCAGGTTGCTGTTGCTTGGTGGAAGGAGTAAAGCCAGCAACGGGAATATGGAGCTAACCACCTTCTTACCCAAGTCTCCTCCAATATATCCTTTCTCCCTCCCATTGTCTAGCTCCACAGAACAAGCGTGAGAATCATAGCCTCTTGGTGCAGGGGCTAAGACATGGTGCCCACCTCTACCGGCACCTAGCTCTAACCCCAAGGACTGGCTTGGGTGGATTTGGTGCTGGGGTTGTCCACCGGCCCTACCCTCCCCCTGGAGTAGGAGGCAGATCAAGGACAAGCTTAGAGATGTGGTCAGAGTGTACCACTGGGCTTCTTCTTCCTAGGGAGCCAGGTGAGCAGAGCGTAAGTTGGAGCAGCCTGGAGGTGCCTCTAAATTACATGAAGCCTGCAGTATGCTTCTGCACGGACCCAGAACAGACGCAGCATGAAGGCAGCCGAAATCTACATTAGCCTCCTGCCCCCTCCATTTCTGCCACATGTTCATGACCAAAGTAACTGAGTGGGGGACTCTAGCCTGGGAAGTAGTGCCGCCACGAAAGCTTTGGAACTGAGGTGGATAATCAGTTAAATATTGAGCTCTTGGTGCAGTGCTGTGGTCCAAAGGGCTAATGTGGTATTTGGAAACATGCACCGGGGAATCTTGAGTTGGTACAGAGAGATGGTTTTACCTCTGTGTTTGATCTTGGAATCCTATATCCTGCTTTGGTGTCTGCTATTCAAAAAAAAAATGGAAATAAATTGGAGAGAGTTCAGAGAAGAGCCATGAGAATGATGAAAGGTTTAGAAAATCTGCCTGACAGGGATAGATTCAAGAAGCTCCATCTATTTATCATAACAAAGAGATTTGATCACAGTCTGAGAGGACCTGCACAGGGGACAAATATTTAATAGTCAGCTCCTCAACCTAGCAGAGAAAGATCTGAAGCCATCCCATGGCTGGGTGCTGAAGCTAGGCAAATTCACATTGCTAACAAGTTATTTCCTTCTAACAGGGAGAGTAATGAACCATTAGAACGGCTTATCAAGCGTTGTGGTGGATCCTCCATCACAGGCAACTTTCAGATCAATATGGGATGGTTTTCCTAACAGATCTGCTGTAGGAATTATTCTGGGACAGCTCCCTGGCCTGTGCTATGCAGGCAGTCAAACTGCTCATTTCTGGCCTTGGATGCTCCGAACCAGACCCAGTGAATCCAGCTGCTCATCTCTGCTAACTGGTTACCTCTCTTTCAACGTCTGGCTGCCATGTGCCCGGTTTTGAACTTGGGTACATCTGGGAGCCTGGAAGTAGAGAGCAGAAGGCATGCACTCCTCTTGTCTGGAGCATTTTATCTGACTTCGCCCAGGGATGACTGTCCAAAAGTCTGGTTCCCTTACAAAGTCAGGCAGCTGCCGAAGGCTCCTTGCACCGTTCTGCATTTACTCAGTGACAGCATTCAACAGCTTGGAGCAGTGGTAAAGGAATAGGTCTTGGAGTGGTGAAAAAAATACAGTGATGATAGTGTAGTGTGGAGTAAATCCATCATCCCTTCAAGTCAAACACTGAACGTCTGCCAGCATGAATGCTGCTGCTCTCCCCCACAAGAGTCGTTTCATCACTCGTTCTGGTCGCAAGCAAACCTCCCATTGAAATCAACAAGGAGCTAACGGGAGCACTTTTCTGACTCATTTCTTATTTGTCATAGAGGCCCCAGGCAAGGTCAGGGCCTCCACTGCGCTAGGCACTGTACACACACCCACAAAGCCAGTGACAATCTCCGTGACTTAAATAGACGAGGTGAAGAAGAGAGGAAATAGCATTATGCCCAGGGCAAATTGAGCACCGATAAACTAAGAGAATTTTTACGCTAAAAATGCTGCAGCACCTCAGTGCAGATGCCACTTATGCCAATGGGAGGCCTGTCTCCTTGACTTAGGGAATCGACCTTGCCAAGTAGCAATAGCTTGATCAATGAACGGATTCTTCTGTCACCCTACCACTGACTTGGGGGGGGGAGAGTAGGTTGGCATAGCTGTGTTTCTCAGTGTTTTTTTTCACTCCCGTGCTCAATGTAGGTATACCAAAGTAAGTTCCTCGTGCGGACCAGTTCTAAATGTCTTGCCAGGGTCACACAGGAAGCATGTAGTAGAACCAGCACTTGAACCCCCTCCTTCTGCGTCTCAACACAATACATTTGCCAAACGACCATTTTTCCGCTTGCTGTAGTGCCCTGCTCCCAGGGCCTTTGTGTAGCTGTCACAACTTTCCTGCTGAAAAATCTCACTCCGCAACCCTCCAAAATGGCTCAGGAATTTTGAGCCGAGGCGCCCTGATTTCTAACTTAGTGCCCAATCTGCCAGACCATCCCTGCCTGCCTCCTCCGGAGAGTGACATGCCTTGCTCGTGATGTAGGAAAGGAGGGACAGTGTGCAAGTGAGATTTCAGATTGAGATCACTGGTGTTGGTGAAACAAAAGGATGCTGGGGGGGGGGAGGAAATCTGTACAAAAACTTTCCCCAGGGTTAGAAAGGTCATTGAAGATTTAAAATTCCAACCAGGTCTCACACTGGTTGAGAAAACTTGTGTCTTTTTTTTTCTTAATTTCAGTACCTGAATAATTTTGTCCATCACTACAAATCTCCTTAAAATCTTAAATCAGTTGGCAGGGGAGATGAGAGCTGATGGCTTAGGGGTGCTGCCTCAGATAACCTCACTGGATTCATTAGCTAAATCTTCCCTCATTGTCTACTCACCAAGAGACACATCTTAGCTGATCCAGCTTTCCTCTCTCATCTTTACTCTTCTCAGCTTTCTCTATTTCCCTCACTCTTGGCTCAGTGCTCATTTTCGTGCCAATCTTCATGCCTGGATATTTCTCTCCGCGAACCCCTCTTCTTCTCCCAAAGCCATTTGGCACACATTGCCCATGCCGACCTGCTCATGGGCTGTGCCTGGTATTTTTTTTTTGCTTGCACTGATGATAATCGGGAATCCAACCATTGACATCGGAGCTGGATTGAGGCAGTTTGCACCTCCAGCAGCCTCTCCTCCACACCTTGGCCACATCCATTCATCATGGCCTTGCTTCTCCTGAACCTTTGTGCCACATTGTCTTGGGGTGGCAGTGGCAACGGTCAGCCAAAGCTGTCTGTTGAGGGTCCCTCAGTCGGACCAGACGTCCTCAGATTTCCATTTCCCGTATTTGGGTGAACTAGGGTTTCTCTAAAGGAGGAAGAAGTCAGTCCTCGCCTTGCTATTTGTGAGTAGGGACCCCGCAGACCTCAACCATACCCTTGTAGAGTTACATGGACTTCACCGTCCCAGATGTCGTCTGCTGCTAGCTGCATGTGAACGCTCTCCCAGCTCTCCACAGATAACTGAGACACCAAACCATGATTGAATTCTCCAATAAGAGCAGAGCCCCATTTCACAAAGGCTCCAGTCTAGGTTTACTCTCAATCGAGCACGGTAAAAAGCATTTATATGTGCTACAAGGACTTAATACATGTATGACTGTGAAAATGGTTTTGACTTAGTAAGCGGTGGGACTTTGTGTTCTTCACTCAGCCACACAAAGACGCTCCATTTGAGGACTCCCTTTATACACTAATATGAACAAGTTCCACATTGCCCCTCTGAAGTATATAGCTGCCACTCTCTGACATGGTAAGGCATCGCCCTTGACCTTGTATCAGATGTTTCACTTACAACATCTCTACCCATCATATCATCATTGTGAGGGGTCAATATCCCAATGTTATCTTTGGGATAGTGGGATGGTCTCATCCATTTCTGGAATGCACTCACACGACTCCTTTGGACCTAGTGCTTCTTTCGCAGAATTGGCTCTGTTCTTGCCAGTGCCTGAGAATCTGCCACCATTGAAAACCGGATGTCTGTTAACTATGGACTATTACTTCAGCTCAGGCCGCAGGTTGGCCTGCTATCCTAGGCCTCATCGCTCAGGCTCTCGCTTTTCTGTTGCAACAGACAGACAGGTGTCAGGAGAGACCCCCCAAAGCCGCAGACTTCAGGGTTAATGAGCCAGTAACGTGAATGGGACACGTCACGTCTCTCTCGGAACAACTGTATCAGGCTCTCTGCAAAGCCAGGCACCCCCAGCAGCATTGACTATGCCCAGGTCAAGTTGTCCAGCATTTTCTTTGCAACCCTGCGGGCTAGAAACTTGGTTCTGTTTTTAAATGAAAGTGGATCTTCTGATGTTGTCATGTGGCTCCAAGCACTGAGGGCCTGGGCACTAATCCAGCCCAGGTCGAAATGACATGGGTCAAATTCAGCTTTGAGTCACCTCAGTGTCAATCAGTTGATTTGAATGGTGTTAGTCCAGGATTATACCACGCTTGAGAAGGACAGGTGGCGAGTTGGCGCCTTTAACTAGAGTGGAGGAGAGCCCAGTAATCCTACAGTTCAGTGTTATTGGGCTCTGCGTCTGGCAGATCATAAAAGATTGGAGCAGCTGTTACTCGGCTCCCCTCTCCGCTCACTCTGAAGCTGGGTATGGGACAAGCACCCACCCAATGGCCATTCTGCGATGTACAGCAACAGCTGTTCCTCAAGTGTCCGATCTCAAAAACTTTTGTTTGGTTCGTGAATTCAAAAAGTCCTTTGAGTTGTCAGCAGCATCTTTCCAGCAGGGATCCAACCTCATTGCCAGAATGGCTAGAGAATTCGGCTCAGATATGCCAGAGAGGAACCAGATATTTTAACCTGCGTCAGCGGGACTCATCTGTTGTTTAATGGATCCTGGTGGGTGAGGGCTACTATAGCCTGCTGTTAATGAGCTATAGGCATCTTTTATCTCTGAGTCACCTACTCATTTCCAGCTCAAGACGGTGATGAAGAAAAGCTGTTACTCTTCTGTAGGAACTGATAGTCATTCAGGCCCTGTCTATGCGGGGTAGTTGATCCAGAATGAAGTAGGGTGTAAACATAAAATAGATGGGTTACCTAGGGAGGCGGTGGACTCTCCATCTCTGGAAACTTTTAAGGCCTGGTTGGACAAAACCCTGGCTGGGATGATTTAGTGGAAATGGTCCTGCTTTTAGCAGGGGGCTGGACTAGATGAGCTCATGAGGTCCCTTCCAACCCTATGGCTGTGTTCACACGCACAGGGTTATTTCGAAACAAGTTGTGTCAAAACAACTTGTTTCGAAACAACACCTTATTTCAAAATATCTTATTTCGAATTAACAAAATGTTAATTCGAAATAAGAAAAAAAGCGGGAAACGAAATAGCATGTTCACAGTGTGAACATGCTATTTCGTTACCCCTGGGGGTGAGCCGCTGCTGGCTCACCCTGCAGCCCCAGAAAGGGGGCTGCAGGCACCAGCGGGGGGTGAGCCGCTGCGGGGTGGCTCAGCGCCCCCGCCAGAGCTGCCCCCAGACCCCGCCAGCGAGGTTGTTTCGAAACAAAAGTGCCGTGTGAACACAGCCTATAATTCTAGTTCGGGAATAAGAGCACCTTATTTTGAATTAGCTGTGTGGATTAAGCTAACTTCAAATCAGGCTTCCTTATTCCTGAATCAGACTGTCCACATGTGAAGTTAACCAGGAATTGCTATTCCAGAATAATTCCTAAGCTTTCAGAAACCTCAGTAAATGCTATCAAAAAGTTTTATCAGAAAACTGCCTTATCCATAACAAAAGCTCAAATTAATTGGCATTCACTGTAGCTGAAAGCAGAAGACACAGGAATCCAGCCATGTAGAAAACAATTTTATTTTTAGTTTTTCCCTTGATTTTTTTTTTCAGCACTAGTTCTTACATTTAGTTTTAGCTAAAATCATAGAATCATAGAAGATGAGGGTTGGAAGGGGCCTTGGGAGGTAGCTAATCCAACCACCTGCTCAAAGCAGGACCAACCTAACTCAATTCATACTAAATCCAGGATCCAATGCTCTTCAGCTGATGGTACTGAAATCATATGGAACATGTGGGTAATTGGAAATTTTCCATGAAAAATGCTTTTTGTCCAAGTTGAGGTTTTCGCAGAAAGTGTGTGGTGTCCATGGAAAAATCTGGCTTTTCTTTGGAAGCTATAAAAGCTTTAGAAAATATTTCTTTTTTTTTTTCTTAAGGAAAAATTTGAGTTTGTGTCAAAAACACAAAACAAAATAAAAATGGAAATGTTGCTGTTTGGTCAAAACCCTGAAACCTGAACATTTGGACGATCACATTGATGAGGCTGTTTCACTGGAAAACTGAAAATTTTCTGTCTGGAAAATTTTCAGTTTGGGGGTTTGCAAGTTTTCGCCCAACAACCTGCATCCTTGGCAGACAAAATTCCTGTTCACCAATGTGCCCCTTTTAATATGCTGCTGCCAATGCTTTCCACTGTGTTAAACAGGTGTCCCTAGATGTTTCCCCTCTTTTGAGAGGGAATAAAACCCACAAAACCATTTGTCACTCTCAGCTTTCTCTGGGGTATGGCAATTGTTTCCCATAACTCTGTTTCTGACCGATTAAAATGTGCAACAATTCTGAATTTACTTTCAAGTCAGTGAACAGCTGTTCAGCTGCTTCTGTGAGCGCAGATGCAAGGTTTGGGGTCCATAAGCTACAGCTCCCTTGGGGATGGTGTTGATCATCATAGTGTGAGCACTTGTCGAACACGAGCTGTTCAGTTTCTCATAATTATCCTTAGATTACAGGGATGGCCAAACTGTATCTCTGTTACAGCTAAACTGTGGCTCATGTAGACCCTCTACGTCCCCCCATTCCCCACCTACTAGACTACGTGGCTTTAGCCCCATGGCGGGGTGGCGGGGCTGTGGGTTTCTCTCATGGGAAGACTCTGCCAGGGCTCACGATGGCAGCAGACACATCCTGTGGAGCAGAAGGCTTGAGCCCCTCCATGGGTCTGAAGCCCTAAGATCTGCCCTGTCCCAGCGCTCAAAGGTCTCAAGACTGTCGTATGTGGCTCAGAGGGTCAGTAAGTTTGGGTACCCCTGCTATATTAAGACCAAAGATTTTGGTTAGACCATTTCATGACACCTCTCAGGAGTCTAACATTTGTGTGGTCCAGGTGGAGAGCTGGCAAGAGCGGGGGGCCATCAAGGCATGAAGTTGTGACAGGGAATTGAACTTGAATCCCGGAGCTGAGGTGAATCGATCAAAGGAACGAAGCCCTTGACTTCCTGTGCAGCCCATTATTGCACCTCTTTCACTGAGGTCTTTGTCACACCCACTTTAACATTGCAAGTTTGAGACAGACAATGGTCCAGCACGGAGCTGTGGGAAACCCACGTTCGCTTCTTGCTCCACCAAAAACAATGCAGTGTGAAGCTAGCTAGAGTGCCCACAAAAATTTATGCCCAAATAAATGGATTCATCTTTAAGGTGCCACAGGATTATCCTTTGTTTTGCTAAACAGACCAACACGTCTACCCCTCTGGAGCTGCTGAAGTCAGCAGTGTGCAGCCGATGGAAAAGATATGGCTAGCTAGGTAGCAAGCATCTGGGAAACTGCTGAATTTGTGTAGTGTGTGCTTGAAAATAAGGAGGTGTGTCTTTAGATTCAGTGTCTGGTTGGTATTAATGGTCTCTGTGAAAATCTTCCCCTTGGAGGTGGCAACTAATAGGCGCAGTATTTTGGAGCAGAGGGGAAATGATGGAAGAACCAAGGGCAGGCGTCACGAGTGTGATGGAAGAAACACAACGGTGAGGGGTAGTCACTGAAATGGGAAGAAACCCTTTCTAGATACTATTTCTTTCCTCCTCCTCCATTCACACACCCATCTACACATATTTATGGCTAGCTGATATAATTTAACATCCAAAGGGGTAGCCGTGTTAGTCTAGTTCAGTAACACAAACAAACAAGGAGTCCTGTGGCACTTAAAAACTAACAAACTTATTTTTTGCATGAGCTTTAGTCTTCTTGTTGGTTTATATTTCAACATGGCGCTGAAATGCAGCCACCTCTGGGGTGACAGCAGCTGTTGTAATGGCACCTTGCAACACCCCATCATGGTCTGAGACGAGAGGGAGCTAGGCCGCGTCCATCCAAAGCCACAGGGAAATGTCAGGAAGCAGTGTGCAATTTTCTGCACCAACGTGCCCCTGTTTGCTTGTCATTCCTCATGAAAAGCCCCCTGAGATCTTTCAACATGACAGACTTGGACCAGCTCTCCAGCCTGGCCTTGTCGAAGTCAATAGAGCGACACCTGTTAAGTATCTGGCCCTAACCCTGCTTTTGAAAGGAGCGGTGGCAAGCTGATGTTTTGTATATTCTGCATGCAGCTAAGCCTCTGAGTGTTTTTTGTTTGAGATGCTGGCACTGACTGCTGCCCAGATAAGGTGCGTGCTGTCTACCAGCCCTGGGCCGTACTTCCAGCTCCCACCAAAGTTTGTGCACGTCCCTCTTCTTGTCCGCTCTGGACCAGCCACTCTGCTGGACAGAGCCTTGCATTCTTCCCTGAGAAGCCGGGCCAGCACCTGAGCGTTTTGCATGTCTGCCTGCGTCGAACATTTCAGAACATGCTGTTGCTGAAATTCAATCCGCCTGGCCGCCTGCATCCAAGGAAAACAAATTAAAAGGAAAAAAGGCTACTTGCGGCGAGCTACTGCACAGTGGGAAAGTCGGCACTTTGCTGCCCCTGATGTCACAATGGGGAATTAAAGAAAGGACGTGTGAGGCTTTCCATCTAAAAGGGGTGTGCCCAAGGAACAGGCCCCCCAAGTAACCAGCTGGGACACTACTCCTCCAGGCCCTGGGCCACAGTAGGGAAAGCAAATTTTCCCTGAGAATTGACAGCTTCCTAAGCTGGGGGCCCCCCGAAAAGGGGGTCAAAATTTTACTCCTGCACCCTAATCTCAAGCACATTGCCATCCCGGTCAGAGCACTGAAAGTGAAATAAGGAAGGGGCTGAAGTGAAAACTTCACTGGGGACAGCTGGCTATCAAGGTCTTCAGTCGAGCCGACAAAGATCTAACCAGACCCTGTGGCTGGAAGCTAAAGCTGGACAAATTTAGAAAGGAAAGAAGGAGTGGGTTTTTAAGAGGGAGGTTATGTAATGGCTGGATCACCATGCCACGGGACGCAGTGGATTGTCCCTCAGTGGCCATGCTTAAATCAAGATTGGCTTTTTTTTTTCTCTGCCATGCTCTAGTTCACACAGGAATAAATGGGGGAAGGTCTATGGCCCGTGCTAGACAGGAGCTCAGCGTTGATGATCACCATGGTTCATAATCGGGGAAAACACCTTTGTGCTCTGGAAGGGGGCAGGAAGCAGAGCAAGTGCCGTTGCTTTGCTTTTTTTCCTTTTTTCAAATCAGTCAGGTGCAAGGGAAAGGTGGTAGCCGGGGGGGACAGATGCACATTGCCCCCAGAGCACGAGCAGCATCCCTGCAAGTCAGGCCTGGGTGTCTATCTTTCGATCTCAGAACATTTTACAATTCAGGTCTGCACTTCATAGATCAGACGTGGGCAAACGTCAGCCTGCAGGCCTGGTTCGGCCTGCCGAAGCTTGCATACAGCCCACCAGCTGGGTCTGACTGGTGGCCCAGAGCAGGGAAGCAAATTCTCCCTCCCAGCCCCACATGGCACCCAGCCCTGGCCACAGCGCAGGGGCCACTCCTGCCCCCAAAGCCCAGAGGCGTCCTGGCTGTAGCGCAGCTGTTGTGCTCCCCCCTCCAGCTCCAGCTCCACCTCTATTTTATTTTATTTTATTTTATTTTATTTTAATTTATTTTATAAGCCCTGTCCCTTTGCCCACCCTTCTGCCACGACTGTACAGTGGATGCAACCCTCAGACCCAGAGCTTTGCCCATAGATGGAAGTGGCATACCCAGGCTCACCGATCAGCAAAGCTAAGAACTAAAATCAGGTCTGAGCAGCTAGATAGCCATGGCTATATTCACCCTGCTAGACTGCCATCCAACTAGGCCACGCAGCTCCCTGCTATCGCACAATCCTGACCTGACGGTGCATCTCCAGGGATGAGCCACCATGACCTAGTCTGTCTTTGGATCCTTTGCTGGTGCCAGAGACAAATACGTTGATCACACCTAAAGATCTGACTTATGGATCAGGCTCCCACCTCCCGATTGTACCAGAGGTTGTGTAAATCATTACACTGTCCCAGACGGACATCTATAAAGAACAGTCTGGGAGCTGTCAATAATGGGCATTTCTTGGCAAGGGAAAATTGATAAATCCATGCTGCTGTCGCAAGAAGGTAGGGGCTCACTCCTATAGCCATCAAACAACAATAAATCACCTGGCCAAGTGAGGATTTGGTACTGGAGAGCAAAATGCCCTGTAAAATCCTGGATTTGGAGACAGGACCATGGGAGAACTTCTCAGAGGCTACAAGGACAGAATAATTCGTATAAGTGGGGCATGAAGAGACAGGAGCACTGGCTCCTGAGTGAACCTCCTTTGTAACCTCAGCTCAGTAAATAAGGATCTCCAACACCAGCTCAGAGACCCGGGTGACAAATAAGAGGCCGAACCTTGACAAGGAGGTAACTGGAAACACAGATGCATACAGGGGAGAGAGGCAGACTGGTCACGTTGTTAGGGTACCACCCTGCAAGGTTAGGTTAATGCCATCCTGTGCCATGGACTTCCTATGTGACGGTGGGTGAATCACTGACATTCTCTGTGCCTCAGTTCTTGATCTGTAAAATGGGGATAACATGACACTGGGAGAGTCGGGGGCCACCTTACTGAGACTATAGCTGGTAGAATCTGACATACTGAAACTACTTCTCAGAAATCCTGACATTTCTTAAAACTGTTTCCTTCAATGGCTTTCAATTAGACCCCTTGTTCAGAACCTTTTGTATGAAATTACGTGGTTTCCAATCTGCAGGAGTGGTGAGCTGTGACATAGACCAGTTTCCCTCCTGGCCAGTCCCAAGAGCCAACTAAAGGCTGTTCAACTTGTCATCCCAACAGGATGACCATAAGCTATATTGGGTTTTAACCCACCCCCCCAGGAAAATATGGCTTCTCTTTCCAAAGATGTTCTAGGCCACTGATTTAGCTTAATGCTGCTTTCTTGCACTCCTTCCATGGTAGGAGGACACTTGGACTGCATTTGTTTCAACAGCGCTGTTTATATCCCAGTGCCAAGCAGAATATAGTTGGCTGTCTTACATGACAGCACCTCCAAGTGTTTGATAATGTCCCCCTAAACAAAAGTGGAATTGGACCTTAGACTGCAAACCCATCGAGAGCCACGAGTCTAAATGAGGCCTGAAAAGTTCACATAACATCTGCTCAGCCATACAAGTCTGCGTCCTGAAGTTTCAAAGTGTTCACGTCATCTGACTGCGTTGGGAAGGGGACGGGGTTGTCTGTTCTTGCTGGTGATTTCTCTCCAGACGCCACTAAGCTCTGCCTTCTATTTGGTTCACGTGACAGAGCAATAAAAAGTAAAAATAAAATCAATAGAATCCGTTCCCTCGTAACCCTGATAGCTGCAAAACAGTCTCCAGGGACAGAAGTTTACGAGGCCAATAAAGCGGATGAACATCTGCATTAAGAGAAAAAGAAGCCAATATCATAACTAAGCAACTAAGCATAGAGCGTATGTTCTAGGAAATGGGGCCCAACACACAGCCTTTCGAGGCACTCACTCTTCCCTGGAAGATAAGAGAGGAACAGCTGCATCAGCCAAGACAAATAAAAATCCTCAGTGTCAGCCTGACCTTCACTTCCTTTTATAGCGCTCCTGAGAGATGGGCCAGTGAAAAACAGTCAAATTCCCGTGACCACCAAGGGAATCTCACCACTAATGGTTGTGCACCAGTCTGAGTCACGTTTCCTACTCTTGTCAATGTCAGGGGTCAAGCGTTCATGGAAACAGCTGGGCTTTTCAAACAGATGTTCCCAACTGCATCTTTATCTAGACTGGAAGGACTTTGACCTGAAGACCTCACCATCCAAGCTCAGATCTTTCACAGACGCAGTGCAGACCTCTCGTGCGTGAGCTAAAGAAGTTTCTCCCTTGAAAGGTGGCAGTAGTGAGCTGTTATCCTCTGGCCAGTCAGCCACAATGGGAGGGTGTATTGTGCAGTGGGTTACACGAGTCCTGCGTGTTACTCCACCTGATGCCAAAGGTGGGAACTGTATAGTCTCTGTCGGACAGCTCTACCGTGTAAGTGCAAAGAAAACCTCTTTGCTTTGGCGGGCCAGCAAAAAGCCATGTTGAAGTTTTTGCTGACTGGAAGTTGTTCATTCCATAGCTTTGCATGCTGGGGTCTTTCTGAGGATGTATTTGGAAATGCAGACAGTTTTTCTCTGAGTGCGCTCTTTGGAGCTGGGCTGAGCGGTTTTTCTGAGGCAGCTCTCCCTGAGTCAATGGCCAAGCAATGCATGATGAAGGCTGTAAAACATTTCACATGTGTTGATAAATGTTTGCTGGTTGCCAGGCTCAGCGTCGCCAGGATGCTAAGGCCTGGCAAGGAGAATGATCAATAGGGTTGCATCCATGCAGGTTCAACTTGCCAATTGCATTGCCTGTGCTTTCCTTAACCCAGCGACGGACTGCTCCTGGGCCGCTGCTAGACACCCCAAAAGCAGAGGGGCTGCTAGCAAGGGACGCCTTTCTAAGACCTTGTGCTGTGAAAGTGGCCACTGTGCTCAAACTGCACGCCCCATGTAGTGGGTAGTTAATTAAACAGCACTAATCACTGGGGTCCTGAGTCCTCTCCTTCAACGGGCTAGATGGCCTCCGCAAAGGAGGTTTGAATATTTACAGATTACTCATCCAGCCGCTTACTTTTGCCGCTATCTTCTTCATTCTTAAGCCTTCCGCTCTCTGTCTCTTGCTCCCTCTTCTTCATTAGCCAGTGATCAGAGCAGCCCAAAACCTGCTGCTCTGCAGGTCACTGCTTGCAGATGTCTCTGGATTGTGCTGGCTAGAAAAATGTACATGTGTAACGCTGACAGATCTCTGTCATCACCGACCATGATCAAACCTGGGACCACAAGTCATGATTCTCTCCTGCGGGAGTTAAGAGACACCTGTCTTTCAGGCAAGGCCAGTAGCAGACTCATCACTCTGGCTGGTCTGGAGGAGGGCAAAGTGCCGTCTCAAGCAGGCTAGGCTTACACAAGTCAGGTCTAATTGCAGATGGATCAGGCCCTCAGAGAGGATCACAGCAATATCGGGCTGGACGTGGCCACTGATGTCATCTAATCCAGCTCTCTGTGCTGAGGCAGGACCAAGTAAATCTATTCCTAGATCACCCCTGAAAGTTTTGTGTGATGGGCTGCTCCCCAGATCTGTCCCGGGGTGCTGCTGTGACCCCATGATTCCCGCTCCTGATCCCCAATTCACCCCACTTTGCCATGTGGCCACTCACTCCTGAGTCAGTCCACTCCAGCCTCGTGCGTGCAATTGGTCCCAAGCAGTGTGTGTATGCCCCCACGCTACACAAGGGATGGTCCCCCAGCGAGGACCACCAACCCCAATTACGTCAGCAGGAGCCACTGTCGACCAAGATTGGGACCCACTCCCAGTCACCATGTACTCAAGTTCGTCCATTTAAGAAATGGATCGTGCCCAGCGTTCTTCACTCACACCCTCTAAAGACCACACAGTTTTAGATAAAACAACTATTAGTTTATTGATCAGATTACAGCTCTAAGTGAGAAAATGGCCAATGGAGGCAGAATCACAATATAAATGAGTCAGAAGTGACCACAGGGAAATAAAGAATAAAACAAGCATACTAACCTAATATCTTTACCTAAACTGACCTCATAGTTTGTTTATGCTTGAGAAGTTCAGCTGTCAGATGTTTGTACAGCCAGTCTCTGCCTGAGACCAGGCTGGGCCCACACCTTGCTTGAAGTTGTTTCCAGATGGAGACTCCCAGGCACAAAGCCCAAAATTCTCCCAAGTGTCTTTCTTTTTTTAATTTCAAAAGGGATAGCTGTGTTAGTCTAGTCCAGTAAAAAAACAACAAGGAGTTGTGTGGCACTTGAAGACTAACAGATTTATTTTTTGCATGAGCTTTCGTGGGAGAAGATCCCACTTCCTCAGATGCTTCGAGGATGGGTGAACTTACAGAAAGGAATGAAACTAAATGCAAAGGGGTGTAAAACATAGGATCAGGTCCTGAGCCTTGCAAAACATGCTACACATCTGTGCACATACAGGATGCTGCAGGAGACATGATACCATAGTAATCATGTGGAATATGTTATGAACAATCATGAAAGCACCTTGCATCTCCTAGCTGGCATAGCATCATACAATCACAGTGCATAAGTAATCAGAAAAATTACATAGATCATAACTCAGGGTGCACAGCTGTGCATCCCGTGACAGTTTGACCAACCTGTTCTTCAAAATCTCCAAGGATAATCTGTTCTAGTGCTTCATTGCCCTAATGCTTACACAGGGTTTCCTAATACTTAACCTAAATCTCCACTGGTGCAGATTAACTCATTGGTTCTTGTCCTATCCTGCCTGGGTAGGACAATTGGTCATGGTTCTCTTGATAGCAGCATTTTGAGTCTCTGAAAATCATTACCCGTCACCCCTCAGTCGTCTTTTCTCAAGGCTAACTGTCCAACACTTTCATCCTTTCCTTGTAGGTTAGAGTTTCTTTTCCCCAAATCTTTTATCATTGTTGTGGCTCTCTTCTAGACTTTCTTCAGTTTGTCCACATCTATCTTAAAGCGTAGCTCTCAGAACTGGACACCACACTCCAGCAGAGTTTGCACCACTGCCAAGCAGAGCAGGAAAATTGCTTCATGTGTCTGGTATAAAACTCCCGTTAGTCCACCCCGAAATTATGTTAACCTTTTTCGTACCTGCATCACATCATTAATTCACCTGTAGTTTATGACCACTATAAACCCCATGTTCTTTTTAACCATGCTACCATTTTACCAGCTAGCCCCCATTTTGATATTTAGTTTTTCTTTCCCCAGGATAGTACTTTGCAGTTGCCTTTCTTGAATTTCATCTGATTGATTTCAGAATAGTTCTCTGATTTCTCAAGATGGTTTTGAATTCCAATCTCGTCTTCCAAAATGCTTGTAATGACACATTTATTTATTCCATGAGCTTTCATGGGAGAAAATCCCACTTTGTCAGATGCTTGAAGATGGAGGAACTTACAGAATAGAAGGAAAATAAATTTAGGGAAGTGTAAGTTGTAGGATCAGATCAGACCGACAGCAAATCAAAGCAGTTGTGACTTATGTTTCCCTTCATTTATTTCCCTCTCGTTCTGTACGTTCCCCCATCTTCAAAGCGTCTGATGAAGGGGGATTTTTTTACCACAATAGCTCATGTGATAAATAAATTTGTTAATTTTTAAAAGTGCTACAGGACTCCTTGTTTGTTTTGCTGAACTAGACTAATATGGCTACCCCTTCGGAAAATGAAAATATTGGATGGACCCCTGCAAAACGCTTCTACGTACACCTCCCCTCTCAGGTGGACAGTGAACCATTGCTAACTACTCTCTGAATACAGTCTTTCAACCCGTTTCGTCCCCACCTCATAGCAATATAATCTTGAACACATTTTCCTAATTTGCTTATGAGCTTGATAAATTTGTGAAAAGGCTGGTAAGATAGCACTGGCACAGCCAACTTTGGCAATTGACTGATCTTTGACTACTTGTGTTGGAAATGCCAGTGGCCCGTCATAGGATGTGAGATGGGATGGTTTCTTTGTTATTACAGAGAATGCTTTCTTTCCAACATGCTCAGGGTTCAACTGCTCTCTATAGTTGGGGTCAGGAAGGAATTTTCCCCCAGGGGAGATTGGCAAAGGCTTTCTGGCTTTTTCAACTTCCTCTGTATTGTGGAGCATGGCTCATTTGCTGATGGATTCTCTATATCTTAAAGTCTTTAAACTAGGGGTCTCAAACACGCGGCCCATGGGCTGCATGCGGCCCCTAAAGCTATTTCCTCAATGACACTATTGTTATCAAAAAAAGCAAGGAGTCTTGTGGCACTTAAAGAGCAGTATATGCAATATTGTTGTATGAAAAGGTTTCAGTGGTGCGGCCCTCGGGCTAACATACTAGTCCTCATGAGGCCCTTGTGGTGATTTGAGTTTGATTTGAGAACTTTAATAGTACATAGAAGGGAAAAACAACCTGCAGGTGACAGGGAGAGACTCGGGGGGTCAGATGTCCTGCCCCACTGCCCCTCTGTAAGGGAGAGAGCTGGCTGTCAGCCATGGAGAAATCATCCCTATTATTGTTTGCGAGGTTATGCTGCGGGACCCCGGCAGGCGCAAAAGTGGGACAGAAAAGTGGACCTGCCCTGGAGCGTGTGCTGTCGGACTAAACCGAATTCAGTCAGCTCTCACGAGTGCCATATTGTCAAGGCTCATCAGGGAATCATTTCCATGGGAGCTTCTTCCATCCCCTTGACCTCGCCCATTGATAAGAGTATGGATCCAGGACTTTCCCCAGCCTTCAACTCTCAGGATTGTCCCACAATCCTCCTTGCTCCCGAACGTGCATAGGTCCAAGCCCCACTCTTGGCAGCTGGTTAGCTACTGTAACTCCAGCCAGGCCAGCTTGCAGGCCAGCCTATTTATTTTAAACACTTTCCAGCATGAACCTGAGAGGAAATAGATTTCAAGCCACTTCTTTATGACGGAAATAATAACTGTGCATTGGAAACAAGCTCCCTCCAGGTGGACTAACTGATCCCACTCCACCCCCGCCGACTAGGCTGTGTTTGCAACAAATGCAATCAGGTTTATTATTTTGCTTGGCTTTTCTTGCTGAGGCTTAGGAGAAGGGAAGTGGGAGGTGAGCGCACAGAAGCTACAATTTCCAACACAGTGTTGACAGCTCCTGTGATTTTACGGCATGCTTTGGGATCGATTTTTCTTGAAGCCCCAGCTTCTGAACTCAGGTGATTAAGTGAGAATTTCAGTACTCGTTTAAAAACAAAAGCTGCTTTCTAGCCCCACCCCTGCAGAAGAAAAGTTGCAAAAGCCCGAATGGTTGAGGAACCTCCACTCAAATAAAAAGAACTCCCCATTTGTTATTATTCTCCACATTTCTCGAAGCATGGGGTACCATGCTGTCTCTGACACACTGCTTGGACCAGTCTGTCATGTCCATCCTACCGAAGGCTGTATAGCTGTCTCCATCCTAGCTGTCTCCATCCCCGGCCATTGTTAAATCATGATGGAAAGTTTTTCTAAAAAAGCTGCTCTCATTCAAACCCAGCACTTGAACTTGAAGCAGGAATGAATGTGAGGAAGTCTTATGGCTTGTGTGATGGAGCTGATCCTCTGTCATCACACTGGTCTCTTCTGGTTTCCCACTCTCTGGCACCATGTGGAGCTTCTCGTTTATTTTTAAATCCACCACTGTGTGTTTCCAAGGAAAAAGAAGGAGGATTTATTTATTTTTTTATTTATTTGTAAACAACCTTCTACCCTGCAGCCTCACCCTGAGAGCTGAGAGTGATGTTGGGGTCTTTCCTCCAGGTGCAGCATCGCTAGGAATAGAGGTCACAAAGAGGAAATGTGTCCTTGGTGGCATCTCATTGTTTATGAACATCGGTGGGCTTGTTTGGAGCTTGTTGTACCATTCCATGACGGGAAAAAGGCCGTGTTGGAAAAGGGCCCTGTCTTCATGGCTAGAATCATAGAAGATGAAAGTTGGAAAGGACTTCAGGAGGTATCTGGTCCAACCCCCTGCTCACAGCAGGGCCACCCCTAACCCCAGATAGGAAATGTGCATAACTGATCTGCTGGATGACCTTGTTCAAACCTCTCTCTTTTCTGTGCACATGTAAAGTCTTCAGTGCAGGGGGCATAAAATCATAGAATCATAAAATATTAGCACTTGAATGGACCTCATGGTGTCATTTAGTCCAACCCCCTGCGAAAAGAAAGACCACTCCTACTAAATCATCTCAGCCAGGGTTTTATCCACCCAAGTCTCAAAAGTTTCCAAAGATGGAGATTTCAGCACGTCCCTAGATAACCCATTCCAGTGCTTTACCACCCTCCTAGAGAGAAAGTTTTTCCGAATATCTAACCTTGACCGCCCAGCTGCAGCTTGAACGATTGCTCCTTGTTCTGTCCTCTGTTACTACTGAGAATACACTAGTTCCCTCCTCTTTAGACCACCCTTCAAGTAGTTGAAGGTTGCTATCAAATCCCCCCTCAGTCTTCTCTTTTGCAGATTAATAAGCCAAGTTCCTTCAGTCTTTCTTCATAAGTCATGTGGTCCAGCCCCCTAATCATTTTCATTGCCCTCCGCTGGACTCTTTCTAATTTGTCAACATCGTTTCTATAGTGGGGGGCCAAAACTGGACATAGTATTCCAGATGTGGCCTCACCAGCACCGAATAGAGGGCAATAATCACATCCCTCTATATGCCGTCAGCACTCCTGCTGATGTAGCCCAATATGTCATTGGCCTTTTTGGCAACGAGGGCACACTGTTGACTCATATCCAGCTTTCCATCCACCATAACCCGCAGGTCCTTTTCCACAGAGCTGCTACTTAGCTGGTTGGTCCCCAGCCTGTAGCAGTGCATGGGATTTTTCTCTCCTAAGTGCAGGACCATCTCACTGGGCGCGTGTATAGTGTCCATGAGAATGGGACCCTTATCTGTGTTGGGATTCTTGGTGCTACTTGGTCATTTCCCTCTCACTTAGCTCTGCTGGGGTAAGGCAAGGACAAACTCCCCTTCGTGACATACGTCAGCAGCTGTGATTGAGTACCCACTGGGAGCAGACCTGCTGATTTAGAGGTGGTCAAAAAAATTTCCATCTCTTTCTCTTTTTTTGGACAGAAAATGGCTTTTCCACCAAACTGGAAACTTCTGCAGGAAATGTCTGTTTCTGATAAATGTTTTGTTGGAAAAGATGGATACCATTTTTCTCTCAAATACAAAATTATTCCCTCCTTCCTCTTCCCACACACCCCAAAATAAATAAATAAATAAAGACATCTCTCATTCTTCCTACTGGGAGGAAAAGATAGATTCATGACTCTGTGGCTAATTATGAACAGGTCCATGTCTATTGTCACTTGTTAAGTGGTTAACAATACTTCATATGCGTATTTTTGGACAGTGAACTCAGGGCTGAATAAAGACTATGGGTTCTTTTCCCATTGCAACAGGTAATTTTGCTTTCCTTCCCCTCCCACAACCTCCCTGCTAATTGTTGCCCTCCACTCTTTGAATCCTAGCAACTGCTTTGATTTGCTGTCACAGTCCGGCCCGATCCTATGGCTTACACTCCCCTGAATTTGTTTTGCACCCATTTTGTGAGTTTCCCATCTTCAAGCATCTAGCAAAGTGGGATTTTCTCCCATGAAAGCTCATGCAATAAATAGATTTGTTTGTCTTTAAGTGCCACAGGACTCCTTGTTTGTTTTGCTGAATGAGGGGAGGGAGTCTTAGCTGATCTGAGTCCTTGGTGATTTAGGAGCTCCTGAAATACTGCCAGGGGCCTGGGTAGCATTTGCTCTGGCAGTGACACCAGACTTGAGTGGACATTATCTCTTTCTTCACTGCATCTTCTTCCTGGCTCTTCCTACCCATCGCAGCAAGGGGCTTGGCTGGAATCCTTCCAGGTTTGATTTGGCAACCACCTTTCCTACCGTCACACCCTGCCACAGACTGCCATCCCTGGGGCATCCTTTGATGCTCTTTATCGGGCTCCTCAGCACAGGCTTGCTCATGGAAATTGGCATCTTTGGAGCCAGCCAGGTGTCCGTGTTGCAGGAACTGGGCCACATTTGGCTCAAGGCACAAAGCAGTCGCCTTGTGACCTGATGAGCGGCAGCACCCCATCTGAAGTCAGTGGAAAAGCTACCATTGGCCTTCATGATCTGGCAGTTAAGCGCTAGATCCATGGCGAAATTTCTGCATGTGGGAGGCTAGCCTGCCATATTTATAGTCCGATCAAATACGCCTCTGGGTTAGAGTTTTTTTATTTCTGTTTGTTTGTTTGTCTGTTTGTAATTACCAAATTGTTCAATTTTCCCCTCTGATCCAGGAAAATAATTAGTCATGGGCCGTACGAGGGCTGCTCCAGCAGGTCCCCCCACAGCCCCGTCTATCAGCACAGTAAGCAGTCGCAATGTTTTAAACCTTCCCCAGGAATCTGTTTGCGTTTTGCTCTTTTCTGATGCGCCGCCAGGGAAGTTGCACAAAAGGGATAGTGTTATTTCTGAAAATGAAACCCATAAACAAGGATGAATATGACCTCTCCACTGAGACTTGGGGTTTACTTTAGTGGCTGGGAGATCAGCCAGTGAAATGGAAATACCAGAAAACATTATCATAATTGCCCCGTGGCCTCCTCTGGGGGCAAGGAAAAACCCAATGAAACTCATTTTACAGGCTCTGGATAGAATCGCTTACTAACCCCCCCTCTGCCTAGTCGTCTTCCTGCTGTGCCTTTTCTTTTTAACACAGAAACTATTCCTCGATCCATCCCAGCAATCAGCGTTTTGGCAAAAGGAGGTGACGTGAAGCCAAGAGGCAAAAGCCATTGACCAAATAAATAAATAAATAAATAGCAGCTGTGTCTTGACTGCAAGCTGTTAGGAGACATGGGAGCTGCCCAACCTGGTCCCCTCTCACACTAACCCAAACGGCCCTGGGCTTTGCTCTCAACCTGGATGCGTAGGCTGGAGCAAAGGAAGTTCGTGCCAGGGAAGTACAATACCAATGTTAGTCCCTAAACACACTTGGTTAATTGAAGGCCCTTTATAGTATCCTTAACTGCAGCCACTCGCCTAAGGTTCACAGGGATAGATGTGGACTTTAGCAGAATTAGCACCATGCCAGCTCTGTCTGCCAACCTTTGGGCCCTGTTCCTTTTAATGTAGTTCACTTGTTGCAGATCCCTCATGTAGGCGAGTGAAGCTATTTGCAGCATGAGGCTCACATCCATTAAGAGTCAGGTTAAGATCCTAGTCAGGGCAAATCCCAAAAGGCATCTCTGTAGATCATGCATTTCCCAGTTTGATTTCTAGACGGTTTCCGAAGGGGACCTGGCTGGACATTCGGTTTACGGCCGATCATAGCATGTCACTAAAACTTTTGCCTGATGAGAACTGGGTTAAGATAGGTTGATGCAAATCATGGCTCACTATGGTTTGTCCCATCACAGCTAGAAGGTTGCAGCTGTCCCAGCTGCTAGTGGTCAGTGCAGGATAAATAAAACAAAAGATTTGGGGGTCTGTCCTGTGAATCACTGAGGCTCAACTCTAGGTGCAAACTAGTGAGTGCAGAAATGGAAAAGCTAGATGAAGATGCATGACAAGGAGAGAAGTCTGTGTTTGGGTAAATGCCTGTAGCAGGCAGTGTGGTCTAACAGGTAGAGCGTTAGCTTGTGACTTGGGAAAACTGGTTTCTTGGCCTGTCTCTCACCTGTTGAATAACCAAGGATCAGCTCTGTGCCTCGGTTTCCCTGTGGTAAAAAGATGACTGTGATCCTAACCTTGGTTGTAAAAGCACTTGGGAATCTACTGATGGAAAGAACTCGGTATTACTACATGTGTCATCATGTGTCCCCCTGCTTAGTGCATTGCCCTTCTCCATGTCAGTCTGATCCGCAGAGGATGCGAGTTTATTACATGCCAACCTGGAAAGGGGCCATGCTTTGAGCTCTGGACGTGCCCAGCTGAGTCCTGGCGCTGGCTAAGAGAGAGTGGCCAGATAGCAATTGTGAAAAATCAGGATGGGAGGTGGCGGTAACTGGTGCCTAGAGTAGACAAAGCACTGAATATCGGGACGGTCCCTACAGAATCGGTGACGGACGGAGAACTGAGGCACGGGACAGGAATTTTGGGGCCACCCAGTTCCCAACACTTCTGAGTGCCCAGCAGGACGCTCCTTTGGCCCGTCATTTGGAAGTACCACGTACTGGACACCTCTGGCTCCCATCAGCCTCAGGCGGAGCTGAGCTTGCTTCTCCCCTCTGAAAACCAGGCCCAGGGAGGTCTCATCCTGGGCAGCCGGAACAGAGGCTCGCTCCACGCCACTGGCTGCTTTGGAGACTTTAGTAGCATTATTCTAGCCCAGGCTGCAGCATTTCTGACAGCCACACCACTTATTTTTAACAATGAAGGGAATTAATGACTGGAAACATTTATCAGGGGTTGTGGGGGATTCTCCACCATTGTCAATTTTTAAATCAAGATTGGATCTTTTCCTAAAAGATCTGCTCCAGTTCAAACAGGAATTAGTTCAGGGAAGTCCCACGGCTTGTGTTATATAAATCTATCTAGATGATCACTGTGGTTTCTTCTGGGTTTATAATCAATGCAGCTCTCCCATCTATTAGTTTTACGTAGGTGTGTGACTGTAGGGGTGGTGAGACTTGAAAATGTTGCCCTAGCAGCTGCTAATCTCTTTAGCCAATCCATCCTCAAATACGTTTGGACAAGAATTGAAGATGCTTGTCAAAAAGGAAATCTCACTAAACCCACTATGAATCTATGTGCGTCTGTAGCCATAGATTTGATTGGATTGCTACGAAAACAGGGCTGGTTCTTTAATTCAGTTTTCTGTTGTCATGTCAGAAGCACAAACGCCACACATTGTCTAAGTCCATGTTTCCCAGCCGGTGTGCCAAGGCACACAGGTGCACTGTCAGGCCTGAGCAGTTTGTGCCCCCAATATTTTTGAACAACTATTTGAAGAGTTCTGAATTGGCTCATAAATATTCATGAATTCATTTGAAAACTGTAGGGTGGTGTACCTCAAAATAATTACAGATATCAAGATGTGCCACAGCAGAGGAAAGGTTGGGAGCCACTGGTCTACATGCAAGAGAAGCAGGAAGTGAAAAAAAAACAACCATGAAGCAGGAGAAAGTCAGCAATTTAATTTCACAAACCAAATAAAGAGGCCTGGATGGTTTTGTGCTTGAAGCACTGGATGGCAGCATTGCCAGCTCTTGTGATTTTATCAGGTGTTTCACAATAGAAGGTGTTTTCATTAAAGCTACAGCTTCTGGAGTCATGTGATTCCCTGAGCATCTCAGCTTTCATTCTGATAAAAAAAAAAATAAGTTTCTAGATTTTGTGGTAATTGAGTAAAGCTGAAAAATGTGACCCTAGTAGTACACCCTAAGAGATCAACCCCAAAAGGCACATCATATAAAATTCTGATGTCCTAAAAAAATCCTTTGAATTTTTGAGGCAGTCGCATGATTTTGGGGGAAGGGGTCTGACACATGATTTTTGAGATCTTGGGCTTGGCAACAAACTGTGTTCATTTCCCAGCTCCGCCACATGCTTTGTGTTCAACATTGGCAAGTCATTTAACTTTGCTGTGCCTCAATTCCCCTTTTGTAAATTAGGCATAATAAAGTTTCCTATTTATGTCTTATCTATTCAGACTGTCAGTTCTTCTAGGCAGGGACTGTCTCTTGCTGTGATCCCTGTAGTGTCTAGCACAATTTGGTGCTAATTTCAACTGAGCCTTTAAGACACTAAATGAAACAAATGATAAACTGAGAGAGAAAAGAAATAAATAAGCAACCATCTTAAACCGTGAGAGACACATTAGATTTGTGCATTGCCCACCTAGTTTTAATCATCATCTAAATGGATGCTAGGAACAGCTGGTTTTAAACATACAAAGACAAATTCGAGAGCAGTAACCTGGTTTCGCTGGCGTCACTCTGGATTTACACAGGTATAACTGGGAGCAGGATCTGACCCAGGACTTCTGTGTTTCCCAGATAACGGTGTTTTAAATGCAGACTAGCCAACCATCTGGAAAGAAATGTTTCTACTTTCAATTCACCTTAAGGCTGTTTTGACAGCATATGCCACTTCTTTCCTAGGGCTGGTATAGAACAGCAATTACAATTTCGCCTACAGTTGATCAAGCCAGATGGCTATGTCAGGAGTGGCAGAATTTATTGCAGTGATGCCTCCTTTGTATTTATAAACTAGGCAACAGGTTTGATGATCCATCACTGGAAGTCATATTTGCATGCCAGGGAGGCCTCGATTTTCCATTTCCATGCATTAAATATCTGCATCTGCCACAGCTGTTTCGGATTTGGTTCAGAGTTGACCCAGATGTCTGTGGGAGGTCAAACCCAGGAAACTATCTCCAAGGGATCTGGCACAAGGTGCTTATTTTTTAAGTCTTGATAAAAGCCTCCTTTGACAGTAGCCTGACTGCATGAGGCTAAGTGAATATTCCCAGAAAGGACTTACAGCCTTGGGGGAAAGGAAGACATCTGTCTTCTTGGATTCACTGACATTTGAGGAGTGTCACAGCAGCCCATTGTATCCACAGTAGTGCGATGTTATGCAAAACAGGGGGCCAGGGTCTTACAATTGACCGGAGGGGTCCCAGTGATGCACTGCATCGTTATATTCAGCTAGGCATCAACGAGCTGCTGCACGATATTCGGCTACCAAATATCCCATTGTCATGCAGATATTAATGCACCCCATTATTCCCTGAACTATTTTGGCTCTTGCTTTAATCTTTGCAGCTACTGTCTCAAGGCTCTCCTGGAAGGTGAATTTAACTCTGAGGTCTGCTGGGGTGTGATCCTGTCACACATCTCTCCCATAGAAAGCTGCTTTCAGGGTGTTTCGGGCACTCCTGTTGTCAAGGTTGAATCTGATGACTATTTTCTTTTCCATGGTTTCATTTGATCCTCCGTTTCCAGAAGTGTTGCGTAATCCAGGAGTCTTCAGGTAGTGCTTCCTCAAGGCGCTGAAAGTTTGGTGCTTGGATGGTCATTGAAAGCTCATCTGCAAGCCACATTTTGGTGATTTATTGGGAGCATAACAGTGAGAGCCTTGTGGCGCCTTACAGACTAAGATTTCTTCAGGCATAAGCTTTCGTGGGATTCAACCCACTTCATCAGATGCATGAAGTGGAAACTACAGTTGAGAGGTATATATACATGTGCCAAAGTGGAGGAGGGCGAGTATTAGCAAAGTCAGTTCAGAGGGCAGATGGGGCCCATTCACACCAGTTGATCAAAGGGAGAGGATGTGTGAACAGGGACAATCCCTTTTTGTAACGTGCAGCTTGCTAACACCACAGTCTATAAGCCACTACCCTCTGATCCCACTGAGGAACAACGAGAGAAATGACAAGAAACAACCTGAGGAAGCACAGGAGCACATCTACATGGACACCCCAAGAGCCACGATCAGGGTTATTTTATCTACTACCCAAGCTCCACAAACCCGGGAATCCTGGACGCCCCATCATCTCGGGCATCGGCACTCTCACAGAAGGATTGTCTAGCTATGTGGACTCTCTCCTCAGGCCCCACGCCACCAGCTCTCCTAGCTGTCTCTGTGACACAGCTGAGATATCACATTACAAAAAAGTGATTTTTCTGTTCACACATTGTCTCCCTTTGATCAACTGGGGTGAATGGGCCCCATCTCCTCTCTGAACTGACTTTGCTAACACTTGCCCTCCTCCACCTTGGCATGTGTACATATACCTCTCCACTGTAGTTTCCACTTCATGCATCTGACAAAGTGGGTTGCAGCCCATGAAAGCTTACTCCTGAAGAAATCTGTTAGTCTGTAAGGTGCAACGAGGCTCTCATTTTTGCCGTACACAGACTAACATGGCTACCCCTCTGGAAGTTTCTACTGGGGGCACATAGCTTATGGAATTATTTAAAAAGGATGGGAGTGAGCACAGGGCTTGGCTGGATCCCATTTATAGTGTGGGGTGAGCTGGTCTTATGATGCGGTTACACCCCAGGCATCTATTATTCAGCGTGGTCCACAGGAGTAGGAGTGTTTCATAGCAACATACAATTTTTGCCCATTTCAGCATCAGGCCCTTGATCCATACAGCGTCCTGCACAGATGGCAGATCGACAACGACTGCATCATTCTTTAGTTTTCTTTCTGATAACCAGTCTCAATGTGAGCTGTTGGTGCCAAAACTTGGTTGCAACAGCAACATTTTGGCCAGAAGCCTGCCTGTTCAGCAAAGATAGTTGGGTCAGCAGAAGGGCAAATTCTTTAGAGGATAATATGTTCAAGAAGTTTACAGGTCATGCATAGTAGGGAAATCAGCCTATGGTTTCCCACTTCATCACTGGGCTTCCAGGCTTTGGCATGGGCTGTATTTCTGGAATCTGCATTGTCTTGAAGGTAGCATTGTACAATATTGCTACTCGCTGGAGTCCTTTCAAGCCGAGATGGTGGAGAAATTCTGGCAGAATACTATCAATGCCTCTATATTTCTCCTTTTCCACTGCAGCTAGCCCTTTTAGTTCCTCAATCATAAGGCTGGATTTTACCGTATTTAATCTGTGTTATCTCACCCTGCCTGTTTCAGATTTCTCTATAGCACTCACTGATGCCCAATTTAGGAACCATTTGATCTGTGAGAAAGTTTCCATGCTGTCACCAGCCGTGGAAAGCTCTGCTTGGGCGCACGCACCACATCCTGGGTGAGCAGTGGATGCACTGGCCTTTGAGGAAGCTCAAGGGCCCCTGAGATGTTGTGGTGCTGGAGCCTGGTTGCATGGCCGGAAGCCCCATAATTGGTTTTGCTCACATGAAGATTTGCCTTGGGGTGGAAAGCTGGGTGCAAACAGCTCCACTGCTTCAAAGCACAGCTTCTCTCTTCCTCCAGTGGCCTTGCTCAGGCTTTGTGGCAGACACATGCAGAGTGACCCAATCTCCCAGGTGCAAAGTTTATAGGCTTGGTTTCTTGATCCCTCCGGACTTTGGGGCAGGGTTTGGCAGCCCCGCAGCCCCTGATGTCAATGTTTGGTTTTGGATTTCGATGGGATGTTGATTGAGGCAGGTGCTATGTCTCCCAGAGCCTGACGGAGGAACTGGACTAGTATAGCATGAATGGGGACAGGCTGTGGGATTTAAAAAGGCAGGAGACGTCTATATTTTTAACCCCGCTGGTATTTTGGAACAGGCAAAGGAGGAGAGCGTTTGGAAGGCTGGTCTCCCAACTCAGCTGTTCCCTAGTGTTATATTTATCTGCGTTCCTGTATTTAAAGCACTACCATCAAGTATTACTCAATGGGACTTTTTTTTGGATAGCGTCATCCCTCAGTGCTGCGGACTTTGGCAACCTGCCACAGAAGTCTCTCCCTTTCCGTGTGTGTGTGTCTGGCTCGCCTCTGTCTCTCCACAAGATCTGCAGACAGTTGCGCGTGGCGTCGCAAAATGTATCAGCAGGGATTCTCATTATGGCTCAGGATTAAATATATCCAGAGACGGGAGGAAGCTGCCAAGGAGCAGGATGTCGCAGGTGGCTGGGAAAATGGCCACTTCAGTGTCTGTAATCACTAGACTTTACAGCAAGCATGTTGGACTGGCTAGCATAGCTTCACCCTCTACTGGGTGGGGATGAGAACTGCTCAGCTGTGTGTCCTTGGCCCCATACTGTCTAAGCCAGGAGTTTCAAGGCAGCTTTGTCTAGCCAAAACACTTATGCAGACCCTGTTACTGCAGGATCCAAGCACTTCACCACCTTTAGTGTCTCTGCCCTCCCAGCACCCTTTTGAGGCAGACTGTAGGCTCCACTTGTAATTCTTCATCTCCTCCGCAGTCAGGTTCCACCAGCCTCTGTTGGTTTCATTTGGGGACCAGTAGCCCCGTTGCTCTATTCCTACTACAACCAGCAGGGACCAGTTGAAAACCGTCGACTGGAATTTCCCCTACGAAGGCCAGACCCCAATGGGCACCTGGGGAGAATAGAGGCGTTTGTTCCCTTCTTACCCATATGGTGTCTGCTCAAAATCAGAGCAGAGCTGGCTGACTGGAATTGAACCTGGCAGAGGAGCTGTGGCATTAAAGAAAGAAAGGGAGTGTAGCCTAGTGCTCAGAGCACGGGAGTGGAATCAGGGCACCTCGGTTCTTCTTTCTGATCTGCTAGGCTGTCCCTGTAGAGCCTCAGGCAAGTCACTTAGGCCAACTTTTTCAAAAGAGGCTTCAGATTTTGGGTGCCCAGTGTTTAGGAGCATGCAGCTTGAGACACCTTGGGTCTGATCTTTCTGAGGGGCTATGCACATTCCCTGTGGGTGGTGCTGGAGGCATTCAGCACCATGGAAAATTAACCTGTCAGTTGCACAAAAATTGTCCTTAATGTCTCTGTGCCTCAGTGTCCCCTCTGTAAAATGTGGATAATGCTAGTTATTTACCCGGCTTAGGGTTGGGAATTGTTCACCAAGCACCTGCAGCTAGATCAGATGTTTGTCTACACTGCAATGAGAGGCACGGCTGCAACCCATGAAGAAACATTTGAGCTAGCATGGATCTGGTTAGTTCAAGAAACAAAAGCAGAGAAGCCATGGCAGCACGGGCCATATATGTCCACCCAGGGCTAGATTATGGCCTCAAGTAGCTGGGCCGTTCTGCCACGGCTTCACTGTTCTTGTTCTCACAAATCGCTAGATAGAAGCCACTGGGGGTCTTTCTACGCAGGCTTAATGAGCTGCTGCAGCTCACACCGAAGGTACAGGTTTGCGGTAAAGAGGTAATGAAACACCATGGATTGAATTATATGGGGGAGGGGGGGGTGTCAGACCATTTCTTGATGCTGCCTGCAAATCTTGCTCCAACGGGGAAGCAAATTGTCCCACCACTTTTGCTAGGTCGGCTCAGTCCTCCCTGAGCACTCAGCCAGCTAGAGGCAAGAGTGCAGGGCTCCAAGCTCTTGTTCACAGTGGGGAATATGATGAGAGGGCCCATGGCAGCCCAGTTCAAAATCAGGGCCTGGATCCCTCCCAGAGGCTGTAATGAGTGGCCCCAGGGATGCACAGAGCAGCATTAGCTGGCGTGGCCTGTCCCAGCTCAGCGCACTGTCTCCGGCCATTGATTACAATCCTGGGCTGACATAGCTTGTGCCTCTGTCTCCCCATGTCTCAGGTGGATGCTGACGATGTCATCACCAAGGAGGAGCAAATCTTCCTGCTGCTGAAAGCCAAGGCCAAGTGTGAGCGACACCTGAAAGCCAAAGCACACGGTGAGTGTCCCCCCGGGTCGCTGCTGGGCACAGGGGCTGAGCAGAGGTAAGACACATGCACAAGCTGTCCCCCAGCTTGGCGCAACTGCTTTTTGCCCCTCATTTTCTGGTCCAGGCTGCTAACTGCTGCCAGATGTCAGGAATGACACAGTTTCCTGGGGATGCCTTGTGCAATGATGAGCCTCAAGTTCAAGCTAGTGCCACACCGGCTTCCTGGTCCCAACCCCATGACGTTGTAACCACTCATGAGTCAGGGAGGAATCAGCCCCCTGATCACACAAATAGACTCCCACATGCACACACACCTTGCACTGCCACAGAGCGAAAGCCCAGAGATCACTTTCTGGCAAATGCCATCGACGCCTGAGCAAACATCTGGCTTCTGGACAGCCCCCTGTCTGGCAAAGACAGTAGCATGGAGACTTGTGAGTCCAATCTCTCTTTATTTCAGGCCTCCACCTTTCCATCAGAAAAATTCCCAACTCCCTTTCTCTGTCCTTCCTAGTTCTGTTCCCCTCTCCGCCCAATTAACACATCATTAAACAGCATACGGGCAGGGGGCTTCGCACAGCCCCATACTTTTGATCACTGCCCCCTCCAGGGACCACCGTATCTCATAGAGTCACTTAGCAATTGGGATGCTGCTTCAACATTATTGAAACAGACCTTTACTCTTCTCTCTGCTCTGTACCTCCCACTGCATAACCATCGCTACCAACCTCATCCAACTGTTGGTGTGTAGACACCACAGCCTAGCGTGCTGACCCCGTGCCATCTTGTAGTTTCCCTGCAGTCCCCTCACCTGTCTGCAGCCACCTGTTGCCTCTTGTCTTAAATTGGCAACTCTCTGCAAACAGAGACTGTCTTTGTTGTTCTGTGTTTGTACAGCACCTAGCACAAGGGGTCCTGGACCATGACTAGGGCTCCTAGGTAGTCGGGACCAAAATCAGAAACAAGAGGAAATAAGAAGGCAGCTAAATGTGGCCAGAGGTAGACTATGAAGATGTCTCTGTCAGATTGCATTTGTTACCCTCAGGCCTTAACACCCAAAAAATCCTGTGCAGTTTAACAGTGAAGATCCATGTAGACACCTCGGCTGTTATGGGCCTCCCTTGATTACAAGCATAGTATGTGGAGCACAGGAGAGGGCAAGGTAGAAATCAAGCAAGAGGCGGAAAGTAGAGTGGCTCAAAAACTGGGATGACATTTTCGCAAAACATCTTTTTTATTTTCATCACAATTCAAATTTTCATGAAAAATTCCATTGAATGGTTCAAGACCTGGACATATTTGATGAGGCTCAATAGGAAAGCTGAGATAATCAGCCCATAGGTGCTATGACAGCAAGCATTATCAAAGAATCAAGCTAGAGCCATAGATAAGCGAGAATCCTAGAAGATGTGGCTTGGAAGGGACCTCAGGAGGTATTAGTCCAAAAAAGGACCAACCCCAACTAAATAATGGAGCCAGGGCTTTGTCAATCCAAGCCATAAAAACATGGATGGATGCATTCCCAAGCCAATGCTTTGACTACCGGCTCCTGTTGACTGGATTTCAAAAGATCAACCCCTCATTCAGTTGCTTTTGCATTTATGGGACACTGGGAATTTTGAATTGAGCCCAAACCTCAGTAAATGGAAGGAACTGAACATTATCACCTGCCAAAGGCAAGAGAAGTGAATCTGTTGAAGCAGCGGCATAGCTGCAGGTGGGCCTGAGTGGGCCATAGCCTACCCATTTCAAAAGCAGGCCCATCCAGTTGGTTGCAGAAATTATGCTGCCGATGCTCCGCTCGGGCTATGTTGGTAGCTGGAGCGTTGGGCAACTTAGCTTCTCGGCCAATCACTTGCCGAACTTCCTGTTTCTAGTCACATGACCAGCTGCTAGAATTGTGGGAAGTGCTTGGTTTGCAGCTGTTCCACCCATGTCAGCCACAGGCCCTGCCAAAAAACTGCTTCTGGAGGACACGGTTGAGTCAGCTGTGCCAGGCTTTTGGGAGCGACAGCTCATCCCGGAGCCAGACCACTGAGAGGATGACTGTTTTTCATTGCCGCTTAAAGGGGGGCTATCTGAAGGCCTCTGCAAAGTAGCGTTGTCCTCTGAGCACTATTTTTTGCAGAAGAGAATCAATAGTATCCTTGTTTGCAGCCCTGGTGGGTCACCTTTCCCAGAAGCTGCTGTCTCAGACATCACAGTCATTCTCAGGGCAAGAGAAGGACAAAACAGCTGATGAGGGGATGGTTGATCATAAGATCTGGAAGGTCTGACATAAAGGATTCTTAAGAAACAAATGTGAAGCAGCACATGCTCAGTGTCCCCATCTCAGCACAGCCCCACTGCAGGCATCCTACCTCACCAGCCGCTGTGCTGTCAGTATTCCCATCTCGGCACAGCTCCACAATAGTTTCACACTTGGTCTTAGTCCCTGGAGCAGATTCTCTGTCGCCATGATCTTGTTCTCTCTTCCTCACCCTCAGTACACCCGCCTGCATCTGCCTCTTTAGATCCCTCCATCCCAATTCAGAAAAAACCTGGAGATGTTCCCCAAGGGTGGGTAAGAGCAACCCTGTCCTCTGCTCTCTTGCAGCTCCCAAGCTGAAAGCCTGACGCAAAGCAGCCTGGAAATCAGACCAGTCTGTGAGAAGTTAGGGCTAAATGATGGCTATGCTAGTCAAAGGGGTGATGTGGCAATGGAGGTGTGCCGTCTCAGTGGTAGAGGTGAAGATATCTGGTTGACCCAACAGTGACAGCCCCAGGCAATCCTTTGAATAGTCAAAAGTTTCCCATTAAGTTGGAGATGCAGAGTGGTCCAGGGAGGAGAGCACTGATGAGAGCCAGGAGACCAGGGCTCTCCTGCTGGTGGACCCTAAGCAGGGTCCATCACCTCAATTAGCCGCTGTTCCCCCTCCCACACTTATCTGCCCCATCGGTTTTCACTGCAAGCTCTTTAGGGAGAATTGGAAGAGGTGTTAACCAGTCAGGAGGCACCAGGCAAGTTAAGACGTCATGCAGGCTTCAGAGCATGGAGAATTTTGGATGAAGTTATGACAGGACACACGATTGCTCCCAGGGAGTGCTCCTCAATTTTACCCAGAAGCCTAGGTTAGGCTGGGTCAGATCAGATCAGGGTCTTCATTTAGTGTGACCCAGTGTTTACTTTCTCCATTGATCTAAAGCATGGCTAGCAAAGTTGTTTAGACTTGAAGGACATTTCTATCAGCAACTCAGTCTGGCAGGCCACAAAATGATACAGGAAAAAATAAACCCCACAGCAACTAGTGGTACACATGGTCTACAGTCTCTGGCCTGCTGGTATGAAAAGAAAAGAAAGGTACTCTAATGAAGTTGGGTAAATCTTTCTGTATTTTTTCATTTGATAGCATCAAATATAACTCATTTTTAACAGATTTACATGGGGAAGAGCTGGGCTGGTACAACCAGTTTGGGTTGCAGCAAAGCGGAGTGCAGGCTACGTGTTTGACATCCGTTGTCTAATCGTCTAGGTGCAGGCAGCCAAATTCAAAGTCTAGCCTTAATTAACTATTAAATCCTGACACAAAGTTGCTGTTTGAATGGCCCCCTTCTGGGACGGTTGTGTGCACTGGATCGTTCAATGGACAGGCATTGAATTGGGAGTCAGGAGATGTGACTCTCAGCGGTCGTGTGACTGTGACGGGAATGGTCTCACTGGTTGTTTGGATGCGAGCCACTACCTCTCTTTACAGCCTCAGCATCTCCTTGAACATGCCATCTAGCTAACAATTTGCACTGGCACTCAGCACCGTAGCGTCATTTAGATTGCCATTGTGATCTTAGAGGGCTGTGGTTTTGAGGGCCAAGTGTCCCAGACACAGAGTCCGGGCAAGGTGCTTTGCAGCTCCTATTATTCCTCCCAATCGGTGAGAACCAGAGATTGTAAAGCAGGTCTCTTGCAAGTGGAGGGGCCCAGTTAGTTTAATTAGACCCCTAAATAGCTTTGCATGCCTGGGCATGAGTGATCAGTGAGTGCCACAGGTAAAACAAGCTTTGTGATGGGCTCCCTCATGTTCTTAGCTCTTCTCCCTTATAGCAAGCATGGTTTGGGGGGTAGTTTTCGTTTCTGACATTGCGTTACTGTCAAAAGGTCACAGCAAGGAGATCACATGAAAAGCCAGGCTGCTACAGACACAGCATGACCTGTAACAATTCGACAGGTCCAAGAGTGTTGTATTAAAACACAGATCTCGGCAGAAGACTCCATTCATTCACAGTTAGATCTATTTAGCACGGGGGCAGAGCATCAGCTGCTCTGAATGGCCATTAGCTCCACTAAGGTCAGGGTAGCACCATGGATCGACACCTGCTGTGGATCCGGTTGGTGTTTCTGTTCTATCTGGTCTCCAAACACTGACGTTTGTTGGCCCTGATTTGGATCCCGCTTCCATTAAGCTAATTAGGTTATATCCCAATGAAGTCTCTGGATTTACAGCAGTGCAAACAAGTGTGTCAGATCTGGCCGAAGCCCTCCCTCTGTAGATGGTCCTTCTGTGTGACTGAGAGAGAGAGACATGTGAGACAAATCTGAAAGGTGGTGTAAAGATCTGCTGGCTCCACAATGCAAGCCTGTCCTGCCATGGGCTGCTAATGCTGATCTGCCCGGCTGTTGCTAAGTTGATCCGACTGCGATATTGTTTGGAAGTGGCTCTTACTGTGGCAATCAGGCAAAGAGATTTCTCCTGCTGGAGCATTTGATTTTAATGCTCAGCAGTAGTTACCGCAGGGTTATCTCAACACAAAATAAAAGGTAACTAGTCTCTGTTTTCCAGGCAGTGGCAGGAAATAAATCAGTGGGGGACACAGCACTTCTGTCTGCTAATGACTGGCACAGACAGGAATGCATGGATCCCAAAATACTTGCTTTTATTAAGTGCAAAACACATCAAAATGTAACCATCCAAAATATGCAAAGAAAGAAGTGGTGTCAAGTGGCAGCAACGGATTTCCAGTGGCCAGCTTTTCTCTTAGCTGCTGGGAAATTTTAGGTCATTGATTGGTAGAAGAAAATGCAAACCTCTCCAAAGTTTGTTCTCTAAGTAAACTTTTAATAGGTTTTCTACAGACCATGAACGCAACTCATAATGGCCTCCAATAGGTAGAGCTCTGCAAACCTGCCCCATCTGCTTTATGTCCATGGATATCCACCAATCTTTTTTTTTTTTTTTGTGGATGGTGGATCAGATGTGGAGCTCAAATGTGGGGAAGCAGCTGTTTGCAGCTCAGCCTTTGAGTCTGTTACCTGCTTTTGAGATGGGCATGGAGGCTGGCCACCAAACGGCCTTTCCATGGGGCTCCCCTGCACCTGCAGGCCAACATCAAGCAGCTGTTTTGTGGGTCTCCGTTGCCAGCCATGGACCAGCTGTTGGGCAGCTGCCTGTAGGGCCTGACCTCTGAACTGCTGATCAGCAGGAAAGGCTACAACAGAGATGGTCTCCAAACAGGCCCAGGACTGTGGGTGCAGATCACTACACCGCAGATGGCAGTGGGAGACGGGCAGATTGGATGCAGATCCACATTTACGTATCCACACGGGACTCTCCTAATAGGCTAAAAGTCCCCCTCATGACAGCGATCGTAATTTATTATCCTACTTGTCCGCCAAACATCATCAGCAGTCACAGACTCCAAGCCAAGGAGAGCCATTGACATCACCCGCCAGTCCCTGAATCTGTCCTTTCACTTTGTCTTCGTAACACTGCAGTCGTGTCAGAGCTTTCATTCTCTCTTCCTATGCCAAGCCCAGATTTTCCTGACCCGTGTCATTGTCACTCCAGTTCCTGGCAGCTAAGAGCACAAGTTTGCTGTGGGTTGTGTCGCATCCAGTCCTCTCATCAGAACACTACTGTGCATTGCAATGGCTCATGTGTCCCCTAAGACCCTCTTTTCCACAGTGCTTTCCACTCATGGGCAGGTGGACAGCACTGCCTGTGTTAGCGGTGAACCAGCAAGCCCTCCAGGCTGTACATGTGGTCAAAAGACCCATTAAGCCTCTTCTTTTATATCTGTTGCAGCCAGACCTCACCTCTTTTGCTAGCCAAATGCCCCCAAAAGGCAGGAAGATAAAGGTTGGAGGTGTGGCCAGTGGCTGCACAGTGCTTGAGCATCCTTTTACTATTTATATAGCCATGGCAGGCTTGGCCCTCTGATCGCCCACGAGTGCATGGAGAATGACACTGTGGGAGCTCTTCCCAAAGACACAATAGATACAACTTCTGATTCTGCCACCTGGTTGCCCGAGAGGTGTTAGGTCTGTCACTGACCTAGGACAACCATGATATCTTCAGACTTTACCACTGAGATGGCACACCTCCAGGCCACACCGCCTCTCTGATGAGTGCAGCCGTCATTTAGCCCTAACACCTCATGGGCTTGTCTGGTTTCCAGGATGCATCGCATCAAGCTTTCGGCTCAGAAGCGGAAGGAAAGCAGAGGTTCGGGCTTCGCCGACCCACCCTTGGGGAACATCTCCAGGCTTGTCTGCATTGGCAGGGAGGACCTGAAAAGGGAGCTGAAGGAGGGGGCGTTGAGGATGAAGAAGTGACCAGGGACTAGGACGATAAGTGAGGATAGGGAGGGGCTCTGCTGACAGACCAGAGGCTGCTAGGGCAGGATGGCTGCAGCAGGGCTGTGCTGAGACGCGGGAGCTGAGCATGGGGCACTGCAACTTGGTTCTTTAAGAATCCCTTACGCCAGGCCTCCCAGATCTTGTGATAAGTCATCTCCTCATCAGCTGTTTTGTCCTCCCCTTGCCCTGAGAATGACTGTGAAGTCTGAGACAGCAGCTTCCAGGAAAGGTGACCCACCAGGGCTGCAAACAAGGATATTATTGATTCTCTTCTGCAAAAATAGCACTGGGAGGACAATGCTACTTTGCAGAGGACTATAGATAGTCTCCCTTTAAGCTTGCTGGTCTGGCAGCAGGATAGGGGGTGTCCCTCTCAAAAGTCAGTCAAAAAACAAGCAGTTCCCGAAATTCTGCCTTCCAGTCATGTGCTTGGAAGCAGGAAGTTCGAGAAGTGACTGGCGGAGAACTAGGCTGCCCCGTTCTTTAGTTGCCAAGGTAGCTTAAGCGGAGCATTGGCAGTATATTTCTGCAGCCTACTGGGTGGGCTTGCAAGCTGGGTGGGCTATGACCCACCCTGGCCCACCCATAGTTATGCCACAGGGACAATAGATTCACTTCCTTTGCCTTTGACAGGTGATAAAGTTCAATTCCTTGCTTTTACTATGCTTTGGTCTCAGTTACAGCTCCTTGTGCCCCATCAGCGTGAAAGCAGCTGAATGAGAGGCTGCAATATCTGAGCTTCAAGTAGGTGCAGAGACAGGAGTCACTGGGGTGCGCTTTCATTTAGGGGCTGAGAGCGTGTTTGTTCAAAAGCACCTATGGTTAATGAGCTTGTTGCCACATGAGATGTTTCTGCAGTCTGTCTACAGCACTGCAGTGTAGACGTTACCTACGCTTCAATGTTCCCGCTAAGCTGTATGCGTGTGTGCGCACACAGGTCATGAAACTTGAGCACACAACAAAATAAAGGACACACAAAAATATTCAACAATGCTAATATTAGTGCAGACAAAGAAATTTTTTTGCACACAGCCTACAAAAAATTAGAGGGAACATTGCCTGTCACTGTAGTTTATCTACTTCTCTGCGAGGCGGGGACTCAGTTAGTGGAAGACTTTCTTCATTGACCTACTGGTGCCACTACCAGGGGGTTCAATCACTGAAACGGGTCACCTAGGGAGGTGGTGGAAGCTCCACCTTAGATGGTTTTAGGGCCCTGTCTGGGGTGATTTAGCTGGGTTTGGCACTCCTGAGGTCCCTTCTAACTCTAATCTCCTATAATTGTATGAAACTAGTCAGTTCGATGATAAGAACCCCATGCAGGCTTGAAGGTGTTGAGATACAGGCTTTTGGTATGGCCATTGCCACAGCAGAGTAGAGTTACAGACCGGTCAGGTCTGCAGCAAAAGTTCCTCGAGCTCAATCTTGGTGCAGTGCTGTCTGGCCCTCAGAATTTGACTTGGTCCCATCACTGATATCTGCCCCATCATCTTCCAAACACTTAGGTTTGGTCTAGTCTTAACACGTAAACCAGTAGAGTTATGTCAGTTAGAGGTGTGAAAAAAAGCACACTTTCCAGGTGCTATAGCTATGGCAACAAATCCCCTAACGTAGACACAGCTATATGCTAACAAGAGTGCAGATGTTGTTGCTGAGATGGTGTTCCCACGGGAGCAGGAAAACGCCCTTCTGTCAGTTTACGCTGCATCTACACTGGGGAGCTAGGCCAGTGTAGTCTCTGTAGCGCAGATATAACTTAGTACTGATGCTTTCCCTTTTTATTGTGGCCTTAAAATCCTCAAGGGGAGCACAAGAAGCTGGAGGGATCTGTGGATTGTGCATAGCTACTTAGAAATTGCCCAGAAAAAAAATGACTGGGAGCAAAGTTTAGAGCAGCAGGCTTCTACTGTGCTTGAGCATTTCTAAGCTTGCTTGGCTGAGTCCTAGGGCCATCATAAAGACATGCAGCAAAGAGTTGGCTCTCTGATTAGAAAGTGTAATCCTGTCTCTGCATGGATTTCAAAAACTGGAGGGTCACATTCTCTGGCTTTTCGCATCTGGTGTTTTCTCCTGCCCTTTTCAGGTTTTGTTGGCTCATCTCCATTATATGCACACCAGCCTCTACTGTCCAGTGTGCATGTCTCAGCATGTTTGCAAGTGTCCTTTGCAGCACAGGACAGAGCCAGAGAGCACTTGCTTAGCTCTCTCTCGACCCCTGCCGTCCTTAGCCAAGTCTGGCTGCATTCCAGTGCCAGGGCAGAGTTTAGTGGGTGGTAAGCCTGATGTTGGCCCTTCAAAATTGATTAACGGCCCGAAGAGCTTGCTTCCCACTGCCGTCTGCAGTGCAGTGCTCTGTGCCCACAGTCCTGGGCCTGTTTGGAGGCCATGTCTTGCTGCAGCCTTCCCTGCTGATCGGCAGTTCAGAGGTGAGGCCCTATAGGCGGCTGCCTAACAGCTGATCGATGGCCAGCAGGGGAAATCCACGAAACAGCTGATTGATGATGGCAAAGCAACCTCTGGCTGGTGCATCATGGCAGGGATGCTGCGATCCATCTTGCAGGGGATGAGATGTGATCTTGCCCCTTTCTGCCCTCTCTGTTGCTTCCCCTTGGCACTTGCTGCCATCTCCTCCAAACAGCCGTAGCTTGCCCCATCTAAACAGGATGGGAACCCTCTGGCATTACAAGTTTGTGTTCTTCCCAGGATCTGACTTAGGGTGACAGTGATGTGGACCTTTTCCCAAATCACTGAATTCTAGTTTCAGGGTCGTGTCCTAATATGGAGAAATCCACACAACCTTTTGGACAAGTTTCATTCACTTTAAAACTTATTATAATTTCAAGTGATGCAACTTCCTCATGTAGACAAGACCTCAGCTGGGCTCCCTCTTTCAGGAGGAAGGACGCCTTTGTATCCAGACCAGGGAAACATTTTCAAGGACACCTATCTGACTTGGAAGTCCTAAACCCCTTTTAATGAGCTTGTGACCATGTCTACACTATAGTGGCTACACCTGTGCCATTACAATGCTGCAGCTGTGCCACAGTAGCGCCTCAGTGTAGATTCATCCTAAATCAAAGAAATGGTTTGGCCACTGATGTGGTTGATCCATCTCTCTGAGAGGTGATAGCTAGGTCTTCCACTGACATTAAACTAAGGTTTAGATTGACTTAACTGTGGCACGCAAAGTGCAAAATTCTTCACAACCGTGACTGACATAGCTAGGGCAATCTAATTTTTAAGTAGGCAAAGCCTTAGTCTCATAAATGCCAAGGGGCCAGGGCACCCTGGGAACTGACAGTGTCATACCTATACCTCCCAGGGGTGTGTGAAAATCTACCCTTTCGTGAGATGGCGTCATGCCAAATTAATCCCTAGTGTAGTCAGCACGAGAGTGACAGACGAAGTCTTCTGCTGACCTAGGAGGTGGATTACCTACTCTTAAGGAGGTAGGTTACCTACACTGACAGGACAACCTCTCCATCGATTTAAAAGAGTCTACACCAGGGCTTATGTGGATTTAGCTCAGTCTCTCATGGTGTAAACTTTTCACACCTCCCAGCGACATGAATAGGTTGACATACGGTTTTTATGTAGACCAGGCCTAAATGACTTTTGAGACATAGTGGGTGTCTGTGCCGCAGTCAAGGTGTGACTTCAGCTTACCTAGTCATGACATTAAATGTGAATAAAAATAACAGTGAAAATGTTGGAGCGCAGGTTGTGTTGTAATCCTGTGTCCCACTGCAACATAGACATAACTTTAGCTTCCTAGGTTGCTAAGGCCTTGTCTTTTCTTGGGGAAAAAAGCGTGTTTTCAACTCCGGTGAGCTACCACATGGTGACTGCCGTGAAGCAAAATCCTTGTGAAGATGGGACCATCTGTAGTTTTCACACAAGTCAGGGTAAAATCCAGCCTCCACCATAGTCTTTGACTTGAGCTGCTGACTCATGTGAAAACTACGGATAGCCCCGTCTTCACAAGGATTTTACCTTGTGTTCATTATCACATCTGTGAGTTCAAGCTAATAACAAACCTTGTACCTAGTGAAGTCGCACCCATTTGAAAATTTTACCCAGCATCTAAGAAATCAACATAAACTAAACTGCTGTAAACCAAGCTTAAATCAAAGTGTCCATACTAGCTGGTTCTATCAGTTTATAAACCAGTTTCATGTTGAACGGGGGCAACGCTGAGTACGGACAGAGCCTAACAAAGGTGTAGGATTGCTCCCAGCGTGTTTCCATGCAGTGTTTCTGATGCACTTCTTGGCTTGGGTGTCAGGGGAGGGAGACCCAACCGACAAACAAAAAACTGTCCCCACAACTATGCAGTTTCTTTTCTTTCTCATTTTTTTATTCATTTAGCCTCCAGATGAAAGCCATTCAGTCAGAACAGGAAACCCTTAAAATTTCTTGTATACATACATAAATATTATATTTCTGCAAGAACAGTTGAGCTGATGCCACCCCAAAGGCAACCCTGGAAAGAGATGAAGCGAAATCTCCAGCGATGAGCCATCTAACGTTCCTCCCCCTGCCACCCGCCCCAGGAATTAAAAGTCTGTCTTGCCCTGCTTTGGAAAACCAGCAGGGACATTTTGCGGAGGGGGAGATAGATTTTTGCACAAGCCTGTTATTAGTTGCGGCCATGGGACTGGCACTCCAGAAGTGCTAGGTGTTGTTGTTTGCCTTGCAATGGTTTCTTTTTTTAATAAATAAGCCTCTTATTTGCAAGGGAGACGGGGGTTATTTTTAGTTAAGAAACCATGACTATTTATCTAAGGTATGTGTGTTGGCTGCCTGAAGCATGGCTGCATTGTTCCTGTAGCTCCATCTGTCCCTCCCTGTATCCAGGCTGTCTTAGCAATGAACCAACCTTCCTGCAAATGATGTTCAATACTGCCTGCTGCAAGGCGCCATATAGGAAATGCTGATGACCTTCCACTCTCCTTGAAGTCAATGGGAAATATGGGCTTTCAGCATCTTTCAGGGTCAGACCTAAGAAACACAGATTTAAACATCCAGCCAGCTTTTATTTCTCTCACCTCTCAGTGGTGCTCATTGCAGCCAGCCTTTGCTTCCTCTGTTGCTGTGCCTGATCTTAGTATCAGAGAAGATTGGGATTGGAGGAGACCTAAGGAGGTATCTCATCCAGCTCTAAGCAGGACCTATCCCAACTAAACCGTCCCAGGCAGGGCTTTGTCAAGCCAGGCCTTGAAAACCGGTGAGGGTGGAGATTCCTCCACCTCTCTAGGTAACCCTTTCCAGCGCTTCACCAGCCTCCTAGGGAAAAGATTTTTCCTAATACTCAACCTAAACCTCCCCCACTGCATCCTGAAACCGTAGCTCCTTGTTTCGTTACCACTGGGAGCTGTCTAGCTCCAACCTCCCTGGGACCCCCGTTCAGGTAGTTAAAGGCTGCTCTCAAATCCCTTCTCACGCTTCTCTTCTGTAGACTAAACAAGCCCAGATCCCTCAACCTCTCCTCAGAAGTCATGTGCTCCAGCCCCCTCATCATTTTTTTGCCCTCTGCTAGACTCTCTCCAATTTGTCCACACCCGTCTTATTGTGGGAGCCCAAAACTGGACATAATTCTCCAAATTTGGCCTCCCTAGTGCTGAATAGAAGAGAACAATGAGTTCCCTCAGTCTGCAGGCAATGCTCTCACTCATGCAGCCCAATATGTCATTAGCTCTCATGCTTTGCAGCTTGGTCCAAAGACATCTGCAATCAAGGCAAGGACCCTCTGATGAGTTCAGCTGTCTTTGGATCAGGACCTTAATAAGTAATAAGGGAAGCATCACAAAGTTAACCTCCTCCACCAGGGCAAAAAAAGAGTCAGGAATTAACTGTGGCGATTCTATGTGAGGAGCAGCTTGGCCGAGGAACCGTCCGTTGCATTCACCGGCTGTTGCTTGTTTTATGCACAGATCGCAAACTCTTTGGCATAGGACCATTTCTCTGTTCTGTGTTTGGACAGCGCCTGGCCTATTGGGAGGCTGGTCTAGGACTATATACTGCTGTAGTAATAATAATGATGAAGAAATCAAACTCTGCTGAAATTAAAAGGAAAAGGAATGGCTGTAGCAGAACTCACCAATGCTAGAACTGATTGACATGCATCCAAAGGGTGGCCAGGCTGGTGTTAAGAGTGTTATCCTGAGATAACTGTGCTGTCAGTTCCCTACCCAGATTCCCTTGGTTGCTCTGTGCCTTAGTTTCCCTCATTAACAATGGAAATCGTAGCACAGGCCTACCTCACAGGGGTGTGGTGAGGATGGATGCATTGAAAGGTGTGAGGTACTATGGTTATGGGCTAAGAAGGGCTGCTGGTAAATAAGCGGTGATGTCAGCAATGTGTTACACATTTATTTACTGCACCAGGCCATCCAGGTGCACAGCGGCATAATGAAAATGTGAAAGCAACACCCTTTCTCCAAAGCATTTACAACCTGATACTAGCTGTCATGGGCAGGGACAGAGCCCGCCCACCCTCTGACAGCTACAGGATCAAGACTCAGGAACCCAGTTCTGCAAACACTTGGCCATCCGAGTAGTGCTAAATGGGCAACAGATAGATGAGAAGCAGGATGCAGCAAGAATATAGGTGGCCCGTGACATTTAATGGCGGTTTGCCACTTGTGCTGTTGTTACGAACAGCAATGGTTTAACCAAGCTTTAGAGACCTTTGTTTAAAAGAGGCACTGGAAAGCGGAGAGGTGGAAGCCATGGGTGAGCAGGGCAGGTGTAGGGGGCTGGGATGCCATGAACAGGGGTATGTGGGGTACATCTACATTGCAAATAAAAACCCACGCAGCAACTCTCAGCGCCTGGGTCTGCAGACATGGGCCCTGAGGCCTTGCAATTTGGGGCTAAAAACAGCAAGGTAGATGTTCCCACTAGACTTGGGCTTTGAGACCCTGTCCTCGTTGCCAGGACTCAGAGCCTGGTTGCAAATGTCTACACTGCTCCTTTTCACCCCTTCATGCAGGCTGACGTCTGTAGCATGAGACTCAGAAACTCATGGCTGCCAGGTTTTTTCAACAATGCAGATCTACCATTAATTAGGTGTCCTGGGCAGATGGAGGGGGACGAAGGGGTACGGGAGAGAATTTTGAACTGGCATATTTAACCCTTTAACGTCTAGAGTGCTCACACCCACTGACCCATCGGTTCTCTCACAAACCAGTTTTCACAATGCAGGTCACCTGCTTGGTTCACAACCTCCAGTATTGTGCCCCTCTCAGTTTCTCCTTCGCACTGCCAGCCTTTTGGGGCAGAGGGACAGTTTGCCTCCTGCCTGGAACTATGTGCTTTAGTAAAGGATTCAAACAGCCGAGGGAAACACACTCATGCACACCAGACTGTCAGAGACTCCCACTTGGCAACAGCTAACGAGATAGGCAACTGCGTGGCTGACACACCCATGTGTCACCCTGCACCAACACCCCATTACCACGTGATGGGTGCATGCACTGTGACAAATTGGGGATTTGCTATGGACCACTTCTGAACTGGGGTGATTTTTTTTCTGAGATTAGGTCCTAAAATCATTGTGTTAAAGGAACACTACATAGGCATGGCTTCATCCTGAATTAGCAGGTCGTGTCAGCTCTCTGCCAGACCAGACACAATGGTTATGAACCCAGTGATTGTCTGTTCAAAGTAAAACACCTTGGGACAGTGGATTTGCTCTAGCTGAGGAAAAAAAAGACGCTTCCTCCTCTTGTCTGATTAGAGCAGGGTTTGGAAGTAAAGGAACGCCACCAGGGCTATGTCTACACTAGGGGCTTAAATTAGACTTAAGCAACTCCCTGGCCACAATTGGAGTTCGTAAGTCAACTCAAGCACTTGCTAAAGTCAGTTTAATAACTCCTGCCCTTAAAGTTGACTTTAAAGGTTAAGTTGACTTTATTGTTGACAATGCAATGTGCCCATTAAAGCTGACTTTATAAAGTAGACTTAGTGCAGTAGAGCCTTTTAAGTCAACTTTATTGTCAACTTAGACCAGAGAACCCATTTAAAGTCGACTTTATTAAGTTGACTTTAAATTTGTCCCCTTGCTTAAGTCAACTTTATAAAGTAGACTTAATTGAGCCCTGTAGTGTAGACATAGCCTGGGTGGAGAATTAAAGAGGCCGGTAACCTGACCCCCCACCCACCGGGCGTCTACAAAGGAACTTCTTGGGGGGGGGGCCTGGGAAAGGGAGCCGTCTTGCACCAGGCTAAGCTAGGGAAACTGCCTCAGCAGGGACAGCGTGAGCAATGGGCTGGAGAGCCCAGCTGTCTGCATGCGACTTGACAGGCCACAGCTGAGCTCTGGAGGGAAGGAGGGCTGTTGCACGGAGGCCGTTCTATGTGATCTGTGCCTTCTGGCGATGTACGAGTTTCGCCAGGAAGCCTAAAGGTGATGGCTGGAATGATTTGGACAGGGCTTTTAAAAACACCACTATAATTGTGCTAAGATTGGTGGTATGCACCAGCACGCAAAGGCTGGAATATGGCTGGAGCACAGGTGTGAACATGCTGATGCACCCACAGGAAATCCGGCGGAGTCGCGTGATAACACAAGCCCTACACATGCTGAGGTACAGTAGCCCACGCAGTCCCCCCTGCCTGTGTTGCCAGACATGGATGGCTTTGCATCTGCAGGCATAGGACTTCCGTATGGACACACATCCCACCCAGCCCCTCCTCCTGGTTTTTTTTGGTTGTTCCTCCCTGCCTGTTTCCAATCCGCTGAATGTCCTTCCCGTAAGAGAGTGACCGCAATTGGACGCCGTCTTCCAGATGCGGTCTCCTCCCTGCTGCCTCGCCCGGTGCCAGAATAACTCGGCCTGATTTATATTCCATACCCCTAGATAAACACCTCGAGCCCTGGTTTGCGTTCTTTCTGCTGCCAACTGGCCGCGCAGCTGGTTTTAATATGTTCTCCACATGTGTGCAAGGCTTGCATAAAGAGCCGGGGGAGGAAATCAGGAAAGCAAATGAGCACAGCCCTCATTGGATGCTGCCTTATCGTACGGCCTGAGCATTGCAAGTGTGAAGGCTTCAGTGTGCGAGTGCCTCTCACGCTCAGCTTGTGCAGGCTTCTCCCACAAAGGGCCCGCCTTCCAGCATCACAGAGCCAAGCCCCTTGGGTTCATCAACACCAGCTTGGGGAAGCCCATTTGTGCTGACCTTTCCTGGGGCATTTTTGGCTGCCCAGATGTTTCACAGCAGCTGTCTCAGAGAAGGCATTTAAGTGCTCACGGTGTAGCTCTTGAGCAATCTGTCCCGGGATATTAGAGAGAGACGGGGACAGCAATAGATTTGATTGAACCACGTTCTGTTGGGGAAAGAGACCAGTTTTCCAGCCACGCACAGCTCCTCCTCAGGGCTGGGAAAGGAACTCCAGACCACAGCAAAATGCAACAGATCATTAATATGCACAGTTAGCACATCTTATAAGGGACCCTTCAAGGTCTAGTGGCCTGTGAACACCTCTACAGTCACAGGACAAAAAGAGGGGTTAGTGGAGTACAGATTGTACTAATAAGCCATAAACCCAGTACCAGACTCAGCGGCCCCATTGTGCTAGGCGCTGTACATGCAAAGAGCAAGAGACAGGCCCTGATAGTCGGAGTACCCATGACAGGCAAAGGCCGAGCAGGGTGAAGCAACTTGACAAAAGTCAGGTTGCAGAGGCTGGAAAAGGCCCCAGCTGACCTGCTTTTTCACCACACCCGCTGCTTTTCAAACCTCCATGTCAGCGCGTGCTGCACATTTCGGTCAGTGCCTGCAAACCGCTTGTAGCTGGACCTCCACATTTAGAAATCCCTAAGCAACTTTTCTTTTCAAAGTTACGTGTGTGTATTTAGCATTGGCCAGGCCTCTCTGCAGAGTTGGATGTGGTCTAACGGAGCGGGCGCTGAGCTAGGTGAGCTGATTCTGACTCGCGCTCTATGACTGTGAGGTGTCCTCATTGAACCTGGGTACTCAGACTGTGATGCAAAGGGCCTGGTGAAAGGGGAATGCAGTCCAAAACCTTCCAGTAAGCGTGCCTGGCAGGGGATTGAAGTGTAGTATCTCAGCAAGTGGCTTTGTTTTGGGAAGTAGTGAGCACCCATCATTCCTATGGACCTCAGCGGAAGAAAGCACAGATCCAAATATGTAAATGACACCCCTTCTTTAGGCGGCTGAATCCAGCATCCAAACGGAAGTGGCTGGTCTCTGCCTTTCGGCCCTTGGCGTTTTACTAAAGGGGCCCTCTGTAGTTTGTGGACGATTCACCTGCTAACCCCTGGACTCTCAGACCCATGAAATTCATTGCCCGAGGGCCATCAGACAGGCCGATGGTAACCACCGCGAGCTGACTTTTCAACTGGCAGCACATAGATAAAAGGATCCATAGCCCGTTCCCAATTGCCTGAGTCCACGGCCTCCCACCAGCTACTGGTGCAAATAAAATCTTAGAGTCATGTGATGATGCTAAAGCATAAGCAGAGTGTTATAGTCTCATGCCTCCTCTGCCTCTTCATAGCATCACATTGTGCTGCCGCTGGGCACAGTGACATGACATTGTTGTGATTTTTGACAAGAGGGAGCCATGCAATTTCACGTGGCAGCCATGAGAAACGTGGGATGCTTGCGTTGTCCTGTGAGCAGGAGTTACAGAACAGATATCAGCCCTAAGCAGTGCCAAATCTGGCCCGTCTGGGTCTTGTTAGCAGCAACCTTCCTATGGCAAAAGAGAAGTGGCATGGTTTTTTCCCCGGCCGATAGCTGCCAGGTGGACCAAGCACCCTTTTAGAGAGGGTGTTGATGGCCACAGCCTCAGAGATCTCATCTAAGGAAAGTGCTGTGTCTAAATACACAGGCAAAAGGCCACCAGACACAGAGAGTGTAGTTTATTGAGGCTAATAGAGCCAGGCACAGTGCAGGGCCAGCCTTTCTCATACACAGCGGTGAGGGTGGATTTAGAGGATTAGGATTAGAGCCGTTTGAGGCTGGCGTGCACGGAGGAGCCTTGCTCGGCGGAAGAGACGTCGCCAGGCAGCACTGACATCCATTGGTAGAGTTGTGTCAGAGCCCAGGGATGGAAGCAAATGGTGCAGACAATCAGGAATCGAGTGCACTTGTAAAATTATATGGGGCAATTACGTCAGGGTGAGGTGGGGCAGTTCGTATCCTAGCTCCGAGTTCCCCTTTCCCCAATTACGGGAATTCTGGGGTTTTTAGTCCATATTAGCAGGCTTGAGAGCAAGGCCTGCTGGGAGTCAGAGAGGTATAAAGGCTGGATCTGAAGGGAATGGGGAAGGAGGTATGAAAGCCAAGGCAGCCAGGGAAAGGAGCTGCCCAAGGGGAGCTAGAAACGGCCCCATAGAGTATCTGCATTGGGAGGGATGCAGCCACTTCACTCTTCAGGGTCCCAGGACTAGCGTCAGGGGGTAGAGGAAGGGCCTGAACACCTCAGATGAGCCAAATTTAGAGGGAGCTGCTATCCCTGGGGTGACAGGACTGTTGTGAACTCACATGTTGTGAACTCACGGGAAGGCGCTGTGTGTTCGGGAAAAGCAGGGACTTCATCTGGAGCACTGCACCCAAGGAGTGAAGCGTTAGTCAGGTCTGGCTGGCCGTGGCTTACATCTTAGCCACAGACTCAGAGAGCCAGAGGGTGATGGCTGGGCAGCAGGGAAACTGAGGCAGGCCAATGGCAAAGGAGTGGCTCTGCTGAGGGATGTGGGGGCGAAGTGTGTGGGAGGTGCACTGTCAGAGTCCTGGAAAGGCCCAGGGCAAAAAGAGCAGAGAACTGTGCCAGTCGAGGCACGAGACACAGGGATTGCTGAGAGTCATGGTGGAGGTGCCCAGGCACAGCGATGGACGGTGGCTCCAGGACTCGACTAGAGCAGGGTTGCTCAGACAAGAATAAAGTGCACTGTGACAGAGGCAGGATTGTAAAAATTCACATGAGGTTTATCCCCAGCTCCTTCTTTTAAATGCTCGCTTTAATAAGCGCTGAGGTGGGACTCAGAGGAAACATTCAGGGCTGAAACTGGAAAGAGAGTGACAAACTGAGGAAAAAACGGGGGAAAATGTTGCATGGAGTGAAGCAGAAAACAACCCCCCAAACTCCCACAAAGCTGGTGTAGCCAGATGAAAAGCTGTCTCTGGAGTCCTACATCTATCCGGCAGCCAGCTTTTAGTGGGGCTTTCGGTGCCTGTGGCATCTAGCTGTTCCCCCCTCCTCCCTGTGTGGTGTCTCTTTACTCAGTGCCCGCTTTCATTTCGGACTGTGGCAGCCAGGGAAATGGATCCAGCGCTGCTGTGGGCTGGAAACAAGGTTAGCTGGAGGAGCGTGCTGGTGGGACTGGCTGTGCTGGAACAAATCTGCAGAAGGGGAAAGAGGAGTGAAAACAGCACTGGGCTCTTGGGAGTAGAAAGAAACAGGGGAGATGCAGGAGCCTTTTTGTAAGCAAAAGGCTGCAGCTTGGCAATGGCAGGGCTCCTTCAGGGAAAGGGGTTGAGATGTCTGAGGCCACCACTGGCTGGTCCACTTTCTTCAGGTCCCCGTGAGACTGCAAGCCTGCCTGGGGGCTTGTTTCTTCCCTTACACAGCTGGCTAGTGGTCTGATAGGGGAAGACCTGAGTTCAAATCCTGACTCTACAGCTGGCTTCCAACATGCTTTTTCCATCACTCTCTACAGAAATGAGGATGACCCTACCACAAGAAGCAATTGCCCTATGTTTGCTCACGGTGGGGTTCTCTTGTATCTTCCCAGATGCATCGGCCCCATAGAGACCCCAGTCTCATTCTATGTATTTGGTGTCATCCTTCAGAGGGAAGACACCTCGGGCGTCTAGTCGGCTCATCTCTACATTTTTCACTAGCCGCTGAGTTGCTTTCAAGAGGGCTCAGCAATAGCTCTGTATCTATTTTAGGTAGGATTGAATCTGGGACGTCTTACTATCAAAACCCAGGACACTAGCCTTCGAGCTAAGCCTCCAATAAATGTAACAGCCCCTAGAGTTGAACCCGTTTGTACACATGCTGATGGTGGTCCAGGAGAGACCACTGATCCATGGGTGCACCGGATGAGCTCTGCTCTCGCTCTCGCCCAAGTTCTTTATCAGCTGAAGGAAGCAACAGATACAAGGATCAAGTCCAAGAAAAGCAAATGTTTCCAAAGGCAGTGCAGCATCCTCAAGCCTTTCCATCATCCTGTCCCTGGCTAAGCATCCAGAATGGGATGAGTCTGTAAAACCATTGGAAGTGCTCAGCCAACACCCTCCGGAAAGCAGGCCTCTGGGCTTAGAGTTTACCGAGGCTGTTTATTTATCATTTTTATAGTGTTTGTCCAAAGCTCCAACCCAACATTTCCTGCAGGTCCCCTGGAGCTTCCTTCTGCCTGATTTCCAGGTGGCTGGGGGGAAAAGCTCAACAAAGATTTTTTTCATCCAAGAAACGTTCTGTGACACCCTGTTACCACATGAATCTTGACCCAAATTCCCTACCTCCCTCATTAAACTAATCTGGGATAGGTGTATATTGATGTAGATCTGCTGAAGTCCATGGAGCCACACTCATTTTCAGTAGCCGAGATGGCCCTCTTGCACTATATGTCTGAGTCCATGCGTCTGTGTCTGGGTGTAGGTGTCTGCCCATATATATATGTGTATAAAATAGATACTCTGCATATTGATTCCTGTTTTCTCTGGCGGTTATATGCTTTGTTGTGAGTTATATTTTGACTGTGGCCTACTGTTTAGTCTGGCAAAAGCTCCTTTTAAGACCAATGACTCTAACATAATGTGCATATATATATATATATATATATTCTCAAATATATTTCCCCCACACACTTACACAAGCTGTGTCTTGCAGTGCTGCAAGCAGATTGTTTCAATCTTAAGCCTACAGTCTCTTTGTTCATAAGAAAGAAAAGACAAATCCTCCTAGGCTCTCAGTTATAATAAATCTGATCCATTCTGGTTATCTATAGTCTGTATTAGACAGCGAATCAGACAGAAAATGACATCTTAGAGGAAACTGCCAATTTTTTTTTTTCAGTGCCCAAAAGCAGGTGGTTGAAACCTTTTAATGAAAAGCTCTCTGACTGAGAAATCATCTTTTGGAAAAAAAGCTCATGAAAAATAGTCAGCTTATGATTCTTTTCTTGTTTTTCAGTATTTGTTATTTATCAGTTTTCAGTTGATATTCTTTCATATTTTCAGTCATTTTTGGAAATCTTTTTTTTTGTTTGAGTCACTGGAAAACAAAGAATGAAAGAGATGGAAGGCAAAAAGAAAGAAATGAAAATGATAAAACAAACAGAAGAAAATCCTCAGGGAGCAGGGGAAATGTGGTAGGAAAAACCATTTTGAACCCTGGCAAATGAAAACAACTTTTGAAACATTCTGTGAATTCATGCATTTCTTGTAACCAGTTTTTGAGTTAATTGCCGTTCACAACAACAGCAATAATTAATAACACCTGATTTAATGTAGCACTTTTCACCTGCAAAACAAAACAACCATAAAATACCAGCGAGTAAGGGTCAGAAATTGGTCCTAACTATCTCCTGAGACAGACCCTAGTAATAAACTAATAAAAAGCTAATGGCAACAGGCAAGACAAAGGCTCCAGTAACCTCATCATGTGGATATGCAGCTCAGGCATGTTTGATGTTTCTGTTTTAAAATTATTTCACGAGTATATTTAGTCAACTTCCTATGGTCAATAAATGTAGAGAAATAACTATTCAACTTTTCATTAGTTTTGAAGGGCTATTCTAAAGATGATGAAAATACTTTACATTCATGCATTCATACTGTTCAGTCAAAAGTCGTAACCTCCTTCTTAAACTCACTACTTCATAAACTCTAACCCTCAATGAGGGATGGAAGTACTATACATGAGTCACGGATGGACAGATATAGGCACAGACATGGTTAGGATGTGACCCAGCTTCCACGAAATACTGTGGGAATCTCTTCACAGATTTTAATAGCACCTGTTTTGGCCCCACATACACAGAAGCTGAGAATCGTAGATTTGGGTTGGAAGGGACCTCAGGAGGTATCTACTTTAACCCCCTGCCCACAGCGTTATCTAGACACTCAACCTCCACTGAAATCATTAGAGATCGGGTGCCTAAATACCTCTGTTCCCAAAATTATTTAATTAAAAATTGCTAGAAGTCAGCACCAACAGAACCCAGGAGTCCTGACTCCCAGTTTGACTGTCCAATTACTATGTGGTTGCTGCATCGATCTCCAGCATTTCTGATCAACACACTCACTGGGAAATAATTGCACGCTTGGCTTATTAGGAACTGCCTATTTATTTTACATGCAGAAAGCAAATGTTTACCAGTGAAGACAAATGTTAGAAGTTCAGATTCAGTAAAACAAAGCTTGGCAGAAGTTGATTTACCCAATTCTATAATTTCAGTGAATAATATCAGTGATTATTTTAAAACATTTTAAAATATTTTTGTTTATTTTAATTTCCACAGTTGCACAAAATTATGGAGCTTGAGCAGTTTTATCCTATTTTTATCAATTTAAATGTTCACAGTTAGGGAAATCTAAAAAGGGATCGGCAACCACTTTAATGAAAGTAACCACTGAGATTCAAAAAATTGGCATTTATAACCATGACAACACAAATTGTCAACATATGTCAAAATAGTGCAAAGCAAACTTGAGTAACTTAAAGCAAACGTGAAGAAACTTGAAAAGCAAATTTTTCTTACTTTGTTGATGGAAAAGAAAATGGTTGGCTTGTGTGTGTTCTGTGAAATCAACATTTTCTGAGAAAAAGCAAATCCTTTCAAACCTAGTTGCAACTAACAGAAATTGGGTGTAATATATACCTATTCTTTCTTTTGTTTGTCCCAGCATGAAGCAGATCTCAGCTTTGTGCATGTCATGCCAGTGCTGAGAGTACATATTCACCTTATACTGGGATTTCAGTTTTCTACTGCTGCCAGTCTGGTATCTTTTGTCAACACTAAATTAAAGAAAAGAAATCGATAGTTAAATGGAGTGTCATTTTCTGCCCTAAATTACCAGCATATTGAATCAGGCTCTTTTACCCCAAACCCAATAGGGGGAGAAAATAGCTTCTTTTTTTTAAAAGAATCCTGAGTTTTTATTTAACCATACAAAAGGACCTCCATTACAAAGAATAAATTACATGAATGACTGAAAGACTGTTGATAGCCTGTCTTTGATGTTAATGAAAGAACATCATCGCTAAGCTCTGGGAACATTTGTATCACAGAGGAGACAAACACTCTGTGGTCCATCCTGTTTTCATTCCTGTGGAGCGCTTTTTAGATGAGACGCGTTAAGCAGTGCTGAAAATGTAGCTCTGCTGGGACCATCCATCTACAGCACAGTAATTGCTAAAGAGGAGAAAGTTACCTCCTGCAACTCTGAAATAAAAATGGAGTGGGGCCTGTCTGTCTGTCTGTCTAGCTGCATTTGTTTCCTTTCACGTGGGTTGCTGGGAACCAGCCCTGCAAGGTTCTGAGCAGCCAGCTGGTCCAGTCCAGGAAAATAAGAAGCAAATGCTTAATTATATACATGAACGTAATCCCGCTGACAATAACAGGCCTACTCAAGTAATTAAAATTAAGCACATGTTTAAACACTGTTGGACTGAGCAGAGAATTCAGCACTTTGCAGGACTAAAGCAGACGTACCTGCAAGCCAGTTTTGGATGGACTAGGCAATTCTGATGGGATTTCTTCCCTACTTTAAAGGGACAGCTGAAAACTAGGGCTAGGTACATGCTCCAGCTTACGTTGGCATAAGTATATCACTCGGGTGTGAAAAAGCCACCGCTGAGTGAAGTAAGTTACACCGGCATACACCAGTGTGGCTAGCACTATGTCAGTGCAAGAGTGTCTCCCACCAACATAGCTCCCACCATTTGCGTAACCATGTGGTCATGCCTCTGGCAGTGATCAGGTCCAGCTGCTTTGGAGGAAGGTATAAGAAACCAGCAAGTAAGAAGTTATGTGATAACCTACCGCCAAGGAAATTTTCTTCCTGATCCCTATTAGCCTGTAGATTGCTTATGCCCTGAAGCATGAGGATTCTTAGTCCAGATCCTCAATGGTATTGAGGCATTTAAATATGTTTGAAGAGCTGGCCTCGTAGCCCGTCTCAAACCATGGAGCGAGTTGTATTGTTTTGTTCTTTTCTAATTCTTGCTACCATAGGTCTGGACGTTTTGCCTCATAAGAGCTGGTCAACTTGTTCCAGGTTACGAGAAATTTCCAAATAGGATGCACACTGAAATTAATGTAAAGAATTGAGTTTGCAGAATAAATTCCAAAAATGTTAGCTGGGGAAGAGAAATTTCTTGATGTGTTCTCCTCCTTTTTTTTAAATTATCCTTGGCCTGTCCCTATACCTGTTCACAAAGCACATCTGGCCAGCAGCCCTTTTCTCTTACCTGGGTTCCTTAGAAAAAGAATCAGAAACTGGGGTGGGATGGATCCACTCCAGTGCCCTTGGCAGATGTCAGGAACTGCACACTGGGAGCTGATTGCTGAGCAGAACAGCAGCTTTATTAAACCTACTAACTTCCAGACCATGCTGCTTAATTTTATCTGCAAGCGAATCATGTTTTTTTCTATTAGTGATCATGCTCCCCAAACAGCAGGTAGGGCCAAAAGCACTTATTTCTGCCCTGCACTTAATCCTAGCTGGGAGAAAGCCCTCCCAGTGCAGTGTGTATCCAGGAGGTCAGCTGAAACACTACAGGTCTTAGTGGTGCAAGGTGACTAGGGCAGTGCAAGCGGCTGGCTCAGTGACTTCTCTTCTTTCTGCCACAGATGGTTTCTGTCTGCCCGAGTGGGATGGCATCGCCTGCTGGCCCGAAGGCATGCCAGGTAAAGTGGTGGCCATGCCATGTCCTGAATACATCTATGACTTCAATCACAAAGGTAAAAGCTCCTTCCCAAATGGTGGGGTGAGGGGGAGCCTTTGGGCCTGCAGTGGGGAGGGTTGTAACTGAGGACTGGCGAGCCAGATGATGATGTAGGGCAGGGGTCTCAAACTCAAATCACCATGAGGGCCGCATGAGGACTAGTATGTTAGCCCAAGAGCCACCCCACACGTGAGGACTAATACAGTAGCTGAAGGGCTGCACCACTGGAATTTTTTCATACAATGGTATTGCAACTATTGATAGTGACAGTGTTGTTGCGGGCCACAAGAAATAACTTTAGGGGCCATATGTGGCCCTTGGGCCATGAGTTTGAAACCCCTGGTGTAGGGTGCTTTCCCTTCTTGAGCATTGGCACACGTTTACAGTATCCTTCAACAGCACCCCAAGATGAGTGCGCAGAGGGGGCCTTTGGGCTCCAGCCATCCTGGTGTGATCTCTCACCTGGCCAAGGTAGACCTCAGTCAGGCCCTTCCTGCCCCGTTCAGGGACCTGTAAGTATTTGCAGGTTTTACCAGCCCACTGAAATGCTGGAAAGCCCTCGGGTTAGCGGAGAGATGCACAAAGTCAGACGACTCTTTCGCTCCCTTCCTTTGTCTCTGGGTCCCAAGGGGGAGCCAAGCCCTCATTCCCCAACTGAGGGCTTTTTATCCTGCCTCCTTGTAGGAAGATGCAGAAAAGCAACTTGCTCTAGTTCATCTTCACTCATTGAGGTTGCCGTTGACTCAGCAGGGCCTTCCTAGTAAATGTGTTGGTTCCAGCCTGTTCACGCCTAGGGGCTCAGGCATTTTGCCCTGATCTACCACAAAGCAGGGAGAGGATTAATCCATAGCCTGTAACTCAAAAGGCAGCAGCACAAAGCAGAGATGTGTGGAATCCCATTGAGCATGCATACAAATATCACAGAAAATTTCCACTCTCGTCACAGCCCGTGGCTGCAATCAGGCACCTGAGAGCAGTGAGCCCATGACATTTATGTGGCTGCATCCATCTCATTTGACATTGCAAGGCCACCCCACTCCTGGAACTGAAACCACAATCTGGCTACACTGTGACTAATTTTTTATTTTAATTCTGGGGCTGGTTTCTTCTCTGTTGCTCTGTACCTGAGCTGAAAGAAGAATAAGAGTTAGCGGGTGACACCGTTTTTGTGATCCCCTTGATTCTGAGCTATGCAAGAGTCTGCTTGGCCACTGCTGTGAATGAGAGCAGCCCCAAGGCTGCTCTAGCTATGCTCTGCTTCCCACAGCTCCCAAGAAGCAAAGAATAGCTGTCATGCAGCCCCAGCCCCAGCCTTACACAGGTCCACCATGGCAGAGACTGGGAGCTGGCCAGCGTAAATCATAACGCCAGCACTGTACCTGTCAGGGAGGCTTTTGTGTGCATTCATTTACTGGGGGGAGGCAGCACTAGACTGGGATACAGCACCGTAAGGTTTTTATTCCTGGATTTGCGACAGGCACTCTGTCTGACCTTGAGTAAATAATTTACTCTGTGCTGTAACTGATTTCCCCATTATTAACAAGGGTGTAACAAATTTAAAAAATCTGTTTGTGATAGAAAGATGCTCCCTCAGTAGGTGATAAGGGCCAGAGAAGTTGCAAGATCCACTTAAACATGTCCATTGTTTTTTAATGACTTTTAAAAGGAAATTCCAAATGTTTCCATTCTACTAGATTTTGAAAACTTTTTTTTAATTTCGTCTCTTTTTTTAAACCTGTACTTTAACTTGTACCGTTTGGCGAATACTCCTTTAATTTGGTTGTTTCTGAGTAGAACAAATGGCTGGGATGCAAAGTTCATTTGCTGTGGGAGATCTTCTGAGCTAACCTGATCTAAAACAAAACCTCTTGTCAGCTCCATGGCAGGCAGCAAAGAGAGAAGAGAAGGAAAGACTGATGAAGGGTGGCTGAGACTTAAGGACAAGTGAATCTGTGGCTGAAGCATTGGAAAAGATCCTTCATTCCAGAGGGATAGGCGTTTAGTCACTTTTGGCAAAACACATGGGAGTCCTTTGGCATTTTTAAAGACCAACTAATTTATTGCATGAGCTTTCATGCACACAAGTCCACTGCTAAGCCTCACGCTGTCCGCTTTGTCATTCTTTTTCTCAGGCCACGTCTATCGGCGCTGTGACATGAACGGGAGCTGGGAGGTGGTGCCCGGCAACAACCGAACCTGGGCAAATTACAGCGAATGTGCCAAGTTCCTCACCAACGAAACCAGGCAGCCGGTAGGCAATGCTTGTATGTAAACTGTGAACAGGGAGCACCAGAGATTCCCAGGGTTAGCAGGTCGCAATCCAGCCCTCCCCATTGGTTTCAGTGGGAATTGGTTCACATCAAGGGGACAGAGGAGGGGAACGCTGTTCTTTAAGTGGCTGAATCCATTTTCACGGGGGCCAGGGAGAAGTTGGAGGCCAGTAAATGGAATTTCATAAGCAGGTAACCACACCTGGAGTGGGAAAAGTGGAGGTTGTTCTGTCTAGAGAGGCCACCATCACCTCTGGGCAGCTAAACCATCCTGTGCTATCATACTAATTTATTATTATTATTAATATTATTCCTAGTCACTGGTCATCAGTCCATTCTTTTCATTGCTTCAGAGAGACAAGACCAAAAGTTGCTCCCAGCCCCCAAAAAGTTGCCATCTAACTGAGAATTGCACCTTTGCTTGGGTCACTTGTGGGACTGAAGTGAGGCCCTCTGAATCTAGTGACCCAGCCCTCCAATGATTGAGCTAACATGCTGGTTCCCAAACTTTTTGGCAAGAAAGCCATAAATATCATTGTTACAATCCCAAAGGGCTACCAGTCTGACTACTCCTAGAAAAATATATTGACATATGTAGCACTAAGGACTACAAATCCCTACATGTTTAAAGTACGCATTTTGGTGCTACTGTGTTTATTTTCACACATGCTATTTTACACCTGCAAATGACTCACAGTGTGTCACGCACTCACAAAGCACTGGTGTAGATGGGCGGCGGGCACTACACACTGAAGCACAAGGCCTGGCAGCTAAGTCATGGTGGGTGACAAACCTCAAGGCGGTGATTTTTAGTGTCCTGCCCCTCCTCATGCATGGTGGGTCCTTGCTGCTCCTCCAGCGGCCAACACCTAGAGTGCTCCCCTCTGCGGCTAGCGGGAGAGGAGTGGAGGACCACTTTGAAAGACCCTGAGGGCCACTTTAGGCCCCTGAGCCACAGGTTGGGAACAAGTGAGCTAAAGAATTAAGACTAATAGCTTGTAAGCAGCAGCGGGCATCTAAGGTCTGGCCATCAGATGGGACAAAGACCCAGTGTCATTGCAGGAAACAGGTAGGTGGGAACCTTTAAATCTATTCTCCTCTAGGTCTGATTTTCCATCATTTCTTGTCTGGCGTAGTCCTGTATCAAGCGGGCAAAAAACCTGTCCCCAGTCAGAATGCTGGTGTTTTACATCCATGTTACACATAGGGTGTGTTCACACAGCAGTCTTATTTTGAAACAACAGAGGTTGTTTCGAAATAAGAAATGCCATGTTCACACGACGTACCGTTGTTTCAAAACAACGGGTTCCGTTGTTTCAAAACAATGGCATTGTTTTGAAACAACTTAAACCCCATTTGGTGACGAAACAACATTGGTTCAAAAAAATTGTTTTGAAAAAATCCCGTCTGAACATGTTATTTTGAAACAATGGTGACTCGTTTCGAAATAACTGCTGTCCAAACCTGCTATTTCACTTTCAGCTTTTTTCCTTAATTCAGTTAACATTTTCTTAATTCAAATTAACTTATTTCGAAATAATGCCTTATTTCGATACACGTTGTTTCGAAACAACGTGTATCGAAATAACCCCCTGTGTGTGAACATAGCCATAGAGGTTAGGCAATGAGGAATCAGAGCGTGGTAACACTAGCCTCATGAAAGTTCATAGATTCATGAGCTGGATTTGAGTCCATCTGGTTCTGCATAGGCTGCCGGATCTCTTCTGGCCCAGATATGAGGCTGCTTTCCACAGAAGGAACAATCTTTTTCTTTGAAGAGGTGATTGCAACACATCAAACTTCACAAGACAGTGATACTGAAATGTGCCATGAGGTTAATTAGAAACTGTTGGACCTACACATGACAGGGTTCGTAGCTCAGTGGAGAGGGGGAAAGCAGCAGGAGTGATGAGCCTTGATTTCAGTAAGGTGTTTGACACAGTCCCACGTGACAGTCTCATAAGCAAACTAAGGCAACGTGGACTAGATGAAATTACTATGAGGTGAGTGCACAGTTGATTGGAAAAACACCCTGATAGCATGGTTGTGAATAGCGAGCACTTAGGACAGAAGACTCCTTTGTATGCCTTTAGACGGGGCACCAACTGGCTAAGAAGCGGTTCTGCAGAAAAAGACTCTGGATGCAGTGGACAAGAAGCTGGCACTGCTTGGCACAGGTGGCCACAGCTGTAGTATTGTGGCCAATTTGGGGCACCACACTTTAGAAGAGATGGGGAAAGCTAGGAGAGAGTCCACAGGAGAGTAGCAAATATGATCAAAGGTTATGAGGAATGGTTAAGAAACTGGGCATGTTTAGTCTTGAGAAAAGAAAATTGAAGGGGGTCTGATAACAGTCAGCAAATATGTGCAGTGGGGTGATTTCCCCACTCCAGCAGAAAAGGGGTTCAAAAGTCAGCAGACAGTTACAGCCAATGGAGCAGGTGGCTGCAGGGCCAATTAGCCCAGGAGCCCCACGCATAAGAGGGCTGCAGCCCCTGCTCTGAGCAGTTTCCCCTGGCCTGCGGGAAAGAAGGAGGCTATCAGCTTGGCTGCAAGGGGCAGGACCAGAAAAACAGCTCCCTGTGGGCTGCTGGGCTTGCCTGCACCCCAGACCCTGATACAAGGGTGAGAGGTACCTGGGGATAGCATAGATGTGGCCCAGATGCCCCTTGACTGTGCACTGAACTGATTTGGGGGTTGAGGCAGCACCAAGTCATGGCACATAAGCTCCCTGGGCTGTGACCCAAAGAAGTGGGTGGGCCTGGGTCCCTCCCCGCCTCCCCAAGACTACCAGGAGGTGGTGAACTGACTAGTGGTGGCCACTGACACAAAATGGGCTTTCCTGGACTGGACTGTACCCCGGGGGGGGGACCGAGAAGGACTAGGCCAGAGGGCTGAGATCTGGCTTAGAGACTCAAAAAACAGAGCATAGGCCACCTGATAGAGATGCCACTTGAGCATTTGCTCAATTCCATCACCAGCAGGTGCCCATCTGGTGTGTCATGTCCCGCCACCCATCTACATATGTTAATGGCTGTTACAGAGGATGGGGAATGATTATTTGACTTGTTCACTGCAGGTAGGATAAGAAGTAATGGGCTTAATCTGCAGAGAAGAAGAGTTAGGTTAGCTATTAGGAAATCTTCCTAACTCTCAGAATAGTTAAGCTCTGGAATACGCTTCCAAGGGAAGTTGTGGGGTCCCTGTCATTGGAGGTTTTTAAGAACAGACTGGACAAAAAACTGTTGGTGATAGTCTAGATTTATTTGGTGCTGCTTCACTGTAAAGGCCTGGACTTGATGACTTCTCAAGGTCGTTTTTGGCCCTATGTTTCTATGATTCCATGTTAGATAGGTCCTTGTGAGCCAAGGACTGTATTCTGGCTCTGTGGTCACCAGTTTTGCTCATGAACTAAAACCAGTATGGATAATTACGGGAGGTCCTGGGACAGGTAAACAGCTCCAGAGGAATGATCCACCTTGGGACAAGTGGTTTGGATTGGGCTCGAGAGGCAGCTGATGCGATCAAAACGGGGGAACCATTACAGAGATGCAGAAGAAGCTTCCATAATCTCGGAAGGCACTAGAGGAGAAAGGTCTCTGCAGCAACATGCTGATAGGTTGATGTTTGTCATGGCGAGAAGGTAGGATGTTGTCGCTGCTGTGGGGATGGACCAGACCATCCATATCTTGGAGATTAGAGGGACAAGGTCCATGAGATAATAAGTTTTATTGGGCCAGCTTCTGTTGGTGGCAGAGAAGATTTCTGAGCTACATTGCACTGCATTAGTAGGAGCTTTGCCAACAGATGGAGGGATGTGATTATTCCCCTCTGTTCAGCACTGGTGAGGCCACAGCTGGAGAACCGTGTCCAGTTTCGGGCCCAGCACTATGGAAAGGATGTGGACATGTTGGACAGAGTCCAGTGGAGGGCAGTAAACATGATCAGGGGCCTGGAACGCGTGATTTATGAGAAGAGGCTGAGACAATTGGGCTTGTTTAGTCTGCGGAAGAGAAGGGGAAGTGGGGGGATTTGATAGCAGCCTGTTTTAGTCCTTTTTTGAGCTTCAGCTGAGTGTTGGATATCCATGAGATGTCAGGGAGATGGACGGAAATTTTCAGGAACTCCCTTAGCCACTTTTGTGTTACTCATAGCTGGGACCATGAGAAACTCCTGCCCAGAGGCAATTAAGTGAACTTCTGATCTAGCCACAAACTTCACAGCTGGGAGATGGCATGAAGGTGGTGCACACTGCCACTTTGTAGGATTGTTCTTAATTTTAAATCCAGCTCTGGCAGATGATGTCATCAGCTTAGTTTTTCTAAAAGTGAGGCAAAACTTGGATCAGGTGGTCTGGTATGGAATGAATTTATAACTAGTTGAGCATCTCCACCTATAATCATCCAGTCACGGGACAGACACAATACCATATGACTAAGGTAGCCAGTTACACTATGAACTGGGAATACATGCAGGAAGCACTATCTGTCAATGCAATGCCCTGGATTTGGTCACACTGATTATCCACTGTACAGCTGTGAGTAACAAAGTGAGAAAGATCAAGAATTGGTCTGAGAATCATTCATCAAAGGAGATAGCTGAAGTCTCCCAGATAAATTACAAATCATAGACTCATAGACTCTAAGGTCAGAAGGGACCAATATGATCATCTAGTCTGACCTCCTGCACAAAGCGGGCCTCAAAACCTCACCCACCCAATCCTACGATGAACCTCAAACCCATAACTGAGCTATTAAAGTCCTCAGATCATGATTTAAAGACTTTAATACAGAGAATCAACCAGCAAGTGAGCCATGCCCATAGCACAAGCAGCTCTCATCTTGGTAGTGAGATCTATTTAAAGGAGGAATTGATTCCCAAGCATGCTGGTATAACAGCTATGCATTCAGCACCAGGCATAAGGATATACTCTACTTCTGGGAGCAATCCTGCACTGGCGGGGGAATAGATGATGCAGCCTCACCAGAACAGAGAGTCAGCTCATCTGGTTAAGGCCTCTGTTACCATTTCATTTGAACACATCACAATCTTTAATGTATCTCAGGATACTCCTGTGAGGCAGGCAGTTGCTGTTATCCCTGTTGTAGAGACAGGAAACTGAGGCACAGAGAAGCCAGTTGAATATCACACAAGGAATCAATTATAGGGCCTGGATGGATCCTGCATGTCCTGACCTATATGTTTGCACACTAACCACTGGACCAGACTTCTTCTCTAGTAACACTCTGTGGGTAGGAGCCCTTTATGCCCTCATTCCTCTGAGTAGCACAGCCCCTTCTTTTTCCTCCCCACAAAGCCAGGGCTTTGAATGTGCAGCTTAGAAGTGAAAAGCTGTGACTAGTCAGAGGGAAGGGGAATCATCAAACCATTCACCAACCATCCGCATGAGGCACGTACAGCTTCAGGGCAGCGACTGCTACCATTTTGCAATTCCCTTCCAGGAAGCACAGCCGTGTATTTGGTAAATTATCTGTTATTGAACTGGGAGAGTTTAATTGCTACGCACCATGGTGGTTTGGGGAACACTTGGAATAAACTTTAGCACCCAAATGGCCCAGTCTGTATGTAAGACTCACATTTTTTCCCCCTTTTGATTTGACCTTCCGGATATATGGACATGGGATTCACCTGTGACCTAACTAAAAGTCGCACAAAACAGGTCACTTGGCATGGATCAGAAGAAGGAGAAAGCTCAGGTTTGCCTAGCCAGCTGTGTGTCTGCTTCTTGCAGACAACCAGGGGAATAGGTGACATTGAACCAGTTTCTGCTGGTGAAAGAGACAAGCTTTCGAGCTACACCGAACTCTTCAGCCTGGGAAGGGTGGTCCCAGTGTCATCGCTGAGCACAAGGTGAAACACATTGTTTAGTGTTAAGTACTAGATGGGTAGCCGTGTCAGTTTGTCTCAGCAAAACAAATGAGGAATCCTGTGGCACCTTAAAGACAAACAAATTTGGGGGGGGCATCAGATTTCATGGGCTAGAAGCCACTTTGTCAGATACATGAAGTGGAAACTGCAGTTTGTTAGGCATATATACAGAGGCAAAGAAGAGCAAGTCACATTTTTATATAGAGGAACAGTGTTAACAAGGTCAGTTCAAACAATGTGGATGTGGCCCGTTCCTAGCAGTTGATAAGAAAGTTAGAGTGTTTCAAGGTGGAAAATTACTTCCAGCCACCATAACAATCCTCCACATAATTATGTGACTCACATAATTGTGTGTGTGTGTGTGTGTACCCCACATACTGCAGTTTCCACTTTGTGCCTCTGATGAAGTGGTTTCTAACCCATGAAACCTTATGCCCTAATAAATTTATGAGTCTTTAAGGTGCCACAGGACTTCTGATTTGCATAGCGTAAGTCAGGGGTGGCCAAACTTATGGAGCTCAAGAGCCACACAAGTTGCCTATTAAACCTTCGATAGCCACGCTGAGGCATATAGCCATATATGTTTACCTAATCCAAAATCACTAAGTTTAAAATTTATTGCACACTTTAATTTTATTGTAGAAAGAGGACAAATATTGATCTTACTAATGTCAGATTGCAATAATTACTTAAGGTTACCACAAAAATAGAAGTAGAAGGCTGCAGGCTAGTGGCGAGTTTTTTTAAATCCCAACCATGCTGCACTTCTCCTGCCATCCCCGACCATGCTGCACTTCACCACACCATCCCAACCCCCTCCTGAACTCCTAGGCCAGGGCTGCTTTCCTAAATTGATTTGCTGACATTCTTCCGGGAGCCACAATTTTTCATTCAAGAGCCACATGTGGCTCCCGAGTCGCAGTTTGGCCATGCCTGGTGTAAGTAGTTGACATGTTTTCAAGGTGTATTAGTCCATGAACACCTCAGTCACAGGAAGCAAAAAGGGAGAGACCTAGGGAGTTACTGCTGTAATGAAACATAAGTCCCATGTCATTTTTTAATACCATGATTTTTTTGTGTCTCGCAAAATTATGAATGAAAGTTCCTAGGTCATTTTCGGAGGCTGCTGTGCAGGTTTCCTGTGAGGAAGAGGCCTGTGAATATTTAGATACAGAGTGATTGTTTTGTGAACAGTGTTTGCCTATGAGAGCTATGGAATTTTTTTCTTTGACGATTCTTTGTCCGTGTTCATTCAAGTTCATAGTGAGTGTTTGGTTTCACCCTCATCATTGTTCTTGGGGCATTTATTGCATGGGGTGAGGTACTCTTCACATTGTGCTAGGCCTGCACGAGAGCCATGGATCTTGAAAAGTGTGGTGTGTGTAATACTGACCATCCCAGCGCACGAGGTACGGCTGCCGCTTTTACATCTGTTGCTCTGGCTGGATCTGGTGCTACTTTGAGTTGGTGTGTCCTGGTCTATGGGAGTTGTCTTCTGATGATGAGCTTGGTGAGGTTCAGGAGTAGCTTGAAGGCCAGAAGAGGGGGACTGGGAAAGATTCTTTCAGGATGTGGTCCTCATTGAGTATGGGTTGTAGTTGTTTAATGATACCCTGTCTAGTGGCCAAGACTGTCTCTCAGCCAGGCACAGAAGTCTTTTTTCAGATCTCTTCTCTGTGTAAGCTCACAACCATTTCTTTTTCATGAACAGAAGTCAGTGCAATAAAAATAATTCCCTCCCCTACCTTGTCTCTCTCATATCCTGGGATCAACACGTCCACAACAACACTGCAAGCAAAAATTGATATGATTAGTCTTTTTCTCTGCTGACAATTATATACCTGCAATGTAACCCTCTAATCTTCACACCCTCCATTGGGTCTGCAGACCTGGTAACAGGAGAGCCCCTTCAACTGATTCACGAAGCAGAGACGTCAGGCTGATGGATTGTGCTAAGACTGACTTGTCATCTCTACAAAGAGAGTGTTTTCTGTTATTATTTTTCCCCCCACTGGAAGAACAGCATTTTTGTGCCCTCTGTAACAGCTGCACCTAACCAGCAATCATCTGACAATATCGTTGGGAAATTCAGAGAGAAACAGATGGACAAGCATAGCCAATGGGAAGATTTATGGAAACCAAACACTAGAAAGTGTCAGGAAAAAAAGCTCTCTGTCTCTGTCTTGCTCTCTCTTTATATATAGGTATTTGTTTAGGTACTCTGTGTTCTCATTTGCGCTACCGTGGGTAATTATATGGCTGGCTAAAGCAACGTATGGAGGGGAATGGAAAGCTTGTGTCTCTTGCCCTTTTTCTGAATGATATAAATAGGATTATTCCACTGAAAGAAATGAAGAACCTGATTTTTTCTTTTTTTTTTTTTTTGAAATTAGCAAAGTGTCCTAAAGCTATCAAAACCAGGAGGATTAACAGCTGCCTCCATGCTTTTCTAATAGGGCTAGTTTGACTGAAGTCTGTTCAGCTGCAAATCAGGTAACCGCCACTGGCTGCAGATAAAGTTTCCCCTTGTGGTGGGATGAAGACAGATTATTTGGGAGGTGTCAGCTCTGTGGGCCGTTCTGTGGCAAAGTATACACCCCATCTTGCAGAGGAAAGCAATGAAGAGGCCGCGTGTGCAGACTGGCCTGATTTCTCTGGCGCTGTCAATGCTGAGCGGTAGGGAGAGAGCATCTGAGGAAGTGGGATCTTCTCCCACGAAAGCTCATGCAAAAAATAAATCTGTTAGTCTTAAAGTGCCACACAGCTCCTTGTTGTTTTTTCACTTTCAAAAGAAGGACACTGTGGTCTGTTGTGAGAAAGATCATACTGAACAGAAAAGAGGTAAACCCTCAGGGGGTGGCCATCCAGGAGATCTCCACCTGGGCCCTCTGGGGAGTGCAGCAAACTCCTCCTGGGAGAAACCTGATCGAGCAAACCCAAGTCAGCTCCCCCGCCAGAAGGACTCTTAGGAAACTGCTATGCAGCCCTGAGATATGAAGGTATTGGCTTGATCTCTTTTCCTTTTGAGTTGGCTCTGGACAGACACTGCTCTTGGATGTGAAACATTTTGGGAAGGTCCACAAAGGACAGAGTCCCACTAGCAAGGAGTGAGAAACTGTACAAAAGTCATCTCGTAGATGACCGGACAGGTCCAGAGACTCCCACCGTCTGGGAGAAAAACTAGGAGAACTCTTTGACAGGCCTGCAGGAAGAAGGATCCCAGGAGTTTGGTAAGAGAGAGGTGGGAGCTTCTTAAAAAAGAAGCATAGCCGCAGGATCATGGAGGTTCAAAAGGATTTCAGGGTGCCCAGAGGGGCTATGCTGGAAGCTGGCCCAGCTCAGTGATCTTGTGTCCCTTTATTTGAAGTCTGTCTTTAAGAGCTGGGAGAACCCTCCTTTCGTCCAGCTGATGGCCATAAACGTGCCCTGCAGGAACTGAACGCAAGATCCCCGTGTCTCTAGGCGCAGACGCTTGCTCAGAAAGACATCCTGCTTCCAGCTGGATAGGCTGAGATCTCTGGCTTCCAGCCCAAGCACCCTGACGCTTCGGCTCCATTGTATTTACTTTCCATCCGGTGTTTTAAGTAACTCGATGTTACAGGGGAGTCAGGTGCATAGATCAGACTGTGCCGGTGCCTCGAGGAACCCAGCGTGGTCAGAGAGAGAGCACAGTGTCTTTGTTTCATCATGTGCATCAAGACGGAGCCGTCTTTGAGGTCCCAGGGCTTCGGCTCAGAGTGAGTGTGGATAGCAGATCAGGTGCTTTCACCTGGCCCTGGTTGCTGGCCGTACCTGTGGCTTTCTCACTTTCACTCTGGCGCCCATCCCTAGCACTCTGGATATGGGCACCTTCCTTTTCACACTTGTATTTTTCGGTAACAACTCCAGCCTTTTCACTTGTGCCTGGGTGCACATCAGTCTAGCCTCTGAGGCAGGCACGTTCACCTTCACCTAGCAGGGTGCCAGCATTGTTGAGGATGTGAGCCCTTTCAGTTCATCCTCGCTGAGTGGCAGAAGCAGCTTGGACATGATTGCTTTCCTGGGGGGATGCTGAGAGCAACACGGGGATTTTCCACCTGCTAACCAAAAACAAACAGACCTTGTGTCTCACTGGATCCCCTTCCTGGCAAATGCTATTAATCCCAGGCACCTATTGTTCAGGAAGGACAAACACCTGTTTTCAGAGATGAGCCCAGGGAAACCATCTTCCCAAAAATGAGGACCGTTGGAGGCCCTAACTAAGCCAACCAACCCTGTCTTCATCGTTGACTTTGTGGTCATTACGTGGTGGTTTCTCTCCTCCCGAGGAAATCAGAGAGGCCGCTAGAAGTCAGTCACATGCCGGACACCATAGGAAAAGCACCTTCATTGCAGGAAAAGGCCCCGTATGGAGCCTTCTCTTTCAAAATGCACTCTGCTTGCATTGCTTCCTCCACCGCCTGCCGCAACCACTGCTTTAAAAAAAGCGAAAGAACATTGGCAAGCCTATCGCTCTGCCGAAGGAAACCACAAGGAAACGTTCCCAGAGCTGGGTAGTCTGATGTAACAGGGTCTGAGGTTAGCATTCCAGTGTGATACTTCAAGCCCCAGATCAAAATCAGAGCTGTCATTCTGAGCCCAGGATTACTAATGTTACCAAAACTTTCCCGAGGGAGTTGCTGAATTGGTTAGTTTCTTCTGGAGTTGATTTCTCCATTCAGAAGATGAAAGCTCTGTGATCTGCAATGTTAGTAGATGTTTTAACCATGCTAAAGCTGATGTTCAGACCTGCAGTAGACAAAACTCCATGCACAAGAAGGTTTCTCAAAGCTGTGACTTGGGAACTGGCAGTGAAAAATCCTCTTAGGTGTCTAATCCAGACCTCTAATGCAAGCTTGATTTCTAGAAATCCATGCTGTCTAATGCAAGTCGGCCTTTCTGATGAGACTTTGCAAACCCAAGTCTTGCATGGACAGCGAAGATCCTTGGGCACTTCTGGGAGAAAATGTGCTTTCTCTTACCATCTATCTTGGGGCTAGCCTTCACTGATGGTGACAAATTCACTGCCGTCAGCTCAAATTTCCTGATCAATTGATCACGTCAGTGACGACCCACTCAGCTGATCAGGAGGTCTAGCTCTAAACACCACCCTGGCAGCTTGGTAACAGTGCTGAATCGAAGGGAGGCCCAGCGCAGTGGATGGGCCAGGAGTAAGGAGGTCAGAGAACAAACATGCAAGTTCCTTTTAAGTAACTGGAGAATCTCTGTTCGCCTGCCGCAGAGGACAGGCAGTATAGACCTGCCCTTAGTGCTCTATATGGATGTCCTCCACCCCAGAAATGGCTGCATGTCAGTGGTACAATATATCCAATGGCTAAATTCCACATGGCCTTAATCAGGCAGCTATTGTAAAGTAAGGGGCGCTTTCCTTGAATAAGAGCCAAGGAAGGCCATCAGGATATGGCCAATTGATTGTAAAATGTTTGGAGATCCTTGCGGATGAAAAGTTCCAGAGGGGTAGCTCTATTAGTCTGTCTATAGCAGAAACAACATAAGTCCTTTGTCTCCTGACAAAGTGGGTTGGAGCCCATGGAAGCTTATGTCCGAAGAAATTTGTTAGTCTTTAAGGTGCCACTGGACTTCTGTTGTTCTGAGGGCGAAAGAAGCTGTATAAACCAAATTTGACACATCAGTATAAGCCATAACTCCCCTTCAAAATTCATGGTAATCCCAGATCACTAGGAAATGGGGGTAACGCTTTCCATGTACGCAGAAGCTCACATGCTATCCTGTTCCTATAAATGCTTGTGGCTCTGATCTCAGCAAATACAAGAGCCTGAATCTTTATGTGGCCAGTACTGGTGTGTTACAATAAAGCAGAATTCATTCTAATTTGGCGCTGTTTTCCCCCCATCCTTTGTGCTGCAGGACGTCTTTTATCGCCTATATTTGATCTATACTGTTGGATACTCCATCTCACTTGGATCCCTGACGGTCGCTGTCCTTATCCTGGGATACTTCAGGTAACTGGCTCTCAATTTCATCAGACTGATGGCCTGGAGTGGACTGGAAGGGATGTAGCTCATTGTTAATAACACAATGCCTCCTTCTTTATGTGTGTTTCATCTGCAAGATACCAAGATTGTTTTATTACTTATTGGTCGGGTTATGTGTCATGCCAGTCAAACAAAACTCTTGGGGTTGGGTAGAAACCCCTTCGAATCATGATGTAAGCACTGTAAGCAGACAGCTTAAAAACTAATGCCTCTGTTTACAAAACGGGTGCAAGCTGATGGGATCTGAGACCACATGGAAGCAATGGGGCAGATTCTCTAGTTTCCTTGTGGTGCACAGGAAGCGGAAACAGACTGTAAGTGCTGAGGTAAGGATCCTGCACCTACTTTCTGCAAGGATCAGCCCTCGCAATCTGGCCAGCCAGAGAGGAGACTATTTTTGGTGCCCCCACTCCTGTGGGGTGGAGCAAAACAAAGTGGCTGGCTGTTCATTGGAGGAAAACTGGGCTGGCCAATCACAGTGGAGCGAAAAACAAATCGATAGAGCAAGATGAGTGATACAGCACTCTGGTGCCCCCTAGTGCTTGCCACACACACTTGCCCCTGGAACCAGCCCATCTTCCTGCAACCTCACCCAAGGGAGGCAGCCAGGTTTCTTCTATGAAAGCTATGAAAGCAATAAATAAATTAGTTAGCCTTTAGTGCCCCAGGACTCCTTACTTGTTTTGCTGAACTAGACTAACATAGCTACCCCTTTGGCAGATGTTATGTGCAAAAAATTGGGACAGGAGGTGGGAGGTAACTGGCATCTAAATAAGAAAAGGACCCAAATATTGGGACTGCCCTTATAAAATTGGGACATCTGGTGACCCTAAGTGATACCTATTTGTTTTGGAGTGCAGGTAAAAGGGTTTTGTTTTTTTTTACTATTTATTAGAGCTGGCCAAAATTTTTTTATTAGACCATGTCCACTAGAAAATGTATTCTACATTTGGTCAATTTTTTTCTGTTAGAAAATGTCATTTCAACTCAACCAAAGTTTCTCACAAAATTGTTTCAAGTTCAACATTTAATTTTGAAGAAAATAAATGGGGGGAAACCATTTTAAAAATGTCAGGCCTCTCACTACGGCATGTTCAGAACAAGGGGGAAAAAAAAAACCTCTGAAGAAAACACCACTTTTGGTTTTGAAATGTGCTCAGTTTGCTATTAAAATTGGCATTTTAAAGCATTTCAAAATGGTAAAAATAAAAGCAATTGTTCAAAACATTACACTGTAGGCAAATACAAGACCCTAGAATCATGGAAGAGGAGGGTTGGAAGGGATCTCAGGAGATCAGCTGATCTAGTGGTTTTCATACCATGCTCCAGGACCCAATACTGGGTCGCAGATCCTCACGTACTGGGTTGCGGCACCCCCTGCTGCCACTACCACAAGACAGGAATTCATTGCTCAAAGATGTAATTGCCAGGTTGCAGACATAAATAATTTTTTTTCAACTGGGTCCTGAGAAAAAAATTTTGAAAACCACTGATCTAATCCAACCTCCTGCTGAAAGCAGGGCCAACCCCAACTAAATCATCCCAGCCAGGTCTCTGCCATATCTCTACAACTCCATTTAGCACTCTCTGTATTACAGTAGGTCTAAAGGCTTTAAATGGAGCAGAATACCAAGAAACAAGAATTTCTATTGTCTAAAGACCCCTACTCCCCACCCCCATTAAAACCTATAATCTTCTCAACAAGTCCTGTAATTTCTTCTTCATCATCTCATTAGAGCTGACTCCCTCAGCACTAACTAAATACACAATATCACATCTTGCCCTGCTACAGAGTCTTTCCCCCTAAGGGATCTCAACGCGCTTCATGATCTATATTCAGGGATCACTTTGCCCATCACTGCAATGCACCCACCTCTGGTGTGGCACTCAGCAGAGGTTGAGCAGGGCCCAGCAACATGACCCAAGAGGCCATGAAGTGGAATATTATATCTGACTGAAACTATAGCGGGATTCTAGCCAGAGAAAGCGGCACTAACAACCCTGTAAATGGGGTGAATTTTGCACTGGAGTGGGTTCTGGCTGTAGATTTACTTCACTGTAGGGACCAAACTTTCATGAGAGGATACCAGGCTGTCAACACTGTGCAGAACCATTTGACACCTCGATGCAATTACAAAGTACAGCGGAGGCGATTAAACTATATCAATCCTGTGTCTTCCCCACCCTCCTCTCCAGGCGTTTGCACTGCACAAGAAACTACATCCACATGCATCTGTTTGTCTCCTTCATGCTGAGGGCGGTCAGCATCTTTGTGAAGGATGCAGTCCTGTACTCTGGCTCAGCTCTGGAGGAGGTGGAGCCGTTCTCTGAAGAAGACTTTGTGTCCATTACTGAGGCCCCTCCAGCAGATAAGTCGCAGTTTGTGAGTACCGCCGCACCGCTGATTACTCTTAACCTCTCCCTCTTGCGTGGCTCACTCTGGGAACTCTGGTGATGTGGGGCCTGGTGGACTTCCTGCCTCTTCCCCACTGAGAGGTTGAAATGTCTCACCCGTCTTTCCCACCTAGTAAACCACAACATTTCCCACATCCCCTCTCATGCCCGCCCTGCTGAATTGGCTTGAATCAAGCCAAGGATGCATAAGCAAAGACCCAAGAGAACCTTCTGGCCAATGCAAGTTCTTCATCTGTTGGCATGACCAGAAGGAAGGTTTGGGGCCATTTCCCGCACTGTTAGGTGGAAAGACAGGCACCACCTTTTTAAAGACCTGCCTCAACTCCCTAGTGTTGAAGGGCACGTTTACACTGCCTCTAGAAGTGAGTCTCTGGCAACCTGACTTTCTGAGGGTCCTACTTTGAGCTGTAGAGATGTGGCAGCTATGGCCAAAGCTTGGGCACGGGGGTCTAGGGAGAGGGCGGGTTTCAGAGACCAAGCGGCAACTTAAAACTGCTGTCTGCACAGTTCTTTTAGCATGGTCGTGTGCTCCCAAGTCTGCCGACCCAGCTCAGAAACTCACCGCCACAGGCTGCCGTTGGGTATATAAACACGCCCTCAGTGGCCATGGTGACAACTCCCTTTTCGGACAGTTTCAGAGCCTCTGTACCACAAGGCATGTCAGCACATCGGTTTCCTTACCAGAGGATGTAAGGAAATGATTTTTCACTCGGCAGTTCCTCTCAGGACAAACCACACAGACATCATCCCTCTGAGCCATCTGACATGCCTGCCTGCGGCAGAGATGTTGGGTTTTGTGACTGGAAAGGCCTTCTGCTCTGTGCTTCAGCCCCCAAGCACCTAGACTGCAACTGGAGAGATTTTAGACTGAAGAAACATGTCATTAAACATATTACCTCATTGCAAATTGTGGTACAGTTTACTACTCCCGTTACTGGTTAACACCCCTAGCTACTGGGGTGTTCTCCTCTTTATAATGGTCAAGAGATGGACAAAATGGTATAGAAAGATAGAGTCCATTCTCAGCTATGTGCAGTGAGTCACAGCATAACTAACTATTCCCATTACAGTTTAGTCTTGTATTATTATTCATTTTTTTTCTGGTAGCAACCCCAATGAGCTACAGAATGGTCCTTGTCCTTCACATTTTGTACCCTAGGAGATAGATCCTCCCCCAGTGGAAGCTGGTGGCGCTGTGACAATTTATACTAATTTAGGAACTGACCCTGAAATGGCAAAGGCTCTGTTGAGACATATCTCCCAATCTGAAAAGTGCTTCCCACCTCACTGGATGTGTCCTGAATTTTGAAATGGTTGAGGGCTATTTCAGAATTTGTAATTTCACTTCATCTCTCAGCATAGCCCACTGGCTAGCATCTGTTACATGGAAAGCTCGGCAAACCAGTTGGGATTGGTTTATTTCTTAAAAACAAAAACATTTTTCAGACCCCTCCCCAGCTGTTTGCCAAAATCAGGTTGAATCTGACAAATAATTTAAGTTTGGGGGGAAAAAAAATTGGAAGAGCCCAAACATTTCAGTTTGACTTTTGGATTCAGAATGGCATTTCAGTTTTAAATTTGGCTAATTTAACCCCACCCAAAATGGTTGAAACAAAAGATTAAATGCCTTTCCCCCAAAATTGCTTTGGCTAAAACATTTCATAATTCAACAAGACAAATTTGATTCAAACCAAACTGGATATTTTTTTCTGGATTTTTCAGTTCAGCCCCTGAACTGACTCATCCACTATTTTCTTAGCTTTAGGGATGTGTCCCCAGTCCACAAAGGGTTTGGATCTATTACACACCTTCCCTCTTTAATTCAAGTGTTTGAGAATTGTGTTTCATTCAGAAACTCTTCAGGATGGTTCCCTGTAGTATTAGCTCCACACTAGCCCAGGACAATGAAATGGAAAACTCTCTGTATGTACTTTGCTGCAGTCACAGAGCAATTTTGTGCTATAGATAACCAGGAGGAGATGTTTTCTATTTAGTGAACAGCAAAGCAAAGAAGTACCTAAAGCAATGACTGATACAATATAGTCTTTCATTTGCAAAGTAGAAGCTACATAATTATCCAATTGGCCTGTTGAAGTGTGTGTAGATGATAATTTCCCATGAATATAGAAATTATCTTTTTTTATTTTTCACTCCTTTGCCTTTAATAGAAAGTGAATTTTTGGGGGGCTAGCAAACTTCTACTCGCTAGCCCATGACACCTCCCACTTTGGTTTCATGTTTTATAACCTCCTTTTCTCCTTCTGTGGTCACTCCAGGTGGGCTGTAAGTTAGCTGTCACCTTCTTCCTGTACTTCCTGGCGACGAATTACTACTGGGTTCTGGTGGAAGGGCTCTATCTCCACAGCCTCATCTTCATGGCCTTTTTCTCAGAGAAGAAATATCTTTTGGGCTTCACGCTCTTCGGCTGGGGTGAGTCACCACTGCTTCCATGGCCTTCTAAACTGTCAGTGTCTGTGTGTGCTTCTTCTGCGCAGGAATGTTTGTTTCACCATCTATCACACAGGAGCATCCCCGGAAGGGAGCGCTGAAGCCAAATTAAATGATACAAGCACCAGATTCTCAGCCGGTGGAAATGAGCATGGTTCCACTGAATTCATTTGAATGACACCGATTTATATTAGCAGGGCCAGGCTCCTCTGAGACTGTCGGTGTCTGGGGAAACGATTATACGTGGGAAGCAGTCAGGGCTAAGGATGTTGGTTCATGGTGGAGTCTTATGCTCTGATTTCCTTCCTCTGGCCTCAGACGGCCACCGGATTTCTCGAGCCTTTGAGGACACAAATGGAAACCTGCAATTTGTGGGGAAGCAATTTTTTTCTGCGTGGGTCTTTTCTTGGAGCAGGGGAGAGGTAGGGGCAAGTCACCGGTGACAGGCTGTTTACACACAACTGTGTAAGAAGAGACTGTGCTTTTGTTCCCCTCTGGCAGTGCCTCCAGCTTGTCGAGACAGTGCAGAGAGTAACGAGGTGTGGATTGTTTGAGGGCAGCATAATAAGTGTCTGCCAGTGTCTGATGAGTGGATATGCAAGGGGAAAGGCCCTCATATTTCAGATGGCCCTCCTGGATATAACTAGACATAAGGGAGTGCGGTGCATAAACAAAGTATGTTAGGGAAAGTAGCTCAAGGGTGATATCTATTAGAGTTTCTCAAGCAAAAGAGTGGAGGCCTCGTTTTAAAGACATGCCCTGGGGAATATACTATGGGCCACCATCTTGTCTTGGCACTGTGTGTAACTAATCATTTCCATCTATTGTATCTGTACAAGCAGCACTATCAGCTAGCCAGATATTCAACATTTAGGGGGTAACGTGTCGGAAGCGCCAACTCAGTGTGGCATTCTGTCCCCCTCTAGTGGTGGCCCAGCCACATCACAGTTGTTGATCCTGCTACACGAGAACTTCGCCTTCGATAGTAGTTTGTGTATGGTGGTAGCGGTTTGTGTTATAAGATCCAGAGGTCCCAAATCCTAACTAGAAGCATCAGTATTGCAAAAATGATGGAAGTCTGGCTCTCTTTAGGGAAAGTTGGAAAATGATGCATTGACTAGTGGGATTTCCAACATAAGCCACAGGACAATTCCTGTTCCAGCTTTTATTAGACTGAGAAGTCTTCGGACTCAAGTATTTAAAGCATTTTCAAAGTATTGGACTAACGGAGGCCCCTTACTTATTTAGTATTTTCACTTGTGAGAGAACTCTTTCTTGGGTGTCTGGCTGATGACTCTTGCCCACATGCTTTGAGTTTAACTGATCACCGTATTTAGAGTCAAGAAAGAATTTCGCCCAAGGCAGATTAGCCAAGACTCTGGGTTTCTTTCACCTTTCTCTGTAGCATGAGACATAGCCCACTTGCTGGTGGATTCTCTGTACCTTAAAGTCTTTAAACCATGATTTGAGGACTTTCGTAACTCATAGGTTAGAGGTTTATCGCGGGCGTGGGTGGATGAGGTTCTGTGGCCTGCAATGTGCAGGAGGTCAGACTAGATGATCATATTGATCCCCTCATACCCTAGAATTTATGAACTGCGCCAGATTGATGCTGCTACTTAACCTTGCTAATAATGCCAAAGGAACCAAAGGATACTAGTCAAACAGACCTCAGATCCTTTCCTTAACCCTTCCACTCGTTGCCAAAGTATAATTAACTTATTTAGCAGCCCATGATATTATAGTCACACCTGTTGCAACACAGATTGTCCAGTTGCCTGCAAACATTTGTAGCTGCTTAATTAAATTCCTCTGGAAGGCAAGCGTATGGTTTCCTCCAGTTGCATTTGGTTTTGCTTTATTTGGATTAGCATGATAAAAAAATACACATATACACATGGCTTTGATAACTTCTGGGCATTCAGAAGAGTGGCCCAGTCCAGTGCCTTCTGAAGTCAATGGAATGACTCCAATTCAATATAGTAAGCATTGGATCAGGCCCATACCACATTGATGACCAGTGTGGAACCAGTGATAAATAACTATGACGTTCACATAGGTGCAGCAGGGAGAAGTTTGCCCCAAGATCAGAGATTTTTTGCTTATATAACCAAAAACATCTGAGGATTTGCAATGCCCTGGAGATTTCTAGGAAAATCCAAACTGTTCACGATAGAACAATTTATGCTGAAGGAACCAACAGACCCACTTGCTCTCTGATGTTGGAGCCAAAGATTTGCCTGGAAGAGACTTTACAGTCCACAGCTTTGACTGACATTAAGTGATTATCCGTAGCTCTGTTGCTGTCAGTTCCAAAAATCTGAGTAAAAAATTGTTTGGAATTGACCCAAAAATGGTATTTTTTTGAAAATGTTCAGCAAATTGACAAGATAAACAAAAATTCATTTTGGGTCACTCAGTATGTTTCTTTGGGCCTGAACCAACATGTTTTCTTTTGATTTTGAGTTTCTTTTTATTTAGCTGGGGTGTTTTTTAAAGGTTTTTAAAGTAAACAGAAGGAAATTTCCAAATGAAGAGTTGTGTCAAACAAGAAAAAAATTAAAATGGATTGATTTGTGGAGAATTTTTGTTTTGCTTTGTTTTTTTCATCAGAAGGGATTTGGCAAATTCAACAGGAAATTGCAAATTTTTTTGTCATTCCCGAATCTTTATTTTTCTTTGAAAAAAAGATTGAGCTGAAAGATTTTGCTGAGGACTGCTCAGTAGTGAAGGATCTGGCCCTTCTTGTAGTACATAGAAAGAACTTGTTTCTTGCACACATCTGGGGGAGAAAAAGATTTTACTAGTAGCAATACATCTCCCAACAACCTTCAGGTTTTCTGCAGCTGTTATATAGAGATTATCTGAGGAGCGTGATTGATAACTGCAGAAAATCAAACAAGGAGTCCTGTGGCACTTTTAAAGACTAACACATTTATTTATCGCATGATCTTTCATGGGAGAAAATCCCACTTTGTCAGACACTTTGAAGTTCCCCATCCTTCAAAGCATCTGACAAAGTGGGATTTTTCCCCCATGAAAGCTCATGCAATAAATAAATGTGTTAGTCTTTAAAGTGCCACAAGACTCCTTGTTTCTTTGGCTGTACTAAACTAATATTGCTTCCCCTTTGGAACTTGCAGAAAATCAGATCATTTCAACTATATTTCGTTTACAATATTTTAACTTTCCCTGGTAGCTGGACCTCATGAGGAGAAACTGCTACTCAGTGTGAATAAAGGCTGCCCCAAACATCTTGTGGTGCATTGGAACTAGTTGGCATGAGCAAGCACAACTTAGCAACTATCTGCCATTTACTGACCACACGTGGCTGTGTTTTACCTATCACTAAGAAAATAGCACAGTAGCTTAGAGCAGAAGTGGCCTAGTAGGCCTGTAAATGGACAGGTCATCCTGGCACGCCAATGAAGCTGGCCTTCCTGAACTTGAGGTGGACTTGAGACCTTTAGCTCCTCATCCTGCAGGACTCTGTGGCGTTAGAAGAAAAGTGTGCATGAGTGTGTGTACGAATGTTTCAATTCCTTTTTCTCATCCAGTGGCATCCCTTTGTTGCAATGGGATAAGGGAAGGATTTTGCCTAGCCTGAGGTGTTTGCACTTCTTCAGCTCACGGGGCGAGACCTGACTTTATAGAACCTGCATTGTACACACTGTGTGTATTGATGGGACATGCACAGCGCATACAATGTGGATACTGTAGAAGTCAATTACAGCATCGCCACCCAGTGGAACGCTGCCTGTGGCGACACACGCAGGGGGTGTGTAATGCTTGCACCTCCTGGGTGGCTTGCCAGCTCCAAGACCAATTCATCATTTGTGGCTTTCGCTACAGGGCACACCTGCAGGCTGCAACACATGGACACTTTTTTCAAGAGTGTCTTCTAATTCTGGGTGCTGGCATTATTAGGGACCCACTTTCAGATACACCGTGCCTGATTTTTAGAAAGCGCTGGACACCCATAGCTCCTGCTGGCTTTCATTAGGGTTGTGGGAGTGTGGGACCACTGAAAATCAGGGGTCTCAAGCTGGGCATCCACGTGATGACCATAACCACAGAATAAACTTGCAATAACTACACAGACGTCAGTGAAAGTACTCTGACTTGACTCTAGACTTAGCTGAAATTTTCAAATATAATTTTTTTAAATGAAAAAATGATCTTTTCTCAATGTCAGCAATTTGGTGATATAGAGGAAAGGAGATCCCTGTTATATAAGACAATAACTTTGTGTGTAAAAGTCCAGACCATTCTAAGGGTATGTCTAAAATGGCGGCTCTGTTAAGTCAACTTAACAAGGTTGACTTTAAGTTGACTTAAAGTCGACCTTGTTAAGTTGACTTATAGCTTCCATATTCCAAACTCATGTAAACTGCCCACAGCCACACTGGCAGCTGCTAAGTTGATTTACTCTTTAAGTCAACCTTATTAAGTCAACTTAAGATGGTGTAGACGGGGCATAGCCCTTAAGTTTATTTAATAAGGTTGACATAAGGGCTATGCCCTGTCTACAATGGCTTAAGTTGACCTTAAGAGGCAGTGTTATTAAGTTGACTTAAGAAAGTGCTAAAGTTGACTTAATAAATTCCCAATGTGGACAGAGCTGTCCTTAGGTAAACTTAAGGAAGGTTAAGTCGACCTAAGGCTCCACTGTAGACATACCCTAAGAGGTTAGTGAAAAATGAATCTACGTACAGAATATCTGAAATATTTTATTTCATATAGTCTAATTTCCCTTTGTTGCTAACAACTATACCAGCATCCTGAGCCCAACACACACATGCATCCCCCCAAGCCTGGCACGCCAGATTGCCTGGGTCACCTGCTCCTAAATTCGGCCTTATGGGTAGATCTACGTTTAGATCAGGGGGTAGAGTACAAACATGGTACACCCAACTAAGGTTGGTCTAAATGGCAGTGTAGACAGTGATGAACTGTTGAGTAGAGTAGAGCAGAGTGCCCTACATTTCCTATCCCTCCAGGGTATATACCCTACGCCTCCCTCTACACACCCAAACACTGACTCCCATGTCTGCACTGCTAGTTCTAGAAGTACAGTGTCCTGTTGCCGGAGTCCTTCTCTACTGCAGCCCCACACCAGAGCCTTTCACTGTCATGTGTAGTAATATCCTCCAATGCATGTCGATGCCATCTGTCTTTTCCCCCACCATATATCTACATGGATCTTATAAGCTGCCACAAACGTAACCAAGTATAGACAAGGTCATAGTGGAGATAGTCCATGCCTCACACCCCTGTTCAGGAAAGCTTTTAGCACACATTTAAACATGTGCTTAATGACCCAAGATCTTCAATGGGGCTGAAATGTACTTAAAGTTAAACAAACAAACATAAACATAACATAACATAACATAAGGACTTTCCTAAGCTTGGTCCCACTGAGCACAGAATACACTAAGTTTTGAATCCTTTTTTTTCTCCTGAAAAGGGATACTTTACTAGGATTTGTGGAAGCTATGCTAGACTCAATCTTGCATTTTTTTGAGTTCATGGAGGTTTGAGGTGCATAAAGAACACATAATTGGACTTGAAAAAAAGATACATTCAACTATTCAGTATTTTCTTAGGTCTTAAAGGAAAAATTAATGCAAGCTCAAAATCCAGTGCAATAAACATGGTTACACGAGAGGTGAATTCGGCCGTTATGCTTTACCTCTTTTCTCAGGGTAGTCCTTCCTTTTGTTAATTCATGCAGTGGACTTCTTAAAACAAATGGTGCTCCTTCTCCATACTAATTGAGAAAATCTCTTTCTTTGATCAAATACTTGATCAAATTACGAAGGGTGGAATGTCAGCTGCATTATATTAGATGAAGGAGCCCTGGCAATCAGAAAGGCATGTCCATCAAAATCAATAACTAACACTTATCTCCAGAATGGGTCAAAATTGGGAATTTCTGTCCCTGAGGAAGTTTTGCAATTTTTTTGTTCTGAATTGAGACCAAAACTAAAACATCTCAGAACTTTCTGTGACATGAAAGATTTCAAAAATGTTTTGTCTTGGCTTTATCATTTTGATCTCACATTGTGACAATATAAAAGGCCAAACAAGAGTGTAGAAAAAAAGTTTCAATAGTGTTGCTACGTTCCTGGCAATACATTACATTTTTTGTTGACTCAGCATGTTCCAACTGGAAACTGTCCTGTTGGAAAGCTCTCAACTGGCTCTATTTACCTCCTTGGAAATATCACAAAGATGGCCTCTCTCATAAGCACTCTGCTGAATCCAGTTCCACCTAGCAGCAATGAGAGGACTAGGTGAACTTTATGGACATATTGAGTCTATTGCTTCCAGATGACCTAGAACCCAAAATGGTAACAAGAATTGCTATCCCCCAACTCCAGGCTGCAACCCCAACCATATGACTATGGTGCCAAAAGGCTGTGAATGAAAAAGAATATCCAAACTGATCTACCCTCCTTGGAACATAAAGACAGTTTGAGGAAACCTACTGGCTTCCCAAACTTTTGAGAAAGTCTCCAGCGCCTCAGAAGAAATGGAAATTAGAGTGGCTGTCACTGTCTAAGGCAGACAGCCAGCTTGGATATATCTGATATGGGTATGTGAAAGTTTGGAGGCTTTCTGTCCAGAGAGGAAATGTAGTCTGGTGGGTTGAAATTCAGGGGGCCTGAGTTCTGGTTCTATCACTCTTCTGCTGTGTGGCTCCTGACAAATCACTTCCTTTCACAAAATCCTAGAAGATTACAATTGGAAGGGACCTCAAGAGGTCATCTAGTCCAGCCTCTGCTCAAAGCCCCAACAAAATCGTCACAGCCAGGCTTTTGTCAGACCATACCTTAAAACACCCTAAGGATGGAGATTTCGCCATCTCTCTAGGTGCATCCACTGCTTCACCACCCTGCTAATGATTTTTTTTCCCCCTAATATCCAACCTTGGCATCCTCCACTGCAACTTGAGACCATTGACCCTTTGTCCTTCTTCCCCGATTAGGTATAGGTATGTACAGTGCCCAACACTATAAAATAACAGTTTTGCTACTATAATATAAATACCAATAGTGCTGATTTATTTTGTTGCCTCTCGAACCAAACTTCTACAGAATTCTGAAATATTCAGATATCATGTTCTAGGTAGGATCAAGACATGGAATATGGATCCTTGTCTGATTCCAGATCTGTGGTTGTCTGAAACTGGAGGGGAAACCAAGACTGGACAATTTGTCTCCAAATTATGATTGTCACCAGAGAGTCCTCTAAATTCCCTCCCCCATGCCAACTCTTGTCCTCTCCAGTTGGGCTGCAATGGAGTCAGTTTGTTATACACTCTATACTCATGATTACTTTCTTGTTTTCAGGACTCCCGGCTGTCATTGTCACAGTGTGGGCCAGTGTGAGGGCCACTGTAGCAGACACAGAGTGAGTTTTGGTTGGATTTATGTTGTTTTTCTTCTGTCCTTGTATTATATTTTTATTGCATTTTTGGAACCAAGACGTTTGTGGATGAATTATTGACCCCAATGAAACAGAACTAGATAGGGCAGCAAATCTGAAACAATGTCATTCTCTTCAGCACATTACTTTCTACCACCTGTATTTTCCTTTGTTCCTCTTCATAAGATCACAGTTTCCATACCATAGGGAAGGTGGGGACAAAAACACAAGGGACATACTTTTCATTTCACTTTGTTACGTAAATGCCAGTCCCACAATACTCATGCCTTTTTTTTAGCACTGCTGCCCATGCATATTGGGTTCTTTTTTTCAGTTTCCCAGATCTCTCACCCATAGCACTAAGTGTTCTTCCTCAGCTATACAAACTTTTTCTCCTGATTTAGCTTCTCCCCTGAAACTTCAATCAACAGCTCTTTTCCCAAATTCCCTACTTGCAAAAATGTTTTCTTCATGTTAACCTTCAAACCATGGTCTTCCACCACAGATCCGGGTGGGTTTTCAATCCATTCTGCTATCTTATTTACCAGTTCCTCTTTGCTGTCAGCCAAAAGGGCCAGCTCATCAGCATCTACATTAGTTTTCTCTGTCTCTCCACGGGCTTAGTTCTCCAACTAATTAATGCCATTACTAAGATGAAGAAATGCACATTCAGCATATGCCCTTGTCTCAGTCTCACAGTCACCTCAAAATCAAACCCTGCACAGTTACAAATATGTGGATCCACATCTGACCTGCATCTGCAAAAAATAGTATGCAGATATCTGTGTCACATCCACAAGTGCAGATATAATGTGGATATCTGCAGATTTGCAGGGCTCTGTAAAACTCTGGGTCGACACAAATGTGGATCTGCATCTGCAAAAAACAGTCCATGTAAATCTGCATGGATGAGGATAGCTGTGGACCTTTCTGGATTTGCAGGGTTCTGCCTCAAAACCCTGAAACTCCATGTTTGTTACCAGTTATCTCTTGACCCTCAGTACAGCTCCTCTATCTTTTCCACTTCTTGAAGTTCCTCTTTGACCCATCTCAGTACTCCAAACACCACCACCTGCAGAAGCAACTCATGAGAGTGGTCACAGTGGGTCAGACCATGGTCCATCTTGCCCAGAATCCTGTCTCTGCTAGTAGCCCATACCAGAACTTCTGGAGGATTGCACGGAACAGGACAATTATGGAGTGATCCACCTCTTATCTTATCTTCCCAGCTTCTTTTAATCAGAGGTTTAGGGTTGGCCTGAGCATGGGGATGTGATCTTACCATTGTAGGTAATAGCCATCAATGGACCTAACCTCCAGGAACTTATCCATTTTCTTTTTGAACACGGTCATGTTTTGGTCATCACAACATCCCCTGGTGACAAGTTACACTGATTAGTCGTGCACTCTGTGAAGAAGTACTTCCTCTTATTTGCCATATGCTTTTGCAAGATCAATAAATGCTATGTGGCAGCTATGCCCTCCATTTGTCATTCTTTCAAACTGTTTCAGTGCAAATATTGTGTCTATAGCACTTGCTTTCCCAAATCCATTTTGCGCCTCTCTTATATTCTCATCAATTTTGTACCTTGACCTTGCCGCCAAAACTCTTTCAAGGCCTTTAAGACTATGTCCACACACAGGTTTTAGATCAAAATAACACTGGTTATTTGGATTTAAAAGATAGCAGGTCCACACAACGTTTCTTTATTTCAAAATAAGGAGCTCCCTTATTTCAAAATAAGGAAAATCAGTTTGATATACTAAAACCTAGTATTATATCAAAATGAGGGTTATCTCGAAACTGTCATTTCGAAATAACCCAGTGTGGCTTTGTTATATCGATATAACCCACATATCGATATAACAGTTTGACCTTCCTCCCAGGGTGCATGGCACCATGGAAGGAAGTCCTTTCCAGCACCCTGCCCAGGGAGTGGATCACCTTCCCTCCTCCTTTACAGAGACTGCACCATTTTGAGATCAGTACTGCACATAGTCATAGAAATGTAGGTGGGAAGACTTTATGGCTATGTCTACATCAGAAAGCTTATTTTGGACTTCCTTAGTCCAAACTAAGCAGTTTCTGGTTAGTTCGAACTAACCATGGGTTCCTTTGAACTAACCTTGGCTTGTTAGGTTGACCTAGATGCACTAACTAGTTTGAACTAAAAAGCGTAGCTAGTTCAAACTAAAAAGTTAATTTGAATTAGAAAGCGCAGTTAGTTCAAACTAAGGTGTCTACATCATGCTAGTTCAAACTAAATTTCTAGCTAAGTGCTAAGTTCAAACTAACTGTTCAAACTGACTAGTTTGAACTAAGAAATTTCTTAGTTCAAACTAGGCAAAGCCTAGTGTAGACATGAACTAAATTAGGCCGGACTAAGCTTTCTTAGTCCAGACTAATTGGCTAGCGTAGACATAGCCTATGAGCTCATCTTGTTCATAAAATCATAGAAGATTAGGCTTGGAAGGGACCTTAGGAGGCCATTTCATCCACAACCCCGCTCAAAGCAAGACCAACCCCAACTAAACCATCTCAGCCAGGGTTTTGTCAAACTGGGCATTGAAAAGCTCTGGGGATGGAGATTTCACCACCTCCCTAGGTAACCCATTCCAGTGCTTTATTGCCCGCCTCATGACCAAGTTTTTCCTAGTATCCAACCTAGATCTTGCTGCAGCTTGAGACCATTGCTCTTAGTTCTGTCATCCACCACTACTGAGAACAGCCTAACTCAACCCTCCCTGAAACCCCTCTCAGGTTATTAAAGACTGTTAACAAATCCCCCCTCGCTCCTCTCTTCTGCAGATGAAACAAGCCTAGGCCCTCAGCTTCTCCTCATAAGCCATATGCTCCAGCCCCCTAATTATTTTAATTTCCCACCCCTGGACTCTCCACTTTGTCTACATCACCTCTGTAGGGGGGAACTCAACACTGGACATAGTACTCCAAACATAGCCGTTTCAGTGCCAATGGAGGGGAATACTCACGTCCCTCAATCTGCTGACATAGCTCTTTCTAATGCAGCCCGATATGCCATTAGCCTTGCTGGCAATAAGGACACACTGTTGACTCATATCCAGCTTCTTGTCCACTGTATTCCCAGGTCCCATTCTGCAGAACTGCTGCCTGGCCAGTTGGTCCCAGTCTGTAGCAGTTCATCGCTCCATGCCAAGGATTAAGCATTCCTGAATTGCAAGGTTTTAGCCTAACTCGTAAGCAGTTCATACAGCACAAGGCAGATATTGTACCCCTCACCTCCAAACTGACAGCTGATTTCATCACATCCTGACCACTCCTAGCACCAGCCCCTGAAATGTGCCATATTTTCAGTCAAAGCCTCTCCTGGCACAGGGTGGGGAAGGACTGTAGCCCCAGATTCAGTATCTACCAGGTTTAAAGTGGAATCTAACCTGACATCACACTACACAGTAATAGTGTACCTGCTCTGTGTATATCCACATGTGCAGCCATGCTACTATCATCTTCCTGACCTACAAGCTGAGAGTAAACTCCCTGCGCTCTAGGGCACTGGTTTCCAACTGGTACCCATGGGTTGAAAGTGGCCCATGGGTCTTTCAAAGTGGCCTGACACTCCCTCCCCTTGGCTGCAAATGGGAGCCACTGTGTAAGGATCCAGGTGGAGCGTGTTGCCGTGGGGCTACAAGACTGGAGCAGGCTCCTTGCTGCAGATAAGGGGAGGGGAGATTAGCGCTTTCCTCCACCAGCTCAGCGGAGAGCGCAGGAAAGCGCTCTGCATGGGTCCCTATGTGTTGAGGTGATTGTGGGAGTCAAAGAGAGGGGAGCACTGATCTCTCCCATCCCCTTGGCTGTAGAAGAGAGCCACTGCCTAGGACCAAGGCAAAGTACGAGTTTGGCAGCAGGGGGGGTGGTTTCTGCTGGCAGAGACTGGCGGTTCTCCAGGCTTATAAAACTGATATCTATGGCCCATGATCCAAAAAAGGTTTGGAACCACTGCCCTAGTGCATGTCGTACAGATCCTGGGACCCCACCCGTCCCCAGCTCTTTAGAGAACAACATATCCTTCATTACCTTGACACGGGGCACTTGTGAACACTCGTCCATGTAAAAACCTTCTGCTCTTGGGGGTGGTTTCACCACTCCTGTTCTTCGCACTCCTCAAACATCCAGCCAGAGCAGATGTTGGCTCCTGAAGTGAGAAGTGCTGCTCTGGCACCAACAGGGAGCCAAAAGAAGGCTACGGAGCCCTTTCATTTCTCGATGGCTGGACCACGTCCAGTCCATAGCAGCAGCTGTGTGAAGTAATGATAGCCATGGCACAGGCTCATCCTGTGGCCTGTTTGAAATAGCTTTGGAGGCTTCTGTCCAGTTCCCAGTAGACAAGCAACCACATCAGAAAACCCACCTCCGTGATCAGTTCCCCCTCAGAGGGGCCAAGAACTGACTAGACAAGGAGAATGAATCTTCTGTAGGGTTGGCTTGAGGCTCCTTGGCAAAGCAGAATGAGGCACAGATGCATGGCCGCAGTCCTCCATAGAGAGTTTCATCCTGCTGGGGAACCAGCTGGGCAATTTCTGCCACCATTGCACTCACCCGGGCCTTGACTACACACAAGACTTTAACTACAGATGTGATTTTTAAAGCCAGTTTAGTTAAAGCCAACTGTAGACACAGTTAGCTTTAATTTAAGCCTGTGTAATTAATTATATTGCTCTAACCAGTGCTGGTAAATTTGCAAGTAGAAACTTAACTGATGTCACCAGTTTAAGTGTGTCCACACAGGGTTTTGTATTGGTTTTAAATCCCACTTTTGGATAGTGCAGTGCAGTTTCTGTGTATAGGCCAGCCCTAAGGAGTTATACCCATACAGCTTGCTAAAGGCTGTCCACTATAGACTGTGATGTAAAATTCTGGTACAAAGATGATGGGGCCAAGCCTTGACAACTGTGGAAAGAGGTAAGTCCCCGAAATCTACAGAGTCATGCCCAGGTCCTCCAAGGCTTGTTACGTCCCCTGGTTTCAATGGATCTTAAGCATCTAAATTCTTCTGAGGATCTGGGCCTAAGATTTTAAATAGATTTAAAATTGGATTTTAGAAGCAGAAATAAGTATAACAGGAGGCACTTGATGGGTTGGAGAAAGCATGGCTAGGTGTAGGCTTTGGAGAACTGTCGCAGAACCACAGGGCATTGGGAATCCTGTTTTCAGCACTGAGTTGCAAACAGAAGAGTGAGGCAATTTCCCTGGGCAGATGAGTGTTAATTAATATGGTGCCAATCTCTTCCTAGGTGTTGGGACTTGAGTGCCGGCAATTTACAGTGGATTTTTCAGGTGCCCATCCTGATATCTGTTGTGGTGAGTATTGGATTGGATTGCGATCCCAAACTTTGCAATAAAATGAATGCATCGGTCAGGCTGTGCAAAAGGGACTCATGATTTGGAGAGGGAGAGGAAGCTCAACTTTGGGGGGGTGTGACAACATGTTTTAAAAGAACTTGATTTTCAGAAAGTGAAGAGCACCAATCTTCTAAGAATCAGGTGTTTGTAATCCACATGGTACTGGAAAGCTCAGGAGAGGAAAAGGAGAATCTAGACAGACTTCTGAACCAAAGAAGGCCCAGTTAAATCTTTGACCCTGGGGCTCTCATGCAAACTGAATCTTTGCACCCTGGGTGTCTGGAAGGCCACTCATTCATGTTCTGGATGGAATTACAGAGCTGGGAAGGGCTAGGAGTGACTGGAGATGGCTTTTTCAAGGAGGAGAATAGCAAACCTCATAACAACCACAGCTGAAAGGCTAAGATTTAGCCACGGGCAGGTCAGAGGCAAGAAATAGAAATTCATGGCCATTGACCTGTCCTTGACTTTTACCATAAATACTCCTGACTAAATCTTAGCTGCTCCCAAGGTGCCAGTGATCTGGGGCGTCCTGGAGTGGGGGAACAATATTCTTGGGGATCCTGGCAGCCAACGGCTAGCTCCTGCTCTCATGGTGGTGGCTGACTCCCTCCAGCTGCCCACTGCCCTGAGGCTCCCGTGGACCACTCTCCTTTGCTCAGGCCATCCCCATGACAGACTTGCAGTATTAAGATCAATCCTGAGTGTCACTGAACAAGCATCAGTAGTTCAGCCCTGCAGAGGGAGTTAAAGGATGGAGAACACCAAGGTGCAGAAACGACCCAGTCCTCTGATGAGGTAGGCAGAGTTAGCATCACACAAACAGGATTACTCAGCTGAATGAAGTAATATTTGGGCTTAAATGTTTGCAGGAAGGAGACCTTCATTAACTTGGGAAAGCTGTTTCAGTTTATGTTGTATAAATTTGTCTCCTCTTTCTTTCCCTTACTTTTCTCCTGCCCCCTGTATTCTGATAGATAAAAAATAGAGAGAGAATTCCTCTACCCACACATCTTAGTTCTCCCCTGTGCATGCACGCAATATCTGCCTGACCATACTAAATTCAAGAGTCTTTCTACAGACTTCATAGGTCTTTGGATCAGGGCCTATCAACTTGATTCTTCTGAATTACAAATTAAGTGGGGATGACAGGAGAATAAGGCCCTCTGCAGATAAAACTTTCTGAAATAAATGGGCTGATCTGCATAAATTAGTAGAGCTGATCCAGGAACTTATTTTTTATTTTCTTCCCATGTTCAAATTTGATTTTAACAGAAATTCTCCAATGGACTATAGTGAGTCCTTGAGTTCTTCTGTGCACGGCAAGGAGCCAAGTCCCAAGACCACACAATAATCACTGAAAATAAAACTGTAGGATGGAAGACAAAGTTCATTTAGTTCAAGTAGTTGATTGCCAGGAACCTCATGGTATTTAATTTAAAGCCCAATTAGCAGATGACAAAGAGCCGAATACATGTTTGTCCTTGTGAAGGGAGTGCATCTTCATGAGATCCTACAGGGCTATTTACAAATGCAGCTATTTATCACACAAACATACTCTGTGGGGCTGTTTCATTTAGTCTCTGTGGATTCCTATTGCACACTTGGCTGCTTTTCAATCCCTGCACAGGCTTGTCATCCGTTTCTGAAAAAAGCTGTACATTTTCTGGATGAGTTCTGGGTTTAAGGAACCTAAAATCCCTCTACCACATTGATAACTCAGAAGTCATTCAGTTCTTTGCATTTCCCTCCAAGCTTTGATACTCTTTCAGGAAAAACAAAAGGAATTTCCTTTCTTGTTTCTTTCAGACTGGGGACGCAGGTCTTGTGGAAATACAGTAGCAATCAGGAAATGCAAGAGCTGGTGAAGGACAGCAAAGAAATAAATACAGGTCACAGACAGCCAAATGGCTTGGCCGTGGTTAAGTGGAAAGAAAGGATGCAAAAGTCTCTAGGCTTAGAGTTGTAGCAAAGTCATTAGGTTTTAATCAAAATTTCTGAGTGAAATTCCTATCTTTCCCCCAGGCTTTCTGGGTGATCTTGGGCACATCACATAAGAATGAAATCCTGACTCCATTAAAGTCAATGGCAAAACTCCCATTGATTTTTCTGGGGCCATGATTTCCCAGTTACCTTTCCATCTGTAAAGTGACAGTCATAAAGACTCCTTTTCCTCCGGTCATGCCTGTTTAGATGGCACATTCTTCAGGGCAGAGCTTCCCTCTTATTCCCTGCCTTTGTACAGCCCCTAGTACAATGGATCCCTGATCTCAGTGGACAACAGTACGCACAAGTAAGAAATAAATTTTGCAGAAAAATGTATACCAGTTTCACACATGGCACCATGGAATGAGATGATTGTTTTCACTATTGCTTTTCATTTTCACTACAATTCTCATGGTCCATCTTTGAACTTGTTTTTTATGCTGTTCAAAGATGCTGGATTGACAGCCATGGAGACTAGAATACCCTAGGCACAGAGCAAGTCCAGCAAGGGCAGAAGTCATGCAAGCTTCACCCTTAACCATGTTGTCCTGCCAACAGGCCTCGATCTTAATTTAGCTGCACCTGCCTAGTGGCAATAAAGAGTCGTTCAGGGTGACTTTCAATCACCTGTTTAACCAGGTTCTGGTCTTTCAGTCATTTTGAGGCCCTCAGATCCCCAGTGATGAGGTTGGTGGAAAGATGAAATTCAGCCCAATGCGCCATCAGTTCTCATGTGATTAAATCTGGCTGGAAAACAGCAATTCCACTTGCTGAACAATTCTCAAATTTTAAAATCCATTGTCCTTTTGCGTTGGGGTGAAGAAGAGAAATTCCAAAATGTGGGTCCTTCACATCTCAGGCAAGTGCCCTGCCCATCCATGCTCTGAAGTCAGTCTTTTTTTCAATCTCTCCTCCTGGAGCTGTTCTGCTGTAGATCAATAACTACATGTTCATGGGGGCAAAGAATGCAGTTGGCTATAGAGCCTAGTGCTTAGAGCATTTGTGTGAGCTGCAGAAGACTGGGTTTTGCTTCCCTGCTCTTCACAACATGGAGCAAGGGCTTGAATGCGGATCTTCTGTCTCCCAGGCGAGAATCTAGTGGGTTGCTATCCATCAGCATGGACAGTCAGTAAACAACATACAATTTTAACACTGCCAGTAAATCTGTAAATAAATGAAAAGGTCCATAAAATTGGGTAGAAATAAAACAAATTGTATTTCGACAAAAAAAACAAACAAGGACTGAACTAGATTAACACGGCTGCCCCTTTGTATTTTGACATTCATTGTCATCATTCAGAATCACTTTTTGTATCATAAAACTATACAGATCATGACTTTATCATTTCTATTGTTGAACATGCCCAACAAACCCAACTGATCCAATAACTGGAACTAAAACAATTGCATAATTGCAAATTGCTGTGTACAGAATAGCACAAGTGAGTATACACATTTGTGGCTTTATTGTATTGTTTATGATAATTTTAGTGATGTCAGTAAAAAATTTACCATGTCAAAATGAAAATAATCAACTTCAGATCTTCATGTCAGTAAAAACTAAAATGCATGATTAGCAATCCTGGCTAGCTGTCGGCTATTCTGGAGGTATGTTTCTGCTTCTCATTCTGGTTTTGACCAGAAATTCCATCCCGGAGCTGGGAAGGTTTCACAGAAACAATAATGTTTTCATGAAAATGTTCAGTTTGAATGAATTGGCATTTTGCATTTGTCTTTGTGTGGGCTCCTTGCATGTGTGTGAATTTTATCTTAAGCGCCTAAGAAGATCTTGTCATACGTGCCCATTACCACCATGAGATGGTAACAAGGCTGGTTATGATGCAGTCTTCGAGGGAACAGAAAACAGCAGGGACCTTTCCTTAGCTCCCTGGAACAACATCAGGCAGAGTGGATTTAACTTATCTGCCATCGGACTGAGCTTGCTGAATTCGGAGAGCTTCCTGAAGGAGATGAGGGCATTCATGAGAGAACCAACTCTGGGGAAGGGCTCCATTTTGATCTACTAGTGTCATAGATTTTGCTTCCGTGATTTAAAAATAAAACAACTTTTTTCTTTTCCAGGTAAATTTTATCCTTTTTATCAATATTATCCGAGTCCTAGCAACCAAGCTACGAGAGACAAATGCAGGGAGGTGTGATACAAAACAACAGTACAGGTAAGTCCCCTGACCCCTCCAGTATGAGATATGGAAAAGTGAAAAGGATGGGATGGGCTTGACAACTTGGGAAAACAAAGCCTGACAATTACCTGAAGAGTGGGTACAGTGCACATGCAGTCTCAACCACTGCTGTGCTCCTTCTGTTGCTCCAGCTAAAGTTCTGGGGGAGCAGAGGCTCACCTGGTGAGCCAAAGACCTTTATCCCCTTCTGAGCTTGGATCCCAGTCTGCACGGACCAGCTGAGAGGGCGTCTCTTTGCTGTCATGGCCGTCAAGGACTAGTTGCAGCAGCACCAGGGTCAGTCAACAGAGCTGAGAACAGGGGAGTTTGAGCAGGGGTTGTTTGGAGGGGGAGTTTTGAGGGCAGTTTGTGGGGTTCTTATATTGTTGGGGTGTTCGTTGGTTGGTTGGTTGGTTGGTGTGTGGGTGGTTTTTTTGGCACACAGACCAGAAGCAGAGGAAACACTATTACAGATAGAGGAGCAGCAGTGGTAGATACTCAAGCAGAGAAAGAGACAATGAAGATGACAGGATGTGGAAGCTGTGACATGTACATGATCTTGGAGGGGCTACTTCAAAAGACCATCATATGGATGAAGTGCAAACTCATAGAGCAGATGGAGGAGAAAATTCGAGGGTTAGAAAAGCAGATGGAAACTCTAGATGAGTTTAGAAGGGGATTTGAGCAGTTGATGGAGCAGACGAATGAGGGGGCAGCAGGAGAAAACTCAGACCTGCAAATGGAAGCAGGACAGATGGACTCTGAGGGGAGAATGATGGGAGAGGAAAGTGGCTGCTGGAAGCATGTGACTGTGAGAAACTAGCAGAGGAAAAGACAGGCTAGTGAAAGAGAAATAGAGCTAAGAAACAGGTTTGCAGTGTCAGCAAATGAAGAAGAAGCAGAGCAGCTGGTTACTGAATGTGGGAGCACGAGGAAGAGCAGAAGAGTGGTTAGTCCTATACACAGAGGGGATGAGCCAATTGAGACGCCATCAAAATAAGAGCCCCAAGGGGATTCAGGAGCAGGTGCAGATGACTGCAAAGAAAAATTGTGGAACTGATTTGCTGCTAGAAGGAAGTGGGAATAGGCTGGAGAATCACATTGTCTCCAGGAGAAGGCAAGTCTATGAGATTGGAGACTCCTGGCTGAGAAGGACAGACAGGCCTATAACCAGAGCTGATCCCGAGGACAGAAGGGTGTGCTGCTTGCTGGGTGTGAGGATATGGGATGTCGATCTGAGGCTGAAGGGGATTCTAATGGAAGCAGGAAAGAATCCGCTGATTGTCCTTCATGAGGGTACAAATGATATAGTTAGATTCTCTCTAGAACATATTAAAGGAGACTTTGCCAGGCTGGAGAGGACCCTCAAGGAAATAGAGACTCAGATGATCTTTAGTGGGATTCTGCCTGTCCCTAGAGGAGGACAACAAAGGTGTGAGAAGATGCTGATGATAAACAGATGGCTCGGGCAGTGGTGCTGTAAGGAGGGCTTTGGCATGTACAGTAACGGGGAGACATTCATGGAGAAAAGACTGTTCTCCTGGGGTGGATTTCACCTCAGTAGGGATGGAAACAGACTTCTGGGAGGGAGGTTAGCACAACTGATGAAGAGGCCTTTAAACTGGGGAGTCGGGGGAGATGGCTGGGAGATGCCAGGATAATCTCCACACCTGGTTTCAGCAGTGAAAGGAAGGTAAATGAAATACAAAAGGACGCAGACAAGGAGAGCAGTATGGAGGTTAGAAGGAGGGCCGTGTAAACACCAGGCTAATGGGAGATATTGGCAGTAGAGCAATTGTGATGAATTGGGTAAGGATTGTGAGTAAAGCCGAGCAACAAAAACTATGATGTCTATATACTAATGAGAGAAGCCTGGGTAACAAAATGGAGGAACTGGAGCTACTGGTAGAGGAAGTGAGACCAGATATTATAAGGATAACAGAAACGTCACTGAATAGTAGTCACAACTGGTACAAATGCATTGAAAGCTATTTGCTCTTTAGGAAAGACAGTTATAAAGGAAAGGCAGCAGAGTGGCATTGTATATCCGTGAGAAGGTAGACCGTAAAGAAATTCAAACTGATGGAATTAACAAGGCAAAATCTATCTGGGTAAAATCACATTGGGAAGAAAGCTATGAGAGTTTCTCTTGGGGTAGTGCTGGGGGTATGTTACAGACCACCTGGATCTGATTTAGACATGGATAGGAAGCTCTTAATGGCCTTTAAGGAAGTAAGTACTATTGGAACTGTGTGATTATGGGAAACTTTAACTTCCCAGATATAGACCTGAGGACATGTGCTAGTAGTAATAAAATGGTCCAAATTTTGTTGGATGTGATAGTTGATGAATTCCTTCACCAAACTGTTACTGAACCAACCAGAAGGGACGCCATACTAGATTTAGTATTCATGAGTAAGGAGGACCTCATAGAGGAAATAGTTGTAGGGGACAACCTAGGTTTGACCTACAGTTTGAGTGAATGCGAGCTAATTCGGTTCAAACTAAATGGAAGGATAAACAAAAATAGATCCGTGACTAGAATCGTTGACTTTAAAAGGACTAACTTTAGGAAATTAAGGGAATTAGTTGGAGAAGTGGACTGGACTGAAGAACAGAGGATAGAACAAGGAGCAATGGTTTCAAGTTGCAACTGGGGAAGTCGAGGCTGGATATTAGGAAAAACTTTCTTACTAAGAGGGTGGTGAAGCACTGGAATGGGCTACCTAGGGAGGTGGTGGAATCGCCATCTTTGGAGATGTTTAAGGCCCGGCTGGATAAAACTCTAGTTAGAATAATTTAGTGGGAATGGTCCTGCTTTTTTTGGCAGGGGGTTGGTCTAGATGACCTCATGGGGTCCCTTCCAACCCTATGATTCTAGGCTTCTATGATTCTATAAACTCCTGGAAGTAAAGGTAAAAGAGGCTTGGAATTGCTTCAAGTCAAAAAATTACAAAATCTATCCAAGGCTTGCATTCTGAGGAAGAGAAAAAAATCATAGGCAAGGGTCATAGACCAAGCTGGATGAATAAGCATCTTAGACATGTTATTAGGAGGAGCACAACGCCTACAAGGAGTGGAAGATGGGCGGGATCAGCAAGGATCGCTTGTGGCAAGCGGCCTGGGGCCGGATCTGGATTGAGGCCTCGGAGCCAGATTGGGCCCTGGGGCAGGGTGGGGGATGACGTCGCAGCTCCTCCATCGACTTAAGGCTTAGCTCAACCATAGGAGCAGGTGTTATTAAGTCAACTTAAGTAAGGGGTTAAATCAACTTAATACAACTCCAATGTGGACCTGGAGTTCCTTAGTTCGATTTAAGGGAGGTTAAGTCAACCTAAGGCTCCAGTATAGACATACCCAAGAATTTTTCCTATAAGTTGGGGATGAATCAGTTGGAAGTGAGAGAGGAGGAGAATGGCCTGGGAGTACTGGTTGATCTCAGGATGACTGTGAACCACCAATGTGATGTGGCTGAGAAAAAAAGCTAATGTGTTCCTAGAATGCATCAGAAAAGGTATTTCCAGTACAGACAGGGAGGTGTTACCACCATTATATATGGTGCTGGTGAGAACACATCTGGAATATTGTGTGTAGCTCTAGTCCCCTGTGCTTAAGAAAGATGAATTCAAACTGGAAGAGGTGCAGCGAAGGGCTACAGGATGATCCACGGAATGGAAAACCTGCTGTATGAGAGGATGCTTCAAGAGCTTGGCTTGTTTAGCCTGACCAAAAGAAGGTTGAAGGGAGATATGATTGCTCTCTACGAATGCAGCAGGTGGATAAATACCAGGGAAGGAGAGAAATTATTCAAGTACAACACCAATGTGGACACAAGAACAAATGGATACAAACTGTCCGTTAGGAAAATCAGACTTGAAATTGGATGTTTCTGACCATCAGGACAGCAAAGTTCTGGAATAGCCTTCCAAGGCAAGCTGTTGGGGCAAAAAACCTAGCTGACTTCAAAACTGAGCTCGATAATTTTATGGAGGGGATGTTATGATGGGGTGGCCTAGTTTGGTAATTCAGTAAGTTTTGACTATTGGTGGTGGATATGCCAGTGGCCTGAGAAGGGAGGGTAGATGGGCTAGGCTGTGAGTTATTACAAAGAATTTTTTCTTGGGTGACTGACTGGTGAGACTTGCCCACGTACTCAGGGTTTAGCTGATCAACGTATTTGGGGTCAGGAGGGAATTTTCTCCAGGGGTACACTGACTAGCGCTCTGGGGTTTGTTTGGCTTCCTCTGTAGTGTGAGACATGGCTCACTTGCTGGTGGATTCTTTGCATCTTAAAGTCTTTAAATCCTTTTTTGAAGATTTTAATAATTCAGTCACAGGTTAGAGGTTTAATGCAGGAGTGGGTGGATGAAGTTTTGAGGCCTGCATTGTGCAGGAGGTCAAAGTAGATGATCATAGTGGTTCCTTCTGACCTATGAGTCTATGAAACTAATGACTGTGGTATTTGCGAAGTGGACATCTGCACCATCTTTAGGTGAGGTTGGTCCTGCTTTGAGCTAGGGGTGGGACTGGCTGAGCCCCCTCAGGTCCCTTTCAACCCTGATTTTCTGTGGTTTTACAATCTATTGAATAAATCATCAGTAACTGCTGGATGCTTGGTCAAGTGGCTATGGTCCTACGCTCCCCCTTAAGATACCTCAGTTTTATTTCTGTCTCTAATGTGTGACATTGGCCAAGTTCCCTCCCTTGTCCACTTAGAGTCCATGGGCTGTCTCTGACATTATGTTTGTACAGTGCCTAGCGCTATAGGGTCCTGATCTCACCCTGCAGGGCCTCCCTGCTTTACCAAACCCACCCCAGAATTATAAGATAACTGTTTGCTTCAGTACAGATCAATTGCTCGAGTGAAGAAAGATTTCTAACTATTCACAGGAAGTTTAGAGTTTTGGCTTGGTTTTTGTTTGCTTGTTTGGGAGGTCGGGGAGGAAGGGGTTGCTTCCTTTCCCCTTGACAATTAAGCATATTTGCATATAGTCAAAGTTTAACTGTGAAAGTAAATAACTGAGAAACGTCTGCAGCTAGAGAACTCCCAGGGTGTTTGTAGGCTCAAGTTGAAATGTTTCAGTAGAAAACATCCAGACAAGAGAGAGTAAAATAATTCAGAGATGTTTCATTGAAAGCAGGGCTGAAATTTGGCTTAAAAATTCAACAGTTTGTTTTTCTGCTGTGTCAAAGCCATGACTTATCTGTTGTTTATTTCTCACTCATAGAGACTTGCTATTAATCATGGCTTGGACAGCTTCAGCTATTTTTATTCTTTAATCCCTACAGTGATTGTCACTCATTGGACAGCGAAAGGACCAGACCTCCTGGCAACCATGCCCTCTCACTAATTGCCTCCATTTGGCAATTGTTGTAGCATTGGCAATGGTTTCTATCCCTTGATCAGCATCATTTCCAGTCATTGTCTATTCTCTTAGGGATACAAGGCATGAACCCAGCCAAATGTTAGGGTCTGGGTTGTATCTAAGTCGCTGGCTTCTGCTGAGGTGGAATTGTTCCTCCACCTAGGAGACCTCCAGCATATATTACATACAGGGAAACACAAGATCCTAGAATCATAGAAGACTGGAGTTAGAAAGGACCTCAGGAGGTCATCTAGTCCCATTGCCTTCTCAAAACATGGCCAACCACATTGAAATCATCCCAGCCAAGGCTTTGTCAACACCTCTAAGGATGGAAATTCCACCACCTCCCTAGGCAACCCATTCCAGGGTTTTACCACCCTCCTAGTGAAAAAGGTTTCTTCCTAATATCCAACCCAGACCTTCCCCCATTGCAACTGGAGACCATTGCTCCTTGTTCTGTCCTCTGCCACCATTGAGAACAGCCTAGCTCCATCCTCACTGGAAGCCACCTTCAGGTAGTTAAAGGCTGCTATCAGCTCATCCCACCCTCTCCCCCATGCACACTTCTATTCTAGAGACTAAACACGTCTAGCACCCACAGTATCTCTTCACAAGTCACCTGTTGTTATCCTCTTTGGGATTCCCTCCAATTTGTCCACATTCTTCCTGTAGTGGGGGGCCCAAAACTGGACACGATATGCCTGATGTGACCTCACCAATGGAGGCAAGCTGCCCCATTCCTGAAGGTGGTGTAACATTCTCTCATTACCTCTGCTGCCTCAATTCAGGCCCAAAAAAACAGCTCAAGAGCCCTGAGGATAACTCAGGTGCATGACTTTCTTCATGTGTTTCTCTCCCTCTTGTTCCTACAGGAAGCTGCTGAAATCTACCCTCGTGCTTATGCCTCTGTTTGGAGTTCACTATATTGTTTTCATGGCTGCGCCATACACAGACGTGGCAGGGATTCTTTGGCAAATTCAAATGCACTATGAGATGCTGTTCAACTCTTTCCAGGTACAATAGCCTGTTAAAACTTCTAGGCATTTTAAGGGCAAAATGGTTGTGGGAGAGAGGGGGAACATAAGATTCTCTTTTGGGGGAAGGGATTATTAACAGGCGCCAAGTACCGAACCCAAGAATTAATGGCTGCACTTTGGAGTTGGGTATCGTGTGTATTCATAAAGCATTTTGGGTCCTTTAGGGCAATGTGTCAGGCAAAGGATTTTATCATTTTAAGATAATTTCTGCATTGAAATGCTTTGAGATCCAGATTAGATCCTCAGTTAGGATATGTCAAAAAACCTCCAATTAAAGCATCTGGCTTGTCCTAAGCCTGCAGATGGACCTATTAACATGTATCTAAGTGCCCCACGGAGACTGATGATAAGTTTGGGTATAGTGTGAGTCTGATTGCAGGATTGGGACTGTTTCACCAAAACAAGCGTATCCACACCTTGGAAACTCTGTTGTGTGCACACTGAGCACCCTCCCCTTTAGGACAAGTTACTGGCCAGCAGTTTAAAATCTTGAGTGTTTGACTAGCACGGATGACATGAGGCTGAGAAGTTAGAGGTGGGCTCAGACAAAATCCTGGATCCAAAGCTTGTGGGAATGCAGCTTTAGAGTGGACCTGAAAAGGGAGGACCTGGCCCTGCATTCCCATTTGGGTGCACAACCGGGTCCCAAAACTGGCTTCCACTTCATCTGATTCTGGATTTCCCACATCCCAATGGACTGCCCTAACACTGGGCTATACATTCAGTCTTTCCTCCATCCCAAATTTTTATTTATGCTAAGTGGAATTGCTCCAGCAAGAAAGTTTGAGAAAACTCCACCAAAGTACTCCATAGATGCAGTGATTAGGGCACTCGGTGGGGAGGTAGAAGACTGAGGTGCAAGTTCCTGCCCTTCCTAGCTGAGAGTAGGGATTTGAACCTGGGATTTCCACCTCCCAGCTGAGTGCCCTAATCACTTGGGCTACTCTGGGAGGAACCTGGTGTTTTGTTTTGTTTTTTTCAAAAATTTCCAACAGTCTCTATTTCATCCTGACGCAGAACAGGAACATTTTTGGAGTCTTGAAAATTTTCCCAGGACAGGCAAAGGACACAGGACAGTGGTGAGCAGCTGCTGTTCTGAAGTCTTTAGAGGGCATCTGCTGCAGGAAACAAATGATCATTTTCTGCCACAGCCCAGGACGGACATGCCACCCAGCCAGTGCACACAGGCTATTAGAAATGCTGGTTAACAGATAACTGGGACTAGAGGAGTCAATAAGTGTCAGCTATTTCTTGTGAGCTGCAAGACAACAGGGTTTTTCCTAGTTTGCGCGATGTGTAAATTTTACAGCCTACCTTGTTTTTAGCTGGGGTAAACTAGCATTGCTCCATTGACACCAGTGGGTCTACGTGGATTTGGACTGCAATGTCAGTGATTCAGCACTGAGATGTACCAGAGTATATGTTAATGTGCTATTTCATCTTCTTTCCAGGGATTTTTTGTTGCCATCATATACTGTTTTTGCAATGGGGAGGTGAGTATCCTTGGTTCTTAATGATCCCCTTTCTTTGTAAATGGAGTCCAAATATCTACAAACTGATAGTCCCTCTGGGATTATCTCCACTGCCATCACTGGAGTTAGGCAAACAGAGAATTCCCTTCATTCCTCACTGATGGTCAGCTTTCTCTTGTCTCTCCGCATCTTCAGGTTCAAGCCGAAATAAAGAAGTCATGGAGCAGGTGGACATTAGCCCTTGACTTTAAAAGGAAAGCACGGAGTGGGAGCACAACCTATAGTTATGGACCCATGGTCTCCCATACCAGCATCACTAATGTAACCACCAAAGGGGCACTTGCCCTACATCTCAATACGAGACTTGTACCAGGTGTCCTCAATGGACATCGAAATTTGCCAGGCTATGTCAAAAATGGCTCAGTTTCTGAAAACTCCATGCCTTCTTCTGGGCCAGAGCAGTACAACAAAGAAGAGGAGTACCTGAACGGCTCCGGACTTTATGATGGAGACAGACCCACAGTACTTGTTGAAGAAGAAAGAGAGACAGTGATGTAAAGAAAGAAGAAGTTTCCCAGAGAGCATTTAGTGAGCAAAAGAATGCCAGGCTGTCCATCGGATGCCAAAGGTTTTCATACAGTTTCTCTGTTCTTGGAACAAGAGATCAAGTTATATGGGGAAAACGTACCACAGATGTGGCCAGCTGTTGATCACACACATTTACTCAGTGGCCTAGTTTCCAAGGTGTTAATGAAGGCCATACTCTCCAGACCCACAAGCCTTGTGACCTGTCGAACAACAGGGATATTCAGAGTTTACAGGGGGATGTACCTATGATAATCTGTAATTTCGCTTCTTGGAGAGTGTTCGCAGCACAAAGGTGCAGAGAATTCAACCAAGTGAAATGAGACAGTCTGGTGAGAAATGTGACACACCATTTTCTTTCAGTGGTGTAAGCTGCCTGGGGCATTGTCATCGGTGCTCAGTTTGGTTTTCTCATTCATTTTAAAGATGTCTGTCCATCCTACAATCACCCACACCAGACTGGCCGAGTCCTATGGGCCATGTCTGCAAACTCAAGGACACAGCACAGACTGTTCTGGTGATCAATAGTTTTGCCCCTTTGTTATAAACAGCTCCTGGGGGTGTCACTCTGTGCACGTTCCCTCTTTGATCAACCTTACTTCTGATTTCTTGATCATGCAGCGTGATTTGTGGTAAATGACTCACATCTACTGGATGCTCATGCCTAAGGGGCTTCCCGTTCTCCCACCAGAGCCCAAGTAACAAGAGAGAAGCCAGTACAATCCTAGGATTAAAGTGCAAGTATCAGAGCGTAGCATCTTACCTGGTCCAATCTTAGTGTTAGAAAGAGGCCTGGTCTGCCTACTTCTAAGTGGGTTGAGATGGAAAAAAATGTTTGCTGGTGCTTTGGCGTGTGTGCGCATGCATGTGTAAAGCCAGCTCAAATTTTTTGTCTTTTCTGAATTTCAGGGAAATTGACCTTGTTTAAAAAAAAAAAAACTTTAAATTATTTTTCATTCTCACCTCTGTATGTCCTGTTTCCCATCTCAACTGGGAGCAGGAAGGAGAGAGAGATGATGGAGGATGGAGGCAGCCTGTTCTCATGAGATATGCAGGCCAGTTTTCCCATGCCAAGACGTTTGGATAGTTTGGACTTTCAGACTTCTGGGTACATTGCTGAACTGCCAGACTTTTTGTGGTTTGATCTTCAATAATATACGTGTGCTGGGGTGGGCCAGATCTTCTGCTGGTGGAAATGGTTGTATGATTATAGCTCTAGTGAGGTCATTGAAACTACCTGTTAAGGTGAAATATCTGGACAGCATGGTGATTGGCTAAAAAGAAAATTGTAAGCTTGAGTTTATGTGAATGGAAGGAAAAAGGGATCAGGGAATATTTTCACAATCTACAATTTCTCTTGCTGGTGGATTCTGTTGATGTCGTGCTATCACCATGGAAATAGGTGGTCTTTGTGTCCCAGTATACGTAGTACTCTTATCTGACATACCTGACATGTAGTAAAGGCTAAGGGCTAGATCTTTGGTGGCTGAAAATTGACAGCTCACCCCTGAAGTCATTTCACACCCATTGAGCTGATTGTCCAATATCTCTATAGATGTCTCAGCACAATTTAGAGCCATGAGGGAATCAGGACAGAGCTTTCATTCAAGTGTGCACTTCCTCAGAGCCCTTTCAGAGCGGAAATCTAGCTGAAGCAGGCTAAATTCCTTCTTGAGCTCCAATGCCCCATTTGCAGTGTGGTCTCAAAGCCTTGATCCAGCCTGTAAGAGTATTTTTTGGAAGTGCTCTCAATACACGAATCATTTTGGATCCATACAGGAATCATTGGCTACAGTCAAACTGTAGTCGCACAGCAATGTTGTGGCTGAGTGCAATGGTTCTTTGAGGACCTCAGGACGTGCCTATTAAATAAACAGCTCTCTGTCCTGCTCTGTTGCAGCTCAGCTGGTGAAGCCCACTGACTGGTGGCTCACATAGCCATGCCACCAGAGATGGGCTAATGAAATCCACTGCTTTAGAGCCCTGCGTATCTGCTTCATATCTGCTGACATCTGCAGCCGCAGATACCATGCAGATATCCACGGACCATCTATTGTCAGCGTGGATTGGATGTGGAGCCACATATTTGTATCCATGCAGGGCCTGGGGTGTCACTGGCACTGGACTTATGGGGCTTGAGCCCCAAGTCCAAGCACCCAAGCCCCGGATCCACCGCCGGGCTGCCTGCGGTGGTGATGCACTCACGCGACTCGAGCCCCAAGTCCCAGCACACCAAGCCCCGAGTCTTTTCCTGGGCGAGTGGTGCTTCTGTGCAGGGCTCTACACTGCTCTTTTCAATGGAAGGCTTAATAGCCTTCATTTCCAGCGCTCGAATACCTGTGGAGGCTTTGCATGGCCTCTCACGTTAAAAACTGATCCACAGCCCCGCCTAGCCCATGGAAAGATTTCCACTGGCTGTGCTGAGATTCAGATCAGAACCTGGGATAGGAATTGTGGTGAACACCCGCTCTGGGCCTCTGAAGGAACTGCACCCACATTGCAGGGATAAATAAGGCAGATGTTGGAAGTTGACACTATTTATTTTTGATGTTTGTTTTTGTTTTGTGTTGTTAGAATAAGTCCAGATATTCTTAGCAATTTTCCACCGAATGGCAGCTATTGAAATGTCAGGTCTCCAAAGGGTGAATGGGTTTAGTTCTGGAGGAGGAGTGGTTATAATTCTTTGCAGAAATTAAGTAATCTTACAAGGAAAAACAGAGGGACTGAGTGAAAGTCTGGCACTGAGACCAAGCCAGCATTGCAGAAATCTGGGTCAGTTTGAAGTACTCACTGCTTGTAATTTAGACATAGATGCTGGCATAGCCTCTGGAGGGAATAGGATGGACTGGAAGTTATTGCCAATCAGCTGTCAAGATGCGTACGCCTGAGTTATTTAGCATCCTGTCCTGCTGAGTTGCTGACGTGTAAATCCAGTTCAAGAGAGAGATGTGTTGAGTGTGCTGGCTCTAGCTTTCCAATCCTTGCATGGACCCTTAAAATCTACCCCTCCTCTCCCTCCCTCCAATCCCCAATGGACATGCATTTTGCTTAAAACCTACCAAGTGGACGCTTGACCCTCGCAACTGTTTCACTCAAAGAAAGAAATTACTTGGTAACATTTCCACACTGGTGATTCATTATTTCCTTGTGTTTGCTGAAGACAGCTCAAGATTAATAATGTGTTTGTAAATCATTTAGCAAAATGCAAGCAATTAACAAGAGTCATGAAATTATTTATTTGTGAAGGCAACATGTATAATAAATAAATGTAAATTTGTCACTGGATTTAATTACTCAAATCTGCTGTCAGTTGCTAAACATGACCAAAAATTGCATATAGAATGGAAGAGGGAAGGACTATTCATGATCATTTCCAATCCAAATTGTATATAACAAAAAGTAATTTTTTCCCTTTGAGTGTTCGTATGCATGAATTGAATTGCATGTAAAAATTAAGAACATAAAAAGTGGAATTTCTGTAGTTTTGAGGCAAATCATACTGTTTTACTGCTGAATCCTGGTCAAGTCCCACATGTGATGAAAGCAAGCAGTGCAGAGAACATAGGGCCTGGTACAACGATGAATGAAGTCAGTGGAAGCCTCTCTTCAGTGGACTTGGACGTGGTCCATAGTTTCCTGCAACAGGGAAGTAAGTGGAGAAGGAGCATCCAAAACTGCAAGTTGTGAATCGCTTTGGAGATACCACATTTGGATTATGGGTGAAATTCGCCCTTGCTGCATGATTGCAATGAAGGTAGGAATCTGAGTCCACCCAATCCAAATGGGCTGATCATCTGGTGAAAAAGCTTATTTTAATTGGCGCTTTTTGTGGCTTCTACTAGCACCACAAGAATATACTTCCTCATGTTGGTAGGATTTCTAGTTTGGATCAGATAGTAGACACAAGGGGAAAAATGCCTAATGTGCTTCAGAACCACAAAGTGAATAACAAGTTTGTCTAGAGTTCAATTCTATGAAGTTTCCAAGCAGGGACAGTCACCCTCAATTTTATCTGAACCAGCTTGCACTCCTCTCTGATGTTTACTCTGTGATGTCTTATTTGTCATCCAATCCAGGTAGAGAAATGATCTGAAGCATTAAGCCTCATCACGGTTCTCCTCAATCTCATGTCCAACAGTTTTGCTCTTCTGTTTCCACCTGGCTACCCAGCCATTTCCTTGCCATCAACAGCCATGCAATCTATTTATCTTCTTGACTTCTCTACTCTTTAATCTACCTCTTCGCAGAAATACACAGAGATGTTGCTCTTCCCCTTTACTGTGATTCTTTAGGAGACAGAATACGTGTTCTGTATGGGGAATCCCTGATCATCAGTGCTCTGTGTGTCTGTGTTTGTAGACCACAATTCACCTTGGTTCCTGAGAAATGGCCTCTTCTTTTCATTGTTCCTCAACGGTGTCCCTTCTCATCTTCTTGGAAGGCTTACTTTTTAGAGCCAGTTCTTGCAGTCCTTACAGTCTGTCCTTTGGGCAAGTTTTTAACAGAGTTGATGGAAACAAAAATTTCACTAAAATTGCAGTCTCTTGTTTTTGACCAGCTGGAGCGATAGCTGAAATAATTTAAAATATGGACAGTTCAAAAATTGAGGGCAGGGCTTCAGGTTCTTTTAGTAAGCTTTAGCTTCTAGTTCCTTTATTCACATTAAGTAACTAACACCTTACACCATGGATCAGTCAGTGGCTTCAATCCATACTTCACAACAAGAGTAAACAGGGCAGTCTAGCACTTACCTGGACTAAACCTCCATTCAGAACAATGGAAGTTTCTCCTGAGAAAGCGACGTGTGAAAACAGAGCAAGAATTCTATTAAATCAGCCATAGAGGTAATGTTGTTGTAATCTGTGAAGCCATCCTTTGCACAACTCTGCCCTTTACTGGCTGGAGTGTTTCCAAGGGTCCCCTCTGTTTGAGCCTATAGCTTGTTGAGCAGAAGCCCGTAAATGGTAATGAAAGGTATGAGGCATATTCCCAGTGTTGCACTTTAGCTTATGACCTAGATTTTTTTTGTGTGTGTTTCAGTCCTGGATTCTGGAGTTTCTTACACAGTTCCATGAATTCAACCCTATGCCACCTTTTCTGGTCTATCTGGATAAACCAAGGCTTTCCCCTCCATCAAGTTGCTGGCTCTAGTGTATTACGTGAAGGTCCAGCTTCCAGTTACCTGGCATCTTTTTCAGGATGGCCTGATGTTGTCCGGAGAACTGTTCGATGCCAGGAAGTATTGGAAATAGAGTATGTAAATTATTTGGACCCTGGTCCTCCATGGCCCAGTAATTTGTATCATCTTGGAGACAAGTGCTAAGTTAGTGTAAAGAGAGTAAGAGCTCAGCAGTACATGAGAACTCTGAGGGGGATGTCCTCCTCAACAGACAGAATAAATCCGAGAGGGGTAAAGTTAAATTAGCATGATTAATTATTCCTTCTACTCAATTGCCAATTCTCTACGCAAGTCCAGCAGCAAAAACATCTCTTCCCCATCGCCTGCTGAGTCTTGTGACATCTGAACTCTGATGGATGCTAATGAAAATCAGAGCAGTCTCTTCCAGTTTAAAATATTTCGTGCAGAGTGGGAAGGCTTCCTTGTCCATCTCTTGGACTTCAACTCCTCTGTAAGTGGGGGCACCAAGCGACTATCTACTCCTTGGAATGGCCTGGCAGATGCCCACAAACCCAGTGGCGGATCAGGGGCCTCTGGGCTTCCCACACTGGTCGGATCCAGCCGGAGCCCCGACCACGGCCCCACCTTCCCTTACTTGGGGCTGCAGCCCCACTGCTCCCTGCAGGAGGGCCAGCGCTGCAGGGTGGTACTGGGGCCAGAGGCTGATCGGCACTCTGGGGCAACAGAGCTGACCAGTGCATGTGGGGCAGCTTACAGTGCAGCCTGTCCCCGCTGGAGGCTGTATTGCATGGCACAACAGCCACGCTTTCCCCACCCCGCCTCCAGAAGCAGACTGGGCAGGCCCAGGAGCAGCGCAGGAGAGCATCCCAGCCTCTGGGCCGACCTGCCGCGCCCCCAGGGGCGGACCATCCAGCCCCCAGGGGCAGGGCTGGGAGGGCACTGCAATTGCAGAGCCTGGTCCCCGGCCCAGGGCAGCTCTGTTACCCCCCAGCAATGCACAGCAAAGGGCCCCCCACTTTGTCTAGGCCCCTGGGCATGGGCCCCATAAGCCCATGCGTTACTCAGCCCATGCACAAACCCCATCCAGATACTGAGCCTGTAAAGCATCTAAAAACCAGAGTGGGGTTCATAGATCAGGGGTTCTTAAACTGGGGAGCCTGCACCTCAAAGGGAATCCAAGGCATGTGGGAGTAACATGACCTAAAAGTATAATCAAACTTGATAATCTTTGATTTTTTTTTTTGTGGTGATCCAAGGGTACCAATGTAGGGAGCATGGGGCCTCTAAAAGATTAAGAACCCCTGCTCTAGATGCAATTAATCCATCTCTGTTCCTTTGTCTTGTAATACATTGTAGGAACTGAGTTTGTAAAATACCCTATAAATAATTTTCAGTAGGAAGGCCTTTTGATGTGCCCGGAAAACCCAATGGTTCATAAACTGCAGCAGTAAAAGGAAAGAACACACTCATCCCTGCTCGGTGATGGCAGCTTTTAACTTGTTGCCCAAGAAATTAAAAAGTCAGACCCATTGAACAGCATGTATGGTTGCCCTGGAGGAACATCCATTTTCCAAAACAGCAAACCTTGCCCTGTTTAGAAAAGTTTCTGGCTCATCGCTTTGCCATTCAAGTAACTCTGCCCTCCTTCAAAATCAGAAGTAGAGTTTAGGCTAGCAGGTGGAGCTGCCAGCTAAGGTTTCAGCAGAAAAGGAAATTGTGGACTGATGGCCAAGAACCCATGTGACAGACCATGGGAACATAAAACAGCTCATCTGCATCAATTCATAAAAATCTCAGTGAGAGACACACAAGCTTGGCTTAGACTTTTGACTTCATCAGCAAGAGAGAAGATGCTTACACTTTGTTCCTTCTCTTTTTTCTTAGTGGACATTTGCTTACAAGTTCTCAGAGGCAAGTTTGGACTCTGTTGCCCATTTGATCCTTGGGGTCTTCACCATAAATACCAAAAAAGCCAGTTAGAATCAGTTTGGATGGAGATACCTGTCCATTAAACATTCAACTAAGACCACCAACTCCATTTCATGGGAGCAACTTCTGGACTCAACGCAAACTCGTAAAGATTTCTAGCCCAGTTTGTTTAGCAACTATAACCTAGAGACACAAGTACTAGCCCCTTACGTTGACAATAGGTTGCAACTGATCCCTCATCTCCTAATGAATTAAGTTTACAGCTATCTATTAAAAGCCAGTAGTATCAAAGGCATGCCCCAATTAGGTGGCCTTATTTAGAAAATATTGCTACACACCTCCACTAACTGTTTCTCCTGAATAAGGTCCACAGATTCAGCTGGCTCAGAGCTTTTAGAGTTAGTTTTTCTTGCCGTAATATTTTTATCAGAACTCCATGCTTTGGCTGGCCACCAGTTACACCCCTTTAATACCATGCCAATCTAGAGTGTCTGAAAGGAGACATAATGGACTTAATTTAGTCAAGCAGTACTCCAGATTCCCACTGATTTCTCAGGCGTTACCTCATTGACAAACTGAAGCAGCACTGTGCCGGTTCAGCCTCTTCTTTTTGGAAGGGTGAATTTAATAGGCAAATTCTGTTCTCTGGAGCAGACAGCAATTAATCACGCATTGTCACTGAGCCAGGCTTCTAGTAATTATGTATTTATTTCATCAGGTTATTTTCAGTGTCATTCTTACTGTGATTTCTCCACAGTGACTGGCTGGCTGATCTTTCTTGAGCAGAAGGGAGTTCTCAATGGTGTATAGACTAGAAAGAATAAATTGCTATAACGGGCCATCTCTAACTGATCGCCAGAGGAAGACAATTGGAAAAAAGCCTGCGTCTGAGTTCACAGCCACTGTTGTAAACCACATGAGGGGGTGGTTTTATGAAGTCAATTTCCAGCTCAGCTTAGCGGGTCTCAACTGACCGCGCAATTGATAGGAAAAAATTGAGCTGTAGGCGGCAGTGTAGATCTGGCCTTTCATGCTACTAAAAACAATGAGTCTCTTTCCACTTATCGAAATGCTCTGCAAATAATTAGGGAATTGGCTGAGCCACTTTAAGATTCCTAGCTAGTCCATAAGTGGGTCACCTCACTCTGTGATAACTGCGTCTACGGATTTTTTTTTGGTTTTTTTATAAGAAGAAACAGTGCCAACCTCTTTCACTTTTATCTGTGTCAAAGCCAGTGCCTTTAAGAAACTAGTGGAACAAATTCAGCATTGATTTGGCATGCAGTCTTGTTTAATGAGGCTGCATGAGGTTAGCCATCAGCTCCACACCTGGTTCTTTGTAGCTTGAGGAACCATGAGCAAGTGAAAATGCTGTAACTTGCAAAGTTTAGACAAGCGTCCACTCAAATGAGCAGCACCAATGACCAGAGAAGATTACAGTTCTGGAGAACAGCCCTACACAACATTTATGCAAGTGCCTAACACTAAGCATGTGCGTAAATGCTGTTGTGACCAGAGACAGGACGTTAGCCCATCATGCTGAGCAGAGGCTGCACTGGGAGATCAAATGGCTTCATTGACAATATCTGTTCTAATTTCTCGCTCCTGTTCCCTGCAAAGGCAGGTGTCACTTTCTTCTACCTTCCTTTCTGTCTTCCAGCACAGGTAGGAAAGCTATTACTTGTGGTGGGTCTGACACAAGACTGCAAGCTAGGAATTCAGGAGTGCTGAGAGTCATAGAAACGGAAGGGACCATGAGAGGTCATCAAGTCCAGCCCCTGCACTCATGGCAGGACCAAGGACCCTCTTAAACCATCTCTGACAGGTGCTTGTCTAACCTGTTCTTCGACATGTCCAGTGATGGAGATCCCACAACCTGTCTAGGCAACTTATTCCAGGGGTTAATCACCCTGACAATTAGGAATTTTTCTCTAATGTCCAACCTAAACCTCCCTTGCTGTAATTTAAGTCCATTACTTCTTGTCCTATCATCAGCAGTTAAGGAGAACAGTTTTTCCTCCCTCCTCCTTGTGACAGCCTCTTAGGTACCTGAAAACTGTTATCATGTCCCCTCTCAGTCTCCTCTTTTCCAGACTAAACACAGTCAGGTCTTTCAATCTCCCCTCGCAAGTCAAGTGTTCCAGACCTCTAATCATCCATGTTGCTCTCTTCTGGACTTTTCTCCAATTTGCCCACATCTTTCCTGAAATGAGGCACCCAGAACTGGACACAATATTCCAGCTGAGGCCTAATCAGGGCAGAGTAGAGTGGAAGAATGGTGCTGCTTCTTGTTTTCCATTTAACCTCCCTCAGCTCTGGTGACTGCTTACTTCTTCACCTCTCTGGGACTGCATGAGCATCAGTCATTTAGGGACATGTTTTCAGCTGCTGGATCTCTGCACAGTTGCTCTGACCTCCATTTCAGCTGGAATCCTGGCCCCGCTGAATCCAAAGGAGCAGGTTTCAGACTTGTTCGTGAACAGACTCATTATTATTATTCAACTGACCAATTCCCCTAACCCTCCCTGCCCTGAAATAATAGCTAACAGGAGCTTTGAAACAAGCAAGGAGTCTGCTGGCACTTTTAAAGACTAACAAATTTATTTCTTGCATGAGCTTTTGTAGGAGAAAGTCCCACTTCATCAGACACTTGACCAGAGCAGTGGATTGCAACTGCTGTGTCACTGCACATGGCTGAGTGTGTTGCCCAGAGCCATCCTGCTGCCAAAAGAAAACCTCTGTCACCAAAACAATCTCACTGGAACCCAGCTACCCTGGCATGGTTTTTGTCTGGTGGTGGGTTTTTTCCTGGCAGTGGGTAGCTTGTGCTGCTGCTGAAACTCCCAGCAGTCGTATGGTGCCTCGGCAGAAGGTAGCTGGCAGGGTGTCTCACCAGCAGAAGTCCCGGTAGTGGTGAGGAGTTTCCTGCAGTATGGAGAGGGGTGCTGTGTCACATACAATTGGGCACACCAACCGTGTCACGACAGGAAAATCATTGAGAACCATTGGCCCAGAGAGTAGAGATGTGGGGCAAGATACTGCATATAGTACAGGCCTTGCTTGTCTGAACTGGGGTTGCAGAGACCTCTGGGGAGGTCTGCTGTCTAGTTTAGGCATTCAGGGAAGTTAGTAGACAGGCGACTGTGGCTAGGGAGGCCATCCAGATAGCAGCGTGTTTGGCGCAGAAAGTAGTTTGAATCAATGTTTTCATTCCTGTCCATTGGTTTTTCTGTATGCGTGGGCCTACCACCTCTGAAATGAAGAAAGACAAAGACCGTCTGACAGATTTATTAAAGTAAGGTTAATGAAAGCTTGGACTCATCAGTCAAAGCATCCCTAGTGCACCTAACGCAGGGGGAAACAATGACTTCGTTGGGAAATTAGCTGCTATTCAAACCAGAGCAGGAGATGTGTGGTCTTCTAAACAACGTGCCAGGTGTTCTGTGCCAGAATTTGTATGTTGCCTTTCTCAGTCATTTGGTACCAAGGTACCTCCTTGAGGCGGTACAGGGAAGGTTCATAAGAGGCCGTCTCAGTAGCAAATGAGTGACATTTCGGGTGACGGGATGTTTGGAGGTTGGAGGAGGCAGAGGTGTGTGCTGAGCTCTAAGTCATTTAGAAGTTTAATTCCCCCAGTGAGGTCCACATAGAGAGAAAACATAGCGCTGTGGTCCAAATCTGCAGCTGGTGCTAATCAGCATGGCCCCATTGACTTCGGGTTATCAGTTCCTGTCAGCTGAGGTGCTGGGCTCATGGATGAGTGCACACAGCAGAAGCTACGGATGTCTCTGCCCTTTGGCTGGCCCCAGTTGACCGAAGCACCATGCTACGTGCTTGTCCTTCTGGCGAGGAGGCAAAATGCTACTTTGCATCCACTCCATGCCAAGTCAACAGTGGTGGCAACCCCAGCAACAGGATCTGGGATAGAGAGAGGGTCCTCATTCCCATAAGCCTTTGACATCCTCCTCTAGCAGGACAGCTTTCAAAATGCTGGCTCCTTCCTTCTAATCAGAGCAGGAGACAAAAGGGCAGGTACTCTTATATTTTGTGATATTTTTTAAGCTCGCATTTCATGATGGTGGGGAAAATAATGAAGTCCAAAACTGTGATTTATTTCTGTGTCGTCTTGAGACACTGCATTGTGATGTCTTCAGTAATGCATATGGTTTACATTCCTCCTCCTTTTCTTCTCTGTATGGACCAAAATCATGAAAGGAAAATGAAAAAAAAATAAAAAAACAGGTGTATGTAAAAAAAGGGAATTAAAATAAAAAGAAAGCTTTATTGATTGTGTGATCGTTTAAGGATCTTCTTTTATGTCTCTCTTTAAAAACTCTTAAGTCACTTGTATTTTTGAGCCTGCCAGTCCAGAGGATTCTTGGCTGGACCAGTTCCTAGCAGTGGGAAGAAGAGGACATTTTTGATCAAGAATGCTTGGACAAACCCTTGCTTCTATGCAGAGCTCCTAAGAATTTTCAGTGTCCACACTGAGCAGATAATTGGTGAGGTGCCCAAGGGATGAATTTTCCAATGTGCTGTGTTCTGGCCCCTGCCAAAAGGAGGATAAGTACTATATGGACCGATGGTTTGACCCCATAGAAGCACACTACAGAGGACAACAACCTTTTCTTGGTGGGCTTCCGTGCTTGCTTCTAAGGACCTTTAAAGACACAATGGGAGTCCTAGCTTAGCTCCCTTTGCATGAGAAAAGCATGCTGAAGGTGCACAGTAGAAGAATCCACAGTACAGCCTAACTGAGGGCAATCCACCATTGCCTCTCACAACAAGCCCCATGGTGGTGTCCAAAAAGGCAGTTAGGAGCCTGAATGCATTTGAAGGTTTGGACCCAAGCCATTTCCACTGTCTTAATTGCAGGTGGAGGATGCTCAAACATTGCTCAGGATCCAGGCCCTGAATGTTCATGGTCAGAGGCAATGGTTGGTGGAAATGGACAAAACCAAGGAGAAGAAGCAAAGTTGCAGTAATAGGCTGAAATGAGATCACCCGTTCCCTTCACACTGTGTCCCCTTCCACATAGTGGTGCCTCTTGCTTCTATTATTCTCCTAATGTGGCTGCGGGGTCTATTTTGAAAGCTGTGTCATACCACACGATATTCTTATGCTTTCAATATCCTATAGGTCTTTTCTTTCCATGATAAACTATGCCAGGACTTCGTCAAGCCCGGCTTCTCTGGAAAACTCCATGAGCTTAGTGTAAAATACCTAACTTGAGATCAGCAAATGCTATTGTACCAGAGTAATAAATACAAACACAGTAGAGCCCAATGGCTTGGGATGCTCTGCTTTGCAGCCTTTGGTTCCCATTTGGCACTCAATATTTTTGCCTTCCTTCCTGCTCATTGACCACCTGTGGAGATAACTGTCATGTGAGTCCGGCCTCAAATGACTACTTGTGTTAAGGAAATTGCCAGAGACCCAATTGAGATCAGGGCCTCAATGTGCAAGTTGCTGTGCAAACACATAATTAGAGACAGGACCTAGCCCAGAGGTCAGCAACCCAAAAGATAAGAAGTGCCATTTTTAAAAATTCCTTCGATAATCAAGTATTTTGAAAGCCGCAATGGGTGTAGCCTCCTAGTGGGGCACCTGCTGCAGGGTCCCACAGCCAGGGGGTAGGGGACCCTAAAACTCAGGAATGGCCCCCTGCAGGGTACCCAGTGGTGGGTGGGGAGCCTGGAGCCAGGCATGGGACACCTGTGAGGTCCCCTGGTGGCAGGGTGGGGCCTGGAGCCCAAAGCCTAAGAGAGCAGCCAAAGAGCCACATGCAGCTCCGGAGCCACAGGTTGTAGCCCCCTGACCTAGCCGGAAATGCTGACAGACAGAATCAAGAGCATGCCCCCCACCCCCAGTTGACCTTGCACTAGAGGAATCAAATGGCAATGCCATTTTGAGTTGGCCAGCAGAGGAAGGCCTCTAAGGGGGCCTGAAAGAGTTGCAAATGCTGCTTTGGTATGCTGAGCTGGGAAGGGCTGCAGGAAGGTGAAGCAAGGCCAATCTCTGAGCTGGAACCAGTAACAGTCTTTGAGTGCCAGGTAAACCACATGCCAGTGTCCAAATGAAACGGACAAATTCTGCCAATTAGCACGAGTCTCGCTAACCTGAAGCTGGCTGCATGGGACCTGACTATGTCCTGTTAAGAACCTGCTGTGGGAGTATGTGGGGGTCAGAGACAAGGAAGAGGCTGCCCCCACTGTTTGCACCCTAGGCCAGACCAGTCACAAACACAACCCTTAAGTAGCTGGGCTCTAAGCATCGTCCCTGCTGGTGCTGCTTCTCAGTCCATGTTGAACTTGTAGCTGCAAGGAAAATGACCATGACCCCTCTTCATCCAGCACAGCCAGAAACACCTGGATCCAAAGCCTCAAATGGATTTAGGTGCCTAACACGGACTGTGTGCACCACTGCCATATCTTCCTGATGACGATGTGCTTTTTGGTAGTGTATTGTGGCCCAAATCCAGGATCTGCCCCCCCCCCATGTGCTCATTACTGTACAAAACGGTGATTAATCAGGCACTCAGAGCTCGTCAGCTTGGATTGTGTCACCACACAACAGGAGTATAAAATAGCCCAGCAAGACAGACATAGGGGAATAGTAAAAGCAAGCCCTCCCTCCCCTTTTATTTTTGGCACACTAAGCTGCAGTCTCAGCTCACCACCTGCCTACTGACTGAAGTCTCCCAAACATTTGCATTTTCACTCTCAGTAGAAATGCGCCGTGAAGCGTTTTTCCATGTCTACACGCTCCATTTGCCTGGCCACCATAGAGATTAACAAGTAACATTAGCTCCCCAAGTACTGTCAGCTGACCGTGGAAAACTGAGCTCTTGCGTAGCCAGCCAACCTTTGTGAAATGCAAAAAGAAATAAATAAATAAACCTTGGTTGGAACCGATATCCCTTGGAAAAGTAGATGGGCTTATGTCTGCCAAGATCCAACAGCTGCCTTTTATATCTCCTATCATATAAATTCTGTGTCGAAGCAGCCCTGGCTGTAGCGATGCTGGCTTATTTAGCTGATGCGGCAGGTGTATCCCGAATCACTTTACAACGGGCATGTGTGGAGATCAGTCATCAGCCAGGACAATGCAGCTACCTATGGAGTGGAACATGATAGTAATTCTTCCCCAGTACTGCTATTCAGCTTATCTATCTTAGGTATGGAAAGGAGGCCCCACCACCACTGTATCTGAACACCCTGCAGTCGGGGATATACTTTCAAAGTAGGGAAATGCTGCTACCCCCATTTTCGAGATGGCAAACTGAGGTCCAGAGAGCCTGAGGCCCAGATTCCCAAAGATATTTAGGTGCATAACTCCCAAGGAGGTTAGGAACCAAAACACTTTGGAGCAGTGGTTCCCAACCTGTGGCCCGCAGGAGCTTTCAAAGTGGCCCACTGCTCCCCTCCTGCTGGCTGGGGGATATGCCAGTGACCTAAGAAGGGAGGGTAGATGGGCGGTCCAAATTATTACAGAGACTTCTGCCCTGGGTGCCTGGCTGGTGAGTCTTGCCCACATGTTCGGGTTTAACCGATCGCCATATTTAGGATCAGGAAGGAATTTTGCCTCCCAGGGCAGATAAGCTAAGAGTTTTTTCACCTTTCTCTGTAGCATGGGGCATAGCTCACATGCTGTTGGGTTTTTTTGTATCCTAAAGTCTTTAAATCATGATTGGAGAACATTAATAACTCAGTCATAGGTTAGAGGTCTATTACAGGAGTGGGTGGGTGAGATTCTGTGGCCTGCCTTGTGCAGGAGGTCCGATTAGATTAGGGGTCTCAAACTCAAATCGCCATGAGGGCCACATGAGGACTAATAGAGGGCTGCATGAGGACGAGCACGTTAGCCCGAGGGCCAAACCAGTGAAACCTTTCCATACAACAATATTGCAAATATTGGTAACAATAGTATCGTTGCAGGCCGCAGGAAATAGGGGTTGCATGTGGTCCTCGCGCCGCATGTTTGAGACCCCTGGACTAGATGATCATGTTGGTCCCTTTTGACCTTAGAGTTTATGGCTATGTGTACACTTAGAAGGTTAGTTCAAATTAACTTGTCAAACTAATTAATGTGAACTAATAATGATTAGTTCGAATTAAGTTAATTTGAATTAACATGGCCACACTAGAAACCCTAATTTGAACTAGCATGTCCATGCACAGGACTTGCTAGTTCAAATTAGGTAGGGTGTGCTATTGCATACAGAAAATCAAGCTGTGGCTAATTTGAACTAACAGTTAGTTCGAATTAACATGGCTATATTGGGTTAGTTCAAACTAATGAATTTGAATTAACCATCACTTCGAAGTTAGCTTTCATCAATTTGAACTAAGTCATTCCTTAGTTCGAATTAATGAAAGCCAGTGCGGCCATGCACTTTTTTAATTTGAATTGATCCTCATTAATTCAAATTAAATTGTAAGTGTAGACACACACTGTGAGTCTATGGAAGCCACTGCCTAAGGACCCAGGCAGAGCATGTAGCTGTGGAGCTACAAAACTGCTTTAGGCTCCTTGCTTCAGCCAAAGGGACTGGAGATCAGTGCTCCCTACCCCTTGCTGTGTCAGGGAGCATGCCAAAGTGCTCTTCCTAGGTCCATAGGTGCTATGAGTCTCGTTGGAGCCAGAGGAAAGGGAAAACTGATCTTTCATCCCCCTGGCTGCAGAACGGAGCTACCGGCTAGGGACCCAGGCGGAGCACACGGGGCTATTGAACACTGCAGTTCCCCTCTTGTAGCCAGGGCGATGGGAGGTCAGCAACGACTCCTTCCATCTTCAGCAGTGGGCTGGCAGGAGCTGCTGGTGGAGACTGGTGGGCCAACAGGGTTTTAAAAATGGTATCTGTGGCCCTCAAGCCAAAGAGGTTGGGAGCTCTGGACCTCAGTGGCCACATCTACACTGCACTAAAAGCCCTGTCACATGGCTGGCCTGGGTCAGGATACTCAGACTATGGGACTAAAAACTGCAGTGTGTGGTTGCGACTGGACTCTAAAAACCTGCAAGGGTGTGGGTGAGGGCTCAGACTCCAGTCCACACCCAAATGTCTATCTACTTTTAGCCCCGCAACCCAAGCTCTGGTCAGCAAGCTGGGCTCTCAGACTTGGTGCCATTTTTTTTATTGCAATAACTTGCTTTGGGTCACAGGCAGCTGCTGGAGCAATCCCATTCCTCACATACTCTGAGCTAGTGCCATAACTACTGGCCCATCCTTCCTCTTGAGGGATCATTTTAGAAGGTACGATGAATGACCATCCCTAGCTGCAACAGTGACCAACTTTACTAGCTTATTTAGAGGTCAGCCAGCTGCAAGGAAGCGATTGGTTTACAAGCCCTCAGTGGCATGCTGAAATGAATAAAATAGTGCTTTGCGAGGCATAGAACTGCCAGGCCATCTAAGAACAGCCAGGATTTCACACTCCCCTGGGAAGTTGAGGTTGCACAGCCACTTGTTTGGGAGAGAATCAGAGAAGATGAGGGTTGGAAGAGACCTCAGGAGGTATCTAGTCCAACCCCCTGCTGAAAGTAGGACCAACCTCAACTAAAGCATCCTAGCCAGGACTGAGCCCTAGTCTACACTCAGGCTGGTTTTCAGTGGCAGTCAACCGGCATTTACGCAAGGCACATAAAATGCCTTGCGTAAAGTTGCTGGGACACACTAGGGAAAGCTGACCACAAATGCCTAGTGGTTGGCTTTCCCATACGCCTCCTGGCTCCCAGGACTTATGGCACTGACTTCTAGGAGCGCAGCAGTGAGTTCAGACTCACTGCTAAATGCTCCAGGAATGCCGGGCTGACAGCAACAATTTTGCCTCCATCAGTATAGACATACCCTGAGTCAAGCCGGGCCCTAAAATCCGCGAAGGAAAAGTAAAGAGCCAACCTTTACTCCCAGATAACCACTGCAAGGTAGCTTAAATGCAGCTGCAAGGTAGCTGTTAGCCTATCATGTTGTTTGCCTCAACTTCCTATTTCAGGCAAGTGACTTGATAGGCTGAACACTGCCCACTGATGCTCTAGTTACCAGGCAAAAAGTTAAGCAGCATGTGGGCATCACAGCTGCTCTTCTTTACCTGATATGCGAAAGCAAGCACCCAGTTTGGCAGGCCTGCTCCCAACATGGGTGGACCCTGACCCATGTGGGCCCACCCATAGGCTGTGTTCACACAGCCCTCTTATTTC